>PVJH01000447.1:0-318091 GCA_004026705.1 Nesogale talazaci | reverse complement strand
TTTTTCCTTTATAGTTATATACACTTGTCACAAAAGGACATGCACACAAGTGCAGAAAGTAAAAATGAAACAACAATCCCACTGCTATCAAAATGACTCCTATTTATCAAAACAAACAAAAACAAACAAAGCAAAGCAAGAAAAAAAAACAACCTCCCTGCCAGCAAGTCTAATTTGCCCATCAACTCAAACTCAGTGACACTGAATTGATTTGAACTTTTATTGACCTTGTAGAGTTTCCCAGGCTTTGTAAGTAGTCTCACCTTTCTTCTTTGGAGCAGTTGATGGGTTTGAACCAGCAATCCTTATAGCTACCAGTCCAAAACTCATCTGACAGCACCAGTAGGACTCCTTCTGTGGTCTAACCGTTCAATAGCACAGAGTAGAACTGTCCCACAGGGTTTCCAAAGGCTGTAAATCTTTACAGAAACAGATGCCACATCTTTCTACCATAAAACTGCCGATAAGGTTAAACCATCCACTTGCTAACGAGTACCCAATGACTATAACCACTGTGCAACCAGGGTTTCTTCATACAAATATGAGCATATGTAAATACACATATATGTGTGTATATACCCCCACACACATATAACATCAACATACCTCAATCTGTGTGCTTCTCTATTTGATGTGCTTCATATACTGCATTTTTAACTAATTGAATGATTGGGGCATCCTTGTGTCGATCGAATCCATCAGCGCCATTTTTCCATCGTGCCATCTTTTCAAAAGCATGTGTTTATTTTGTGCCTATGAATCACCTAATTCTCATAATGTTGTAAACTTTCACACTGTGCTGCTGTGCACTTCAGAAACCCTGGTGATGTAGCGGGTGACAAGGTGGGTGAATAATTGCAAGGTCAGCAGTTCAGAATCACCACAGGAGAAAGATAACTTTCGACTTCCCTAAAGTGTTAACCAAAAAATGAACTCACTGTCATTGAATTGATTCCAATGCAGCGTGGCCCTGTAGGACAAAGTTCCTGACGCTGTAACTCTTTACCAGAGTAGACAGTCTCCTCTTTCTCTGTTGGGTTAGCTGGTTGTTTTGAACTGCTGGCCTTGTAGTTAAAGTCCAACCTATAAACCCTATGCTACTGGACCCCGTTGTTAGTCATTCATCAACTCAAGTGTTGTGTAAGTATAAGTTTTATATATACAGAGTAAGCAAAAACATTTATGTGGCCTACATTATTATGATAAATATCCACTCTTGTGATAGTCTGGAACAGAACCCTCAATAGCTCTGACGTATGCCTGTCTGCAAATGCATACAAGTATGTGGTTATAAAATATACATATTTTTTTCTTCACAAAGTAGAATCATTGTCAATCCCATGTGCTTGCTGGTATATTGTGTATCTAAACCAAACCAAACTCCATGCCACAGTGAACCAATAGAGAATTCCCAGTGCTGATTGATTGTCTTTCCCAGAAGAGATAGCCTGATCTTTCTTCTAGGGAGCAACTTTGTGTATGAACTGCCAAACCATGGTTGGCCATCCAATGCCGAATCCATAAAGTTACCCGAGTTCCTTTCCTTGCTAACATGTGTCATTATTCACTTCTCTGATCCTCTGTTTATGAAAGCATAATTTACACGGTGATAAAATCTTGTAATGATACCTGCATGCTACTTCTCCCACGTTGACCTATGACATCATGTACGTGTCTTGGAACAAACCCAGAGAGAGCAAATCCCTGTCTCCTTTAGTCCTTGCCTCACACGCTTTGGTTGGTGGCTTAAAATGAAAAAGTATCATGACATTTGTCATCTTTTTTTTTTTTAAGGGAAGACAAGAGCTTTAAAATGTTGAAAAGTAAGGCTGCTACTGGGAGGACAAGATGCGTCTGCTCTGAGCCATGGTGTTTCTGACATGCATGTCAGAATTGGGCCTTGAAAAAGATAGACGGACACATTTCAACTCTGGTGCTTGTGAAGAATGTTTAAACTACCATAGACTGTCAAAAACACAAACAAATATGCCTTGGAAGAAGGACAGCCATAGGTGGCCAGTCTTTGTCTTACAGACTTTGGACATGATGGGAGGAGATACCAATCCCTTTATTAAGCCTGATAAAGTAGAGGGATATGGAAAGAGAGGAAGGTCTTTGATGAGACAAACTTACCTACTGGGCTGCAACAATGGGCTGGGCAGACAGCAGAACAGTTGTAAGGATGGTGCAGGACTGGACAGGAGTTTGTTCTGTAGTTCACAGGGGTGAAATGGATGCAACGACAACAGCAAGACCTGTTAGGCAGCTGTGCAGAAGGTTTGACTTCACTAGTCATCATTCTACTACGATTGTAAGAAGTAGAAATGGTAGAAAATTAACATTTATCAAAGGCCGTGTGTAGACCTTCAAAGCACTGTACTTTGCATCTCTTTTTTTATTTCACTAAAATCTCAGAGTACCCTTATGAAATATGTAATTATTATTTAAATCTCAGACTATGACTATGGATGCTTTTCTAGGGAAGAGAACACAAAGATCCCTGTGCCCTTTCCCAGAGGTAGATTATACATATTTTAAAAAGGGAGGAAAAACAGCTATGTCTGCAGATTTCTTAGGAAAAGTTTTTCTTTGCCTAAAATTATGCCAGAGTACTTTTCAATATTTCTGTTAAAGACCAGAAAAACAACACCAACAAACCTATGTCCCAAGTGATGGGATATATATAATTGGATGTCCTATACCCAAGGGTTCACAGTTTTCACTGTGAGGAATTCTAAGAAAGAAGCTAAACATTTGCTTACTTGTGCTTAAGGGTTGGGAGGATTGTGAACAAGCTCCTCTGGGTCCTTCTCTTTCGCCAAGGGAGCTCTGCTAGCTCAGAGTCTTATAGCCCAACTGAGATCCAACTTCAGCACTGAGGATCACATCTGAATTGTGCCTCACATATCCTTGCATGGAGAAGAAAGGGCGAGTACACCTCTTTGATTGGTCTCCAATTCCTAGGGTCTTAAAACATCCTTCTATCTGTACTTAAAAGAAATAAAGTAAGGCTTATTCCAAACAGCAGTCCATTTCTAACCCTAGCCAGTACTCAAATAGTTTCATGATCTCAGTTTTGACGATGGGGAAATGGAGGATTAAAGATGTTAAAGAACTTGACCCTAAACTCTGAATAGCTACTTTAACTGTCTGGACAGAGGAAATGACAGTCGAGATCTCTTGAGGCTTCTTAACTTAGAATAAATATGTTATTCTAAGCAGAGCCGTAGCCAAATCCTGCACATCTAGAAGGATTCTGCTCCTTCCCAAGTCCGTACCAATGCTTTCTCTGGACATCCTAAAAATAAAATCTTATTCTGTAGCCCTTCAGCTGGTAGACAGATTGGAGAGTTCAGAAAAGAACATTTTACCAAAGAATTTGATCAGTCCAAAGTAAAGGGAAATTTTAAATCAGTTTTTCTGCCAATGGACGCAGTTGAAGGTGATGTTCTCTTGGACAGATATTGTAAGGACCCATGTCTTCTATATGTCTATAGATTCCTGAACATTGTATGGTATCAAGAAAGGAGAACTGAACCTCTTCTGAAAAACAATGTTAAATCGCCTGTCCATACCCAGTTGGGACAGTGCACCTTGATGACAACAGTTTCCTTTCCTTTCTTTTCTTTAAAAAAATCATTTTATTAGGAACTCTTACAGCTTGCTGTAATCCATACATCAATTGTTTCTGTCACATTTGTACATATATTCCATTGTTCTCTTCTAGACATGACTTTCCATGGAGCCCTTAGGATCAGCGCCTCTTTTTATCCCTCCCCCCCCAACTCCCCCAGCCCTTATGGACCATTGATAGAATGTAGATTGTTAACTATTTTCAGATCTCATACCTACCACTGTCTCCCTTCCCCCTGGTTTCTGCCGTTCTTCCCCTTGGTTGTGGGAGTGTGGTTCTGTGCCATTCATTGTGATTCCTTTTCTTAATATAAAATTAAACGGAGTTGCATCTTTAAAAGAAGAAAGGAATCCTGGTGGTGTAGCGGCTCCCACACAGTGACCGAATACCAAGTGGGCAGTTTGGATTCATCAGTCCCTCCCTGGGAGAAAAAGGAAGCTTTCTAATCCTGTGAAGATTTACAGCTTCAGAAACCTGCAGGGGAAGTTCTATCCTGGCCTTCAGCGTCACTGTGAGTCAGCGGTGACTTGACGGCAGGGCGCCTTGGTCTCCAAGAGTCACTGTTTCTAATGGGGAGATGAATGCTTCTGTTCTGATGGTTTGTTTGTTCATTCAGTGGTGATTTATTGACTGTCTACTCGGCATCACCAGTAGTCTTTCAGTTTGTCGCGCTATGGTAGCTTGTGTGAGGCAGATGACACACTATATGTGAAGAGGGCTTAAAGCGCTTGCTGATGAAGATCAAGGGTTACAGCCTCCGAACCGTATTACACCTTAATGTAAAAACAAAGACCCTCACAACTGGACCAACAGGTGACATCAATGTCAGTGGAGTAAAGACTGGAGTTGTCAGGGATTTTATCTTGCTTGGATCCACAATCCATGTTCATGGGTCAGCAGCTGAAAGAGGTATTGCTTTTGGTGTCTGTGCTGCACAAGACCTTTTAATGTGTTGAAAGGCGAAGATGCCACTTTGAAAATTAAGGTGACCTAACTAAAGCCATGGAAATTTCAATCATTTCATGCGCATGGGAAAGCTGGATATTGAATAAGGAAGACACAAGAAGAATTGATGCCCTTTAATGATGATGCAGACAAAGACAATTGAAAGTCTCAGGTCTGCCAAATGAGTACAAGAAGATGTCCTGAAGTTGATTGAGGTGATAATTTTGCAACTCTTCTTAATATGATTGAACAATTCAATTGTATGAAGTGTATGCCAATAAAACTGTTTAAAAAATACTACCCCCTGAAGTCATCTTACAACCAAGTAAAAGTTTTGTTTAATTAGTGAAAATGTCTGTATTGGGCATTAGGCTCATGTGTGTGTGTGTTCAAGGATTTTATGACTTTACTTGTGGAATAAAAAGTTGGAAACAACCTAAACTTTAGGTTTACAAAGGTGGACTTGTTTTAAAATGTTTGTTTTTATATAATTAGATGATATTTAGTTGACTATGTACCAGGTTTTTGAAAAAATGTTTCTATAAGTCCTTCACATATAATTGAAAAGCAATATAAAATAATAATATGAGCTCCATATTTTATAATATATTATTTGTGCCTATAGGCATTAATGCACTTTTGAGAACTATCACGGTGGGTATCAAGGGACAGCAGCCACTTGGAAGGTTCCATAGGAACCTTCTAGGTTGATGAGTTGATGTTTCTGGGAACAAACAACCCAGAGCAGAAAGGTGAGGATGGTCACACAACCAACGAATGTATTCAGTGAATTGTAATTGTCAGAAACTTAATCAGTATGTTTTATTGCATATATTCTCAATATCGTATTATAACAAACACAAGAAAGCAAATTATAACAAATTAATAAAGAGCATAACAAACAAATTTATCAAGTTTTAAATTTCTAAAAACAAAACCACCAATCTCTCTTGGAAGCTATACAGCCAGAATGTGACTTAGAGGTGAGGATGGTGAGACTTTATCTCACAGGACTTGAATATGCTATCAGTAGAGACCCGTCCATGGAAAAGGACATGATGCGTGGTCAAGAAGAGGGCAGTGGGGGAAAAAAATAAGGGTCTACACAAGATGGACTGATCCTGTGGCCCAATAATGGGCTTAAATATAACAGCAATTGGGAGGCTGGCAGGACTGGACATGCTTTGTTCTATTGTATTTCAGGTCACTGTGGATCACAACTGACTCACTGGCACTTAACAACAATAACAATACTTGGTAACCGGCACTGATAAAGCTTCTGGAAATAAATAAATAAGCAAAACAGACCATATCTTGCCATCTTGTTTTTTTTTTTCATTGTAGTGAGAAGGAAAATCAAAACAACAATTAAACACCCTAGGAATTTATAAGATGCAAAGTGCTGCTGGCAATAAAAAAGGAAGGTAAACATGATTGTGGTTGGGAAGATTTTTAAAGTTTAAAAATTTTATTGGAAGCTCTTACAGGTATCATAACGTTCCCTAGTTCAATTGCATCAAGCATTTTTGCACAATTGCTACCACAATCAATTTCAAACATTTTCTTTCTTCTTGAACTCCTTGATATCTTTGATGTCTCCTTTCTCCCCTTCCCTCCTCCCCAGGTGGTGGTGGGGGTAATATTATTATTACTACTATTTTTAATTTTATCTATATTATTATTACTATTACTATTATTATTTTGTCACATCTGACACCATTCAATATACCCATTCTCCTACAATTCTGTTATTTGCGCCCCTTGAGTGGGATTACACAGTCACCAATGTTATCAGCTTCCCCTCCTTCCCCCCGCCCTCTGTTCTCATACTCTCAGGGAGCCATCACTCTCCCTACAATTTCTGAAGGGTAATTTATCTTAGGTTTCACGTATTGAATGATCTTAAATATAGAAATGAACATACACAAGTCTAACAAGAATAACGAGGTAAGACAAAGATCATAATGGTAAGGGGAGGAAATAGTCAAGAACTAGAGAATAGGTATGTGTTTCCCGAGTGCTATACCACATCCTGGATTTATCATCACTTCCAGGTGGCCCTTCTGAGAGGGACTGACCAATTATCTTACAGCTGGACTTTGGGTCTCCACTATATCCAAACCCCTTCACATCGATTTGACTGCTTGCTTTTGAACTTCTGCTACTGGGGTAGTTACCTAATCTGGTGTCACCTTGAGACTACTAAGAGTGAAGGGGTGGAGTTTAGTCTGTCAATCAGGTTGCAGTTTGATGGCCCCATTTGGAGGTGCTGTGGACATAAATAGCTCACTGGAAGCCTGTCATGAGTGGTGTGAGCATGATCAGAGAACACTCAATGACATTTTCGAATGCTCAATTTATTCACTGCGAACATTCATTGCAAGCATCACACATCAAACAATTCGACGTCTTTGGTGTTAAGTAGAAGTAAAGTATAATGTAGCAGACAAGTATAATGGCATATAATCATAAAGGTTAATTCAGCAAGCATTTTGAAGATAAAAGTTCTAGTCCATTATGGCCAATCCCTTCATCAGTGTACTCACCCTGGGCATCAGTTGGAGAGAGTAGGAGTTGCTGTCTCCTGGATCCTAGCTCTTTGACTTGACCAACACTGGGGTCCAGGTTTTATACACTGTGGTAAACAATGCTTGGAAATTCCCATGACATCCAGTTGGCATGTTTACTTCTTATCAGCCTGGTACATTTGGTGATCCTATGTTGAGTGTTCTTACGGAAGGAATGCATAGTATCTTGCCTTGTATGGGGAGGTTGTTTTATGTACATCTTGGTGGTCAGATGTTGAATCATCTTTTGGCGAGAAAGAGTAATATCTTGTAGCAGGAGATCAGTGTCTTGCAAGGCAGTTTTCACAAAATGGAGTTTCATGTGCTCTCATCAAGGCCAGATATACATTTGCTACTAGATGTTCCTGTTGATAAGCCACATGTAGCTACACTGACAGAGTCAGAGCCTTGGAGCTGGAGGATCCACACTGAGACCCCTGCCAGAGCTGAGATGCTTTCTCCACCACTGGATCTACAAGACTTTCCACCCACTGGCCTGTGGCCTTCCTGCATTCAGTGCCATTGCATGTGTTGCATGAGTCTGAAGAAGAATGTACAGATTGATATCAGACATATGAGCCAATTTTGAACTTATGAACTTGATCTGGACTGAACTGGCATGTTTTCTTAATATGCAATTATGCTTTTATATAAAGTTCTTTCTTATACACATATCAGTGCCTGTGAATTTGTTTCACTATTCCACCCAGACTAACACAGATACCTTTTCCTCTAGAAACATGATCACACAGGCTGGTGTGCTTCTTCCATGTGGACTTTGTTGCTTCTCTGATAGATGGCCTTTAAGACTCAAGATGCTATATATTTTAATAGCCAGGCACCATCAGTTTTCTTCACCACATTTGTTTATGCAGTCATTTTATCTTCAGCAATCTTCTCAGGAAGGTGAGCATCATATATTGCCACATTATTAGAACCAACCATTCTTGTACTTTGGTAGCATTTGAATCCAAAAATTCATCTGTGTCTTTGTTATATTTACATATATACACACGAGTCTCAAAATGTATCTGCTTTCTTGTTGTATTTACATATATACCGTATTTCTCGAGTATAAGCCTAGGCAGCTAATTTTACCACAAAAAAAACTGGAGAGATTTTCAGCATAAAAAATGTACTGAAAATAACTCAGCTTATACTCAAGTACATATTGTATATAAACAAATACACATATATTTACACATGTTTATCTATACATACCTATATATATGTTTAAAAATTTTCCCCCTTTCTTTTTTTTCTCCTGCTCTACTATCATACTTTCCCATCATTCACCTCTCAGAAAGGTCTCTCAGGTATAATTTGATTGGTCAAACATGACCAGAAAAGCTACACGTTCCTCCTCATCAATTCTAGAACCCTTACTATTCCTCTGTCTCCATCATTGTTGGCTCACTCCTCTCCTCCCTTCCCATGGCCCCATGGAACCATCACTTCAATCGCTGTCTCCTTAGGATTTCTTATCCTGTCTATCTTGTATAAATGAGAGAGAGAGAGAGAGAGAGAGAGAGAGAGAGAGAGAGAGAGAGAGAGAGACACCAGACAAATAGTCTCACATCTAACAGAGATTCTGACTCAGAGTAGTTGAATATCTCTCTGTTAAATAGTAAGAAGACACGTTATAATCCATCAATACAGTCCCCTTTTTTCTGGATTCCATATCCTGGATTCACTTCCCTAACAAAACATATACCCTTTTAGTCTTCAGCATTCATAACCTGCAGTCAGGGATGGAGTAGTCTAGTGCCTCCCATCTCTATTAAACCTATAGACGTTCAGTAAGCCCAACCAGAGCAGATGAGGTGCCCAGTACTGCTGCCATTGAATCATAAGTAGTCTACAAATGGAATTCCTTAGGAATGATGCTATGGAAAAAATTCCTATGGGACTAAAGCCTCATAGGTTTCCTGCACTTCAATCTTTATAGAAGCTGACTGCCATGTCTTTTCTCCATAGAGTAGCTGGTTGCAACTTCTCACCTTTCAGGTGGCATCCAGTGTTTAACCATGACACCTCCAGGGTGCCATTAAAAGGATATACAAGATTAAAGAGGCAAGGGAGGGGTAGGGTAAGTGAGATGTTGTTGGGTCCCAGTGAGTCTGTTGCTACTCATGTTGACTACATATGACAGAATAGAGTTGTCTCACAGGATTTTCTTGGCTGAAATTTTTACAGGAGCAGTACACTTCCTTCTTCTCAAGGTCCTCTAGATAAGTTTAAACTACCAACCATTTCAGTTGCCTGTTAGCAGCCCAGTGGTTACTCTTGGTGCCGCCAGGCTTCTGTGTTAGATGTTTTCTGTGTAGTTGTTGTTGTATTCTGGGGAGAAAGATGAAGCTATCTGTTCTTCTAAAGATTCACAGCTTCAGAAACTCATAGAGGACCACTTCTATGTTCCATAGAGTCTCTGTGCATTAGGATGGACTCAGTGGCAGTGGGTGTGTTAGTCTGGGATAACTAGAGAAATAAATCCAGAGACATTCATATGTGTATAAGGAAGAGCTTTATATATAAAAGCAATTGACTATTGTGTTAGTCCACGTAGACTAGAGGAACAAATTTCATAGACACGCATATGGATACAAGTAAAGGGTTTATATACAAAAGGAATGTGACACTAAGAAGGCATCCCAATCCAGTCCAGTACAAAATCATAAACCCGATATTAACCCATATGCCCCAAATCAGTCTACAAAGTCTCCTTCTGACTCACAAAGTTACAGGTCAGTGGGTACAGAATTCTGGCTCTGGCAGGGGTCTCCCCATGGTGCCTCACTTCCAGGGCTCAGGGTCCATCAACAGCATGCCGCTCCTGCTTCAGAGGTCTGGCTCCATCAAGGCAAAGCCGTGTGGTCTCTATACCGGCTCCTCCAGCTTCTCGGACGCTGCCACCTTGTCTTTTCTGTGTCTTTTCACCTCTGAGAATAACTCTCAACAACTGGGGAAAAGAGCTTCTCATGTTCACGAGGGAAATACTGCAAGATACCCCAGAAGTCTCAGGAGAAAGTCCTACCCACATAGAGGCCTTATTGGCTACTCAATGGCTGTCTCCAGATTAACAGGCTAAACTCCACCCCTACATTTCAATCATAAAATTAACATAAGCACATGACTGCCACAACTATTGAGAAAACATCCCAGCCCAGTAAAGTTAAGCCTATAGTCTGATATTAGCCTGTAGGCCCGATACCAATCTATAAATTCTTCTTCAGACTCATGAAACACATGTATTGACACTGAATGAAGGACGGTCATAGGCTAATGAGTGGAAAATCTTGTGGATCCAGTGGTGTTATAAGCATCTCAGTGCTGGCAGAGATCTCCACATTCTCCTTCCGCTCCAGGGTTCTAGTATAGCTCCACGTGTCTTGTCTCCATAGAGAGTGCATGTGTCCCATCTCCAGTGAGCTAATTTTCTACTTAGTGCCTCCAAATAAGGTAATCAAGCTGATACCCCTTCACTCTTAAACCTCAAATTGACCACACATTATGTAAACTACCACAGTGAGTTTACTGTTGGATGTCATTCAGGTAATTCCAACTGATAGCACCCTTAAAGGATGTCATAAAGATTGCTAATTTTGCCTGGGGATCTCTAATGATGCAGTAGGTAAAGAATCCAGCTGCTCTGAGTGGGCTGGTAAAGAGTGTAGGCAATTTTTCCAACCAAGGAGTGATGAGCTCAGAATGCTTTTCTAATAGACTCACTCTGGCTGCTCTGATGAAAATCAGCTCTAGTGAGGCTACTTGGAACTGTAGTGGTTTTCTAGGAGAGAAATTATGATGACTTGCACAGGGTAAATTGGGTGAAGGGGGTGAAAAGCGGTTATATCTGTATAAACTTACACATCCTTTGAATGTGAAAGAGAGAGTTAGGACTGAGTATCCACAGTTTTGGCCTTAGCAATGGGAAGAATGGGGTTATTATTTGTGGGGAAGACTGAGCACTAGAGGAACTGGGGAATAAGTTTTCAACACAGCAATTCTAAGATTCCTATAATATACTTAAATGGTAATCTGTTATGGCTGAGGCATTGGCAGTACTAGTGGAATCTCTCCTTTTTATTATTATTTTTTTAACGAGTGAGAGGCTTACAGGACTTCTCAGTATATTTGTTAAAAGTGCATGTGAATTTATAGCTAAATTTTAAAAATTGAAAATCTATTAAGATTTGAACAGAAAGATTTATTGTGGATCCTGCTGTGTAGCATGGGGAATGTGTATTTTACAACCTAATTACCCTACATGTAATCCAGCTTTAGCTGGATGGCATGAAGAAGAGAGTGGCAGCAGAATCTGAGGACGGCTTATTAACAACAGTGTGCAGATGACACCACCTTGCTCGCTGAAAGGGAGGGAGAACTGAAGCAGTTGTTGATGAAGATTAAGAGTTCTAGCCTTCGGTGTGGAGTACGACTCAATGAAAGACCAAAATCCTCACAACCAGATCAATAGGTGACATCGTTATAAAAGGGGGAAAGGTTGAACTTGTCAAGGATTTTGTCTTACTTGACTTTTTGCAATCTATAATCAATGCTCCTGGGAGCAGTGGGGTACTGCATTAGGTAATTCTGCTGTACAAGACTTCTTTAGAGTATTGAAGAGCAAGAATGCTACTTTGAGGACTCAGGTGCACCTGATGCAAGCCACGGTGCTTTTCATTGCATGGAAAGTTGGATATTGAACAGGGAAGATTCTAGAATAATCGATACATTTGAATTGTGGTGCTGGAGAAGAAAATTGAAAGTGCCATGGACTGCAACAAGGACAAACTGATCTGTGTTGGTGGAAGGAAGGCCAGAGTGCTCCTTAGAGGCAAGGATGGCAAGACTTCTTCCTTCTTTCATGCTTTGGGCATATCGTCAGCAGAGACCAGTGCCTGGCGGACATCCTTCTTGGTAAAGTGGAAGAGGGGTGTAAACGAGGAAGGTTCTCAATGAGATAGAGTGACACAGTGGCTACATGACTGGGCTCAGTCTTTGGAACAGTGGTGAGGGTGGACCTTGCAGTGATTTGTCCTGTTTCACTTAAGGGTCACTATGGGTTGGAGTCAACTAGATTGCGCCTAACAACAATGGTAACTAGCCTCCTTGAATTAATGGAAAGCTTCCAGTTAAAACGTTTTCTCCTACTTTTAAAATATTCACCTTTGATTATATATGAAGTATAGAGGCATCTTAAGATACCTTATCTATTGTATTTATAGGGTGGTTTAGAGGTTAAATGTATATCCACACACACTCTTTCATTTTAACCTTGAAAAAGACCAGCAAAATAAATGTCATACTAAAGCTCAGAAAAGAATAGCACATTAATTTAAATTTTTCATTTAATCGTGGGCATATTTAAAAAAAAAACCCAAAGCAAAGTAGTCATCAGTGAGTAGACTCCCACTCATAAGGGATACTCTAAGACAGAGAAGAACTGCCCCTATGGCCTTTAGAGGCAGTCAGTCTTTACAGGAGCAAAAAGCTGCCTATTTGTGCGGCAGACTGGCTGGTGGGTTCAAACTGCTCACATTGGGCTGAGCAGTCCCATATGTAGCCCACAGCACCACCAGAACTCCTTACCATTCTATTAGGTATCTATTATTAACACCCCCAATGTATGTGGGAGAAAACCGAAGCAGAGTGAGATGAAGGGATTTGATCAAGCTTAAAGGTTTTGCACATATTTGTCACAGAACTGGATTTAGAATCTGTTTGTTCCTGTCAACAAAGTTTATTGGTATCACAGAGAGGAGTAAAATGCAGTTCTTTCCTCCATCCCAATCTGGACTTTCTTCTCTCCTTGTTCCTGGGGAGGGTTCTTAACCTTGGCACTTGGGGTATTTGGGGTTGGGTAATTTTTTGTGGGTGTATGGTAAGGGATGGGAGTTGATATCTGTCCCACACACCATAGGCTGTTTGGCAGGAGCCCTAGATTCTACTTACCAGATGCCAGTAGAACCCTTATCCTATTGTTATGACAACCAAAAAGGTCTCCAGATATTTCCAAATTACCCCAGGAGATAGCATAGTTCCAGGTTGAGGAGGGCTTTTCCACAATTTCTATTTTGAAAAGACTAGGCCCTGCTCCACCCCACTGGTATCAGTTTCCCAGAAGGACTGAGGGTGGGCATTTGAGGATCTGGGTTGTGTGCAGTCTGCGTGATGTTCCACCGCTCCTGGTCAGCTACGGGGTCTCCTGCCAGTGGGTGGTTGTCCTGCTTCTCCTCTCAGAGTTTCTCCTTTGGTGACCTCTGCCTCTAGAATCTTGGCTCCACAAACACTTGCTTTTGCTCTTCCATGCCCTCATACACCCCAGAAAAAGAAGCAGAGCACTGGACCTATGGTGTCTTACACTCTGGCTCAGTGTGTATTTCTACTAAGTGAACCATCAATAAGTAAATGGATTTTATTGGATTTATCTCTGATTCGGATGAGTAAGTAAAAAGGCAATCATCAATCAATTTGAAAGTATTTTGCTGGACACAGGGTCACCCCAGATGTGGGATTTCCATATATATAAATGATGAAGAAGTCTTATTGGGGATTTGAGCTTCTCTAGTCTATGATGTTCTTAATCTGCCTGTTCTTTTCAACCCCCAGGCATGCATGGGTTATTTCAGAAGGCTTGGTGTGTTCTTGGATTTGATCTCTCAGTACATTCTATTGGAATGTTTTCTTTCAGACATTTCTGCCTGCCAAGTCTGTGACATTTGTCTCATGATGTGTCTCCACGATTCACCACATTCTTACTGTTAAGCTGTAGTGTAATTTCTACCTTCTCAGAATGAAGCGGGCATGCCTAGTGGGGGAGAGTGAACTCTCTGAAAGGCAGACCTTCAGGCCTTTGCCAGTTTGTCTCCCAATTTGAATTCACCAGGACAATCTATTTTTAATTCACAGCATGTTAGGATTTTGTGAAAGAATTGCTGCTCACTCTTCCATTTTTGATTTATTAGCAAGCAATCCCCTGGATGATAAACAGCATAGAAGATCATTGGATTGGCAACTTTAAGCCCCTCTCAATTTTCTTCCATATTTCAACTCTGGTTTTCTTTTTGAATTATCTCTCTATAGGAAGGTTTTCTTTATAGCTAACCATTTGAATTATGCAGGACATGGCTTGATTGATGCACACATCTGCATTATGGGAGAGTCACGAGGCTTAAATGTAGGTTTAAATATAGCTACTCTTGAGAATTTTCTCATGAGTGGTCTTATTTGGTAATGTGAGGTTTTGAGGAATGACCACTGTCTCAGGCATGACTAACTTCCTTCTCCCTTGTCTGCCTCTCACTGCAAAGGCTGGCAAAAACGAATGTCCATTTTAAAAATCCCAGCCTGCCTTTAATCTAGACATTTCCAAATGACCCAGTTCAGATTAATGAGATGGCAAAGGAAAGCGTACTGGGGGTAAGGGAGTTTTAAGGACTTTTTCCTTCTCATTAATAAGAGGAGAGAAGGATATAAGGACCATGTTCCCACTGCACTCATTACCCAGTTGCCTCCTGTCTTTCAATGTAGCAGTGTGAAGATGGCTACAGCTGTGGCAGCCACCTTGTGACCACGCGCAAAGGTTTTTCCTCAAGAGATTTGAAGAAATGACTCTATTGCTAACTCAATGACTCTACCGCAATAGAATATGCAACTTAGAGTGACTTGAACCATAGGGACATTGGTAAGGATACCGAAGAGTTCTTCAGTGTAGACTTAGAGTTGGCTTCATCCATTTTCCTTTGGCTTTCTTCATCAAAGTGGTTTCACTATCTGCACTTGAAAGTCATTCAACAGCAAGTGATGCTCAATGATCCAAGCTCACACGTAAAGGAAGAGTGGGGATGTTGAAGGAACCCTCATGGCGCTGTGGGGTAGGTACCGGGCTCTACTCAAGAGGTCTGTTTTGGCCAACCAGGTTCCCCAAGGCAGAAACATGGGGCTGCCTCAGTAAAGATGTTCAGAATCGGAAAGCCAGGATATGGTCACTATGCATCAGAATCCACTTGATAGCCGTGTGCTTGGAATGTCTTTTGGTTTTGTTCTACTTAATGCGAAAGCCTGGGGCTTTTGACTTTTGGTAGGAACTGTTTCCTCGATGCCTCTTTAAGTCTGTATAAAGAGACCTGCTGGTGTAGTGGTTACTCATTGGGCTGGCTGAGTTCAAGGTCCGAACTTCCAAACCTCTAGCCACTCTGCAGGAGACGGGACTTCTACTTCTGGGAAGAGTCACAGTCTCAGAGGATTGCCGTGAGTTGGCAATGACTCAGTGGCAGTGAGTTTGGGGTCTGGTCAACTACGTAAATGTCATTAATAAGATTAAACACACACAATACTTACATAAATAAATGCATAAATAGCTATGCATTCCACCAAGGAAGAGACGCAATTTCAAATTATGTGTCCTTTTTGAGAATCTTTGATGGTGACAAAACCCAGCAAACCAAAAGTACAAGCAAGGCTGATGGTAGCAGGTCTGATGATGAAAATCCTTGTGTAATATTTGCATTTGGATGGAAGCAGCGCAGCATAGAAGCTCTGAGGGCTAAGATGAATTCAATATCATTGAGCCCCAACTCTTTCCCCTTGCAGTCACTGGTAAGGCCTTCTTTACCTTGAAGTCAACCCATTGCAGGTGACAGTGGTGGTCATTCTCTTATTCTCTATGAAAGGAGGTGGGTAAACAAGGAGCAGCTCCTTAGCTCTGACCCAAATTCATCCTCCTTGTGTTGCCTGTCAGCATCAAGACCAGTCATCTGTAACACAGGGTGTCTCTGCAGCATTCTGAACACCCTTCAAGGGATGTGACCTTTCCTTCACAATGGCACCTACATTAAGGGCAAATGTAAAGTTGCTGAAAGATCTAGGCCTGAAGATGGCATTTGACATATAACTCTCTAAGATCCAGCACCTTATAGGATTTAGCAATCAAAATTACACTCGGACGGATAGCTTGTATGCAATGCAATTCATCTCAATGTAATTTTCTAGAGTTGAGATCCTCGGCTGCCTGAGTCAGCCTTTGAAGGCACAAGACGAGCTCCGTCTGCCGTGGTTATGCTCCTCGAACAAATGACAAGATGTTCACATATGCTAACTCTGAGAGGGGTAATGCACTGTAACATGTTCACAGGGAGAATTCAATTCCATGAGACAAGAAAGCCTTTGATATGGGCTTTTATGCAAGTTGATTAATAAAGTTCTCAAAGGATTGCACCAAAATCAACAGCATCCTCTGGAATAATGTGCAACAGGCGGCAAAAAGTGCCTGATGAACAACTCACAGCAGATATCATAGCTAGAAGGGAGCTAGTACTGGTGGGCACTTTAAAGCAATTCTAGGGAAAGGTGGTGAGATCTTGAGAGTTTGGGCATTGGCTGGCCCCTAGGCTTAGGAGATGATAGTCAACTGCTTAGCCCAAGGTGAGGCACTTAGGTGTGTGTATGATCTTGGAAGAGGGTATGACAGGAGAATGGATGTACAGGGAGAGGTGAACAGTGATGCCATGAGACAGACATCTTTTTATAAGACTGAGGAACTATATTGTAGTGGTAGGGAAGCTGAAGGGCTTCCCAATACAAGGATGTCTTGTTTATTCAGAAGCTGCTTGCTACATGAGCTTTACTGTAAACCAACAGTAAAATCTGTTAAACACGGCCTTTGAGGTGGATGTTCTTGGGGACCTTGCAGAAGGGACTGTATCTTATAGCAGCTCTGAGCCCTGCAGATCCGAAAGAACATCATAGAACAGTGAGGTGATGTGTAGACAGAAGAAGTGTGAGTCGGAAGGTGCATTGAAATTAAAATCTCCATAGACTCCTGCTGTTTGCAAATGTCTGACAAACAGTGGTTGAGGACATTGCTTGAATATAACTTGTGAGGCCCATAGTAGACCAGGAGTTGGGCATCTTCAAACTGGTCCTTCTATGTGTCTGTACATACGGTAGGCCGGGCACCTTTGTTTGCTCCTTCAACTCCACTCTTGATTCTTCCGCAGTCTGCTCCCTGGCTATCAATTGAGTTTGGCTGCTGGGGACCTCTGAAGAGTTTATAAATGGTGGGGGAGGGCAGCACGGAAACTTTCTATTCTCCTAGCTCCTTCCTTGTGAGGCCACTTGAGGTTAAATGTGACTTGAAAACCTCTATTTCTTTTCCACTTGACTGTCTTCCTTTTGAATCAAATAACCATGCTGTTTTGCATCATGGGGTAAATATGTAGCAATATCTAAGTATGGTAATGTTCAGTATCGGTGAAGCCTAATATCAAGGCAAGAGGTGAATCTGGAGAAGCAAGTATGCCTGTTTTATTGGGAGACTGGCACGTTGTTTATCTTTGGAAAATAGAAAACTAACATTCACTGCTATTGAGTTGGTACTAACTCAGAGTGACCCTATAAGGTAGGGTAGAACTGCCCCTGTGAGTTTCGAGGCAGAAGCTTCTTCCCAGAGAAGACAGCCCCAGCTTTCTTTCAAGGAGTGCAGGTCGTTTCAAGTTGCCTTGAGGATTTCACACCTATTTATGAAACCACTATACCCCCTGGCTCCTAAGAAGCAGCAGCAGTAGCAGTAGCTATGGCTACCACCACCGCTGCCAAACTACTCTGCCTTTAAGCAGTAGTCACTAATATTTAAATATTCAGCATGTTTCTTGATTTCCCTATTCTGAAAATAAAGCATAAAGTGCAGCAGTTCTAAGTCAATAGGAAACCAGCAGAGTGTGTCTGGAAAACTTTCTGGAGCATTGCTCAGATGATGGAACTTCAGATCTGTATTTGCAGCTAAATGGAAAATTGAGCAAACTCCACCCCAAAGGCTCCTCTGAATAAAAAGTAGTCAACACTGGGTGTGATAGGTTCATCTTGGTTGTCTTCATTCATTTACTGCAATATTCTTTTTGATTCACCCCATTTTAAAGATTTGGGGGCCTCCAGGGCAAATGTGTATTTTATTTATATTTGCCTCACCTGCAAGTGAGACTAATAAATGTTTCATGAACAAAAAATATTCATGAGTGCCTAGTGAGCAGTAAAGTTCTGGCTACACGAAGGTCAAGTAGTAGAGGAAGGAAGGACAACGTTTTTGTTCCTAATTAATTAAAGTCCACCGGTGGCTTTGAGTTAAAACCTAACTGTAAAAAGACATTGTGATACTTCTAGAGAAACCTGAATATGGAGAGAACATTTGTGGAAAAGAGATGTTGTTATTTTGTAGGACGTGCTAACAGCAAGGTGTTTGTGTAAAAAAGAAATCAGAGGTAAAAATGAATGTATTTCGTGAAAGAACAATACCAGGCATTTTGGTACAGGCATGTCGCAATTTTATTCAAGAAATATAAAAATGATAGAAAAAGGAAAAAATGAAGAGAAAAGGGAGGGAAGGATAAAGGATAGAGGAAACGCTGAAGAAGAGGAAGCTTCTTTCAGACCAGGAGAAGTTCATTGTCTTCACAACAGAGCATTTCTAACTTCCTCCACACTAGTCAGTTCTTTTTTGGGGGATGGGGGCATCACTGCCTTCTGGTGTTCGTGGAAGCTACCCAGCGCTGCTCCTAAGAGCCGCCGCTGGATCTGAACCGCCAAGCCTGTAGGCCACAGTCCTGCACTCAACCACTTATGCCACCAGGGCTCAGCCCCTTTCTTTTGGTGAAGGAGTCAGGAAGAGGAAACGTGACCACGGCATCACCAGAGACCGAACTCCAGAGAGATTTTGAACTCATGGCGACTTATATGACAGAGTTGAATTGCTCCATTGGGTTTCCTGATACTGTTTATCTTGATGGGAGTAGACAACCTCCTTTTTCTTCTAAGGCATAGCTGTTGGCTTTGAACTGCTGACCTTGTGTTTAGCAGCACTGTGCATAACCCATTAGGCTATCAGGGTTTCTTAGAATGAACCCTCTCAAACCAAACCAAACTCACTGGCTTTGAGTCAGCTCATAACCACCCTTGGAGTCTCTGAGGCTGCAAGTGTTCATGGGAACAGAAAGTCCTCAGTCTTTCTCCTGTGTAGAGGTTGGTGGTTTCAAACTGCCCACCTTACGGATCGCAGCTTCACCTGTAACTACTAAATCAATGGGGCTCACTAGGATGAACCCGGGAGAAGTAGAGTTTGAATCAGGTTCCTCCGTCTCAGGATAGAAGTCTCTCTCTCAAATGAAGCCATCGCTTTTTCCTCTTCTCTATATGTGTTGAAAGGGGTTCATGTTTTTCCTCCAACTATTACAGCATTTAGAAAAAAGATAAATGAGAAAGACTAAATTGGTTGCCACGCATAACAAAATGATCTGGATAGTTATCTGCTAATTGTGTCAGGTTGGTTGCTGATAATAGCAACGCTGTTCTCTTTTTGCTAATTAATGAACATTTGACTGACTGGTGAATCTGTCCTGAGCCATGCATTCAGCACCAAGGCAGGAAACATGGCAAGGTTCCCACGGTCACAAAGCTGGCCTGCGAATGGATACTTGGAGAGCATGGGCACAGTGAACAAAGAGCTTTGCGGATGCAGGGGTTTTCTTGTCTCTGTTCTTGGCCCCCGTCCCAGGGAGTGGCTGCTCGCTGCTGAATGGACAGTTCCATTTCATGGCAGTGAATGGAAACTTGGTCTAGACTAGTGCCATCTTCACTACTACCGGTCTGTTCAAGTCCATGGTGGGGCCACTGGGTGTTTGGGGTGCTTCCCAATCAATGCCTTCATCTTCCGGCATGATAGCAGGCAGCATCCAATGGTGGGCCATCGGGTTGAGCCTGACTGTGTGTTCAGAGGATTGCTGCATCTTTCTTCCTCACCTGTCTCCATTGGGAAGCTCAGAGACCAGTGACATAGCTTCTAGCATCCTGCCATCCGCACAGCATGACAAACTGACAGATGGTGGCTGGTAAGCTGAGCCGCTGTCTAAAATGATATCGTGGAAAAATGAAGTCCAGGCTGTTTCATGACTTGCCTGTGTTCAGGGCAGCCGGTTCCATTGGAGTCTTGTGTTCTCCACCTTACCCGTCTGCTCTTTCCTGTGAATGAAGAGGAAGCGCTTGTGTGAGGTGAATGCCACACACATGCACACATGCCTGGGATGGCGGGAGCCATTTCTGCTCTTTGGATACCATCAGCAAACGTTTGTCTGGAAGCCAGCTTATAGGGCAGATCGACTTTGGCTCGGTCGATGCACATTGCAACACTTTTGGGAAGACTTTCTGTTACCGGCTCCTCATCACTTAAATTTGTCAGGAAGGTGGGAGTGAAGCCGTTCTCACATGCTATGTTCAAATATGAAAATCTCAGAAAAGTTTCATCTGCTGGACTTGCACATCTACGGACATCCAAACCAGACTGCCAGAAGGGTGCTTCTCCACGCTGCGGTGCTCTCTCCTCCAGAGGGGGAACAAGGCAGGCCCACCAACACCGAGCAAGCCACACACACGGGGGCCTGGGGAGGAAGGAGAAAGGATGGGAACAAAAAAATGTGTCTTCAAAGCAATTAGTCAGAGGTGATTTATTCCCCAAAGGTGGCTGATGCTAAGTGAATGCAGCCAAGCTCAGATGGACACAGATCGTATGATTCTACTTATTAATATCCAGAATAGACAACTCCACAGAGACAGACAACAGATTAGGGGCCACCGGGGACTGCGGGGAGGGGGCAGGGAATGACTTCTTAATGAGTAGACTGTCCAGGCAGAAGAGTGGCAGTGGCTGCCAACATTGTGAGCGTACTGAATGTTACCAACGGTGAACCTTATGTTAGGTGTATTTCACCACAACTTAAAAGAAAACCCACACATTCACCAAATCAAACTCATGGCCACCGAATCGATACTCACTCATAGTGACCCTATAGGACAGGGTAGACTAGTCTCTGTGGATTTCTGAGACTGTCATTCTTCAGTGAAATTAAAAAAAAAAAAGCAAACAGTTTACACATTGGTTTACATAAGCTGCAGTTTCTAAGGTCCTTCTACAGCACAGCTTATGAGTGACCATCTAGATTATACCTCAATATGTTCCTTGAGTAAGATAAGATGATCATAGAAACATTAAGTTACATTTATTGCATTTTAGGAATGATTTCCAACCCACCCCCCCCACACACACCGAAAATCTGAATTGTTGGAAAACTTACAATTTAAGTAAATTGAAATTCTGTCTTCAGGTTGCCTAATCCTCGAAGGAGCCCTGGTGTCATTGTGGCCACATATTGGGCTGCAGCTACCAGGTCAGCAGTTTGAAACCAATAGCCATTTCTTGGGAGAAAGATGAGGCTTTCTACTCCTTGAAAGAATTCCGGTCTCTGAAACACACAGGGCCAGCTTTCCTCTGTCCAGCAGGGTCACAATGTGTTGAAATTGACAGGATGACAGGGATTGGCGCCGTGTAATAGGAGAAAAGGGGCATCTCAAAGCCCCCACAAAGGCACTTGCCCCTATTGGGTTGATTCTGACTATGAGCCGCCCTGTAGGTCAGGGCAAAACTTCCCCGGTGGGTTTCTGAAGCCGTCAATCTTCATGAGGCAGAATCTTCATCTTTCTCCTCTAGAGTAACTAGTGGGTTTGAGTCACGGACCTTGGGGGATCAGGTGTTCCTTTCTCCCCCTATGTATATTGAGGCCTTAGTTTGAGGGTTTGGTTCTGGGCAAGGATTGTGCAAGACAAGCTATGCAAAGGCAGGTTCCAGTCTAAAGTAGGGTCAGTTCAACTTCCTAGGCATCGCATAGAAGCCTTGGTGTGGGATAACGAAGTTATGTCTAGGATGATTACTGCATTTGGCCTGGGGATTATTCAAAACCTGGCCTTAATGACCGTTGCCACAGACTGGATGGACAACTGAAGCAATAGGAAGCCAGGCCCATTTTGAAAATAGAAGATCTCCGCTTGAAAAACAGGCCGAGAAAAACCATCTTTACCAGAAAAGTGTTTCATAAAGCCACTTCCCATTAAAATGTCTTTAAATAACAAAGCTCCCCAAGGGCTCTGATTTGATTTGTAAAGTATAATTCCCCCACGTTCCCCCAACCATGTCCATTGTGCAACTCCGAGCACAATTTGCATTTCCTTTGCTTTCTTTATATGCTAGACCCTAAACAGCGTACACCGAGGACACGCAATTGATTCGTACTAGCAGACGTTCCTATTTCAGAAAGTATTTCACATCGGATTTAATGGTGAATGAGATTAATAGGTAAAAGTGAGTGGTCCCTCTGGGAAGGTTGAGAAAAGGCAGCAGCAGCTTAGCGTGGTTTCAGAGTCACCATTCTCCAGCCCCTCCTGGTTAGGCGCCTTTTGTGCTCCCCACAGCGCATCTGGAGCCCCGCGAATCATTAGGACTCTGTTCCACCAGAGTGTGGAAGAGCTCTGCGATGACACAAAGCAAGATGGGAATTTTGTTCCCGGGAACTAGCCCTCTTTTGTATTTTCAAAGCCCTGCTTTTAGACAGTTTTAGCATTCCAGCATCAGAACGGCTGAACAATGCCTTATCTCCTGATCCTCACTGTAGCGGAAAAATACTAGCCTGGGGACGTGGGCTGCGAAAAGCTGTCAGAGGCTGCCTACCTTGAGTGTTTAGTGATGACGCTGGATGCTTTCTGCAACCCATATTCAGATCTGACTCAAGGTGGGGAGAAGCCAGAAATACTAGGGCACCTCAGAGACAGAGAGAGAGAGAGAGAGAGAGAGAGAGAGAGAGAGAGAGAAGCAAGCGAGCAGCAGCGGAGAACCCCAGGGCCAAGGAAGCTTTGTAGCAAGAGACAGAACCAGGTTAAGACACAAAGCACATGAAAAATGCACATCTTCTCCAGCAAGTGGCAAAGGCTGCATGAAGAAGGACTCTTGCCAAGTCCTATTCATCGACACTTGGAAGCCTGTGATTTTTCTCTAAAGGTGGGAGGGACAGGTAGCTTGAGATGAAGGCGAGACCCTGAGCACAGGATGATCTTGCAAACTTTGCCTCCTGCTTCCTTTCTGCCTTCTGGGTCTGTTAGACACACAGGCAGATCGGTGTGCAAAGAATAGGTTTGCTGGAGTAACAGCTGGGTAAATGGCAATTTATGCAATTTTGCAGGAGCACACGGCTCACAGTTGCACAGAAATGAAATTACACGAGGCGAAGGGTTCCGCTGTGCCTGTTTCACGGCGAGGCCTGGCCTGGCCACTCTCAGCTTAGGGACGGTTTTATTCGGAAGCTGTCTTGCTGCTTGCAGTTCTGAGCTGCACCAGCCCCGAGCATGGAGGTGATGTTTACTCACCCGTGTGAAGAGGACGCCTTAACTCTCCATCTTCCCCTCCAGTGTGCAGTATTGATTTTCTGCCCGCAGGAGACACAGAGACTTTCTTTCAAAGTCCCTTTATTGGGTAGGGCCGCTGAGGACTTGGCTTTGCAAGCCAGAACCTGCTTTCAGGGAATGGAGAGACACTCTCTCCATCACTAATTGTGTTTGTGTAATTTACGAGTCATAACAAGTTCATGTTTTACTGTGAATTGTTCAAGAAGAAGAAGAAGAAGAAGAAAGGGGGGGGGGATCCCACCAACAGATTGAAGCTGTTTCATCACTTGATTAGTCTAAACAAGCCTGGATAATTAGCCCAGTTAATTAATACCTATGTCTATTGTGCAGTTTGAGCTGACATATTTGGAAAGTGCTGCCAGTTCAGAAATGTAGAAATAATTACTCTATACAACTGGGCAAGAAGCATCTATCCAGGGGGTTTCACCTTGAATATGCAAATGCTTACTCTTTTGAAATGGGGTTTTGCAGAAATGAAGGGTATTTGAAAATTCTCCCAATCTGGAATTTTTTTTTTTTTTGAGGCAGACATTTATGGAAATTTTGATCTTGCCTTGTAGGCATGGAGGCCTTGCCAGAAGTGCCTTGTAAAGGAAAGTGCCAAAACTAACAGAACTATTTCCTCTGCTAAGAAATTTCAGTCTATGGTAACGCTGAATTTGTAGATTTGATAGAGCAGAGGATTAGTCTTTAATACCTTGAAATTAAGTGCCAAGGTTCAATGACTCCCTATAGCTTACCAAATTAGTACAGATTCCCTTGCCTGGTGAAGAACCATGTACACTCCGACAGGTAGTTGTGAGAAGGCAACTAAATTCAAAACAAACAAACAAACAAACAAATAAAAAAACAACACATCAATTGTATCACCGAGCTTATTTGTACATAGGTGGCCATCATTTGTTACTAAACATGTACTTTCTATTTTAGCTCTTGGTGTCAGCTCCTCCTTGTTGTATGGATTGACATAAGCATTGTAAGAGCCACCAATAAAATGATCTTTCAATAAAAATTTTTTTAAAGACAAAAAAGCAAAAACCACACAGATATTTTAAAACGTGAAAAATGAAGTGGGAGTGATATGTCAGATGATCGACTTGGTCGTCAACAGTGTAAAATACTAATCACTCCTTCCACACATGATAGTTTAACAGATGTGAGTACCATACACGGTAGTGCTCAAACTGAAAGCGAGCTCGCTGACATCAAATTAATGCTGACTCACAGCAACTCTAAGATGGGAGGTTCAAGTGCACTCCGAGCACTTCCAAAGAAAGGCCTAGGGACCTACTTTCCCAAAATGGCACACCAAAAAAAGCTCTGAGCACAGGTATCCTTTGACACCCACGGGTCTCCTTGAGGTAGAGTGGGTTCCACAGCCACTAGGTAGAATGAGAGAGAAGGAAAAAAAAGTTAGAATTAAAGTGGAACTAATTTCCTGGTTCATTGAAACACTTGGGATAGATTTCCTATCATGTACTTGATGGAGAGGCCTGGGGAGGGGCCTGGGGAGAGGGATTCCAAACAACTTTAAATCTTCCCCAAGTGCCAAGAGCTTTCTCCTGGAGGCTTGGGGCTCAGTAAGTAGCAGGCCTGCAGGCCTGGGAAAGCTGGGGCTGAGGATGCTGGTGAGACATGATGGTTCAAGAGGAAGCTGATGCAGGACACGGCTGAGGAGTGGCTGCTGTGTGGACACGTGCATGTGTGCATGCATGCATGTGCATGTGGGACTTAAGAGCTGAGTGAATATGAGATGCCAGGTTAAGACGTGCACACTGATGAGCATGTACAGCGTGTGCATCCGGAGTGTAAGGCTGAGAGAGACCCTAGCTCTGATTGTCTCTGCGTCTGAGGCTGCCCAGCTGTAGAAGCCTGATCTTCATCACCATTGGAGCGTGACTGTGAAGGACCAGGACCTGTTCAGATGGTCAGAGTCTGGTAAGGACCAGGTTGGAGCAGAGACCTCACGGTGTAGAAAATGGGATGTTTCAATCAAAACAGGCTTAACATTTCAGTCCACTGGAGTTCTTGTAGTGGTGTAAAGGAGATCTTGTAGAGAGGTGGGGGTGGAGGAGCTTTCTAGTGAGAAAGGAAATACATTATTGTGATAAGTAGAAATAAAAGTCCAAATTACATAATTTAAAAAAAAAAGAAAGAAATGTGGTCCTATCATTATTTGCCAAATCAGGATACCTTGATTATATAATATGGACCCTTCTAACTTCATAATGGAATAATAATTCTATTACAAAAAAACCTTAAGTACAAAAACAAACAAACAAACAAAAGACCAAAAACCAAACCCCAAACTGAAGTTCTAAGTATTCTGTGGTATGTATCATAAGATCATATAAGCAAGAAGATAGAGGGGTCCTGGGGAGTGAAATTCACATACATCTGGGGTAATCAAGAAAAGGACATTTCAGATAGAAGGAATGGCTTGGAGGAATAATGCAATTGGGAATGCATAGCAGGAGGCTTGTGTGAAAGCAGTAGGTGTCTTGTAACAGCCTGGGCCTTGTGGCTTAAATAGAAGGTGATGGATTCCTTGAAGTGCCTGCACGCAGGAAAGGCATTAGAGCAGTGAACCGAGGATTGTGTGTGACGCGTATTGGTGTGCAGAGGTTCTGAGAATGATGGTGAGAACTAAATACAATGTGCTGGATAGGTGGTAGGAGAACCTCTCTGGATGTGCAGACTGACACATCCTCCTGCCGCCCCTCCTCGTCAGTATCCCCAATCCATTAAAAATAAAGCATGAGGAAAACATAGAGATAGAGATGTGTGCATATGTGTTAGCATTTTCTCAGGTTTGTTTATATTTTTGAAACATTATTCTATTCTTGAGTAGGTTGAAAGTAATAGGACTCAGGGCAGGGAGAGTGAGAGCGGAGTTTAATGTATGTTGTCAAAGACAGAGACATTGTATGTGTTCAAGTGAGTGAGCGAGGGTAGGTCAGGGAGCTCAGGAAAGTGACATCTGATGTTAGTTTTGAGGCTGGGGGGCTTGGGGGTCTGTTCAAAGTAGAAGACGGGCATGAGAGGATTTAAATCACAGAATGAATATACACAGTGCCCTTTGACCAGAGTGGAGTTTGTGAAGGAGACCACAAGGGAAAAAGTTGTGGGAGGTGTTTTGAAGGTAAATGCCTGGAGAGGGGATATGTATGCAATTTAATAAGCAATGGTGGAGGCTGGGAAGTCAATGAAGACTGGACTTTTGAATAGCACAATGATGTGATTAGAAGTGTTCCAAGAAGACTAACCATACCAAACCAAACCAAGCCAAACTCACTGCCATTGAGCCGATACCCACTTATACTGATCCTTCAGCACAGAGTAAAATAGAACTGTCCCTGTGAATTTCTGAGACTGTAACTCCTTAAAAGAGTAGAAAGTCTGGTCCTTCTCTCATGTATTGGCTGGTGGATTCAAACTACTTATCTTGCAGTTAGTAACTCAATGTGTTTCCAGTGTGCCACCGAATACCCTAATGAAATTCAGTGAAGACTTACTGAATGGGTTTGAGAAGGAGAGCAGTGGTTCTTAACCTGTGGGTCACGACTCCTTTGGGGAGCAAATGACCCTTTCACAGGGGTCACCTAAGACAACGTTTCTGATGGTCTTAAGAATCAAGACACCACTCCTCTATCTCTCTCCAGGTGGGTCTGACCACATGCAGATATGCCCACACACGGTGGGCTGTATTAAAGGGTGAGGCATTAGGAAGGTTGAGGACTACTATATTAGAGAGTTGAAACTCTAACAATTGGAAAGAAGGGGATGTACTTTAAAAATATTGCAGAAGCAAGATCTATGGGATGTGACAATTTGGATAAAGAGGACAAAAGTATATATTAAAATTCCAAAGCTTGTAACTGAAAATAATCAAGATAATATTAATAGGAAGAAGATAAACTAGTTTGGAAGAGAAGATCATGATTACATCTTCAGGCATTTTGACTTTATCTAGCTAATGAGATCATCTGAAGCACACTCTTTAGGACCCAGTTAGAAGCATAATCTGGAATTTATGAAAGAGATAAGAACTATAAATCAGTATTTGCTAATAATGACTGTCTTGGTAAGGCGTACCATGCTGAGGTCATCACCATTCCAGATAAGTATCCCTTCACTTCATATTTTTGAACAGTGTGATGTAGTGTCTGGAAGTTTTCTCTTGACTCCTCTTAAGTTCAATCCAGCTATTTACAGATGCTGTGAACTTTGGAAAAGTTACTGAGCTTCTCTATGCCTTAGATTCTCTATCCATACAGTGAGGATAGTACTATCAGAATAGTATGCTAAGAAATATGGAAGGCAACTACCTGGCTGGCCTACTGTAAGAAATTTATATATCTGCCCATCTCACTAAAAGGCAACTCCAAAGAATGATGGAACTATTGAGAAATATCACTAATTCTAGTGCAAGCAAAATGTTGCTGACGTTGATTGAAAATGGATGCAGCAGTACATTTACAGGCAGCTGTGCTAGTCTAGGTAGATGAGAGAAACAAATTCATAGGCACTCATGTATATAAGAAAAACATTTATATATAAGAGCAGTTGAATGTTGAGAAAATGTCCCAGCCCAGTTCAAATCAAATCTTTAAGTCTGATATTAGTCCATATGTCTGTTACCAATCTATCAAGTCCTCTTAAGACTCAAGAAAAACGTGCAAAGATGTGGAATGTAGGAGGATCACCGGCTTATGGGTTGGAAGTCTTGTGGATCCAGTGGTGTTGTAAGCAATCTCAGTGCTGGCAGGGGTCTTTCTATGACTTCTCTGGCTCTGGAGGTCTGGTTGCATCAGGGTAGGTCCATGTAGCTTCTCTAGGTCCCAGGGCATAGTGCCACATATCTTGTCAGTACAGCATTGCTGAGGGAGTGAACAGAGAGAGAGAGAGAGTGAGAGAGAAGTGTCTTCCAACTCCAAGGAGGAAATACAGGAGTTCCTAGTATCCTCAGGAGAAGGCCATGCCCATACAGACGTCTCATGGTAATATCTTGATTGACAGACCAGACCAGACTCAACCCCTTCCCTGGTAATCCTCTCAAATTGGCATCAGAGTGACACCATAGGAGCTTCCAGAAATTCAAGCTGGATTTAAAAGAGGAGAAAAGAGATATAGTTACTTATGTCAGCCAAAAGTTGACTGAGAGAATAGCAGAAAGATGTTTACTTGTATTTTGCTGACAATGCAAGTCATTCAACTGTATGGATGATAACAAACTCTGAATATAGCCTTGTGAAAAGGTTGAATTCCGAACACTTCACTGTGCTCATCAGAACCTCTACATAGGCCAAGAGATAGTATTTTGAACACACCAAGGGAATACTGCATAGTTTTAAGCTGGAAAGGCGTGTGTCAGGGTTGTATGCATTTGCCATGCTAATTCGATTTATGCTGAGCAAATAATCCAAGGAGCTGGTGGGGTAAACAGTGTTGGGGGTGTGGAGACGTTGCTGCCTTCCTCCGGCTTCCCTATTGCTGCACAGCAGAGATCAGGTATGTCTCCACAGATCATCCTTCTGATCCTCTTCTGACAACAACCATTCCTCCCATGGCACTCTACTTGTATACGGGGTTCAGGAACGCATTGCCATGGCCACACCTAACTCACAGACAATACTCACAATTAAGGGAATCTAGTAGGGAACGCAATAGGCTGCTATAAACCAGGATCAAGTGTCCAGCTATTGGTCCACAGCCACAGATCACCTTAGCCAGCAACCAAGCCTCTTGTATTCAGTCTCAGCCACATGGTAGGACACAGTTTTTGACCCCTAGCAACACTCCTCATCAGTCAGCAATCAAGTCTCTCTCTGATCTCTCAGGCTCTCAGGCGTGTGCTACTTTGGTTTCTGCCTCTTTGGGTCAGGAAGCCAGCCTGTGTTACTGTATCATAGTCCCATAGTCTTGGACCAGAGGAGGAAAAAAACCAAAAAAAAAAAAAATTCACAGTGATCTTATAGGACAGGGTAGAACTGCAGTCTCCACTTTCTCCTACAGAGTATCTGGTGGTTTCAAACTGCTGGCTTTGTGGAATGAAGCTCAATGCAAAATCATAGTCTCAGTGCTGCTCCACTGTCTTCATGCCACACTCTCTGGTACATCTGGTCTCAGTGGCCTCTGCCACTTAAGAAAGAGACTTGGTAGTGATCTTCCAAATTTCTGAATTTTCTCTATGTCCCAGATGTCTCTTATGCATGGAGGAATGATTTTAACATACTCTAATACCACTAAGGACAATGAAAGATGGTGTCTTTTTTTTTTTATTTTAGGCATCACTGCCCTCAGGTGGTGGGAGTAGGAGGCCCAGCCTTTGCTCCTGGGAGCCGGAATTGAACCTCCATCCCAGTGGGCTGCAGTCCTGCGCACAACCACTACGCCACCGGGGCTCAGCCCGAAAGATGGTGTCTTAAGTCTCTCCCTCTAGTAATTTTAAAGATGCCTGAAGGAAACTTCGTTCACACCCTTTAATAAATTCAGGTCTTAACATCACCTCAATCCTGTCCATGAGTATAGTAGAAAACATCCTCTAAAATGAGATAATATATCACACCCCTATTGCCACACAGCAGAGGTCAGGATGCCTTCACAGACCCTCCTCTTCTGACAACATCCATTCTGGCTAGAGGGTGGTAGTAATTGACCACATCTTAGCTGCACCCCATGAGGAAGAAGATCGCATTAGGATTGAAGGTAAGCTAGCTAACATCTTGTGATATGCAGATGACAGAGTCTTGCTTACTAAAAGTCAAGAGAACTTTCAGCACTTACTGCTGATGAAGATTACAGTCTTTCCTATAGGTTGCAACTCATTGTAAACAAATTCAAATCTTCACAACTGGACCAATAGACAATATCATGACAAACAGAGAAAAGATGGAAGTTGTCAAGGATTTCATTTTACAAAGATCTGCTATCAATGCTCATGAAAACAGCACTCATCACAAGACTCCTTGAAGTGTTAAAGAGCACAGATGTTACTTTGAAGACTAAGGTAGGGCTAACCCCAAACCTTTGATGAGATGGACTGACAAAGCACCTGCAGCAGTGGGTGGGTTCAGCATTGTGAGGTTGGCACAGGACCAGGGAGTGTTTTGCTAGGGTCTTTATGAGTCAGGATTGACTCCATGCCACTTAACAAGAACAATCCAAGCCATGGTATTTTCAGTGGCCTCACGTGAAAGCTTGACAAGGAATAATTAGATGGTGAATATTACATTTGAATTGTGTTGTCGGCAAGGAATTTTGAAAGCACCGTCGACTGCCCGAAGAACGAACAAGCCTGTCTTGGGAGAAGTATATCCTTAAAAGTAAGGATGGTAAGAATTTGTCTCTCATACTCTGAACCTACCAGGAGAGGCCAGTCCCTGGAAAAAGACACCCTTTTGGTAAAGAGAATGCTCCACGAGAAAGAGGAAGACTCTCCATGAGATGCATTGCAACAGGGATGCGACCATGGGTTTAAAGACAGCGACCACGGTGGGGATGGCGGGGAGCCGTTTTGCTCTGTTGTGCATAGAGACAGAGCCAACTCAATGACACTTAACCACCACAGATTTGGACTGCTAAGTTAACTAAGCGGATAGACGTGAAATGCCTGGCTGAGTCGCCATCGTTTCCGTTGGGCCCAGCTAATGAAAGCCCCTGTCATCTTCTAGGCCGATCTTATTGCTGTGGATACCAGGACGGCCTCTTTCGGGGCTCTTCTAAAAGCTCACATAAACACTCCTTTTTTTTTTTTTTTTGTTCATGCCAGCAAAGAACGGACTTCACCTAGAGAAAACATCTTTCATCATCTCCAGGACGGAAGAATGGAACAGTTAAGGAATTTACTCGTTTGTGCAATGACTCAAGAAAGAATTCCCATCTGCTGAGCCCAGGTGGCAGAGCTTTTAAATGTTCAACCGAAAGATCAGGGGTTTGAACCCAACAGCTGCTCTTTGGAGAAAGATGTGGACAATTGCTTCCATAAAGACTAATTGCCATGGAAACCTTAGGGGGTAGTTCTACTCTACCCTTTAGGACTGCTAGGAGTCCGAATTGGCCCTACAGCCACGAATATGCACTAAGGAGACCTGGCGTCTCAGTGGTTAAGGCTCTTAGCATCTGACCATAAACTTAGTGGTTCAAGTCCGCCAACTGCTCAGTAGCAGAGAGATGAGACCATCTGCTGCTGTAAAGATTTGATCTTGACGAGCCCTGCTCTGTCGGCTTGCTATGTGTGGGACTGACTAAATAGCACAGACAATAATAACAAGTCTTTGTGTGGGACAAGTGGCTTGCTATTGGCGGCTAGCCTAGAGGTTTGGAGTTTGAACCAATTCAGGTTGACCATCAAGAAAGGCCCAGAAATCTGGTCCCATAAAGATTATAACCAAGACAGCCCTATGGGGCATTTCTACTCTGTAACTCATAGGTTCCCCTGAGTTGGACCAGGAGCTTTGCCTACATATGTATGAATCAACCCCACAACACTCAAGGGCAGCAAACACCTTATTTGTTTTATTTTATTTACATCAAATTAGAACTGATTTGGCCTATACCAGCCCGGGTTGGTGAGCGGAGTCTCCACACTAGGAAGAAAGGCCTGGCGATCTCCTAAAATTAAGCGCTGAAAACATTCCGGTCATTGGCTCACCTCCTTAAGATGAATCATCAGGAGGGACCGATTGCTGAAGAAGGACATCATCTTTGATAAGATATACAGACAGAGGAAAATCCCTCAATTGGATGGATGGACCCCAGTGGCTGCCCCAATGGATTCAAATCTATCAATGATCACCAAAGTCGCATTTCATTGTTATGCCACTGTTATCACAAGTCAGAGCCGACTCTGTAGTAGCTGACAAGAATGACGGCAGAAGAGTGCGACTCTCTGGTGCTAATGAAGAGGAGACCTCTCAAGAAAATAAGAAAGGCAAGCCCATTGCCACGGAGTTGACACCAACCGAGAGCATCCCTATAGGACAGAGAAGCACCCCTCTGCTGGGTTTCTGAGGCTAGCCGTCTTTACAGGAGCAGAAATCCCCCTCTCATTCCTAGGGAGCGTCTGCCTGGTTTCTTCAAACTGCTGACCTGGGAGCCTAGCAGCTCCACGCAGCCTCCACTATGCTACCGAGGTTCCCTAAGGAGAAGAACTAGCTACCATTTCTCCAGTCTTGTTTCAGTTATAGTTTTAGGCAACAGAAAACCTATAGATATTTTAAACCTAATGAGAATTACAGCAGGTGGTAGATGCTTACAGATTTCTGGGAAGGACTCGAGGAGCAAACTCTACAGTGAGGTTTTGGGATTAAACCATCTTTACCACCATAGAAAAACTGGATGCTATTGCTATAGGGAGGGAACCCTAGTGGTGTCGTGATTACCATGTGAGGCTGTGATCCACAAAGTTGGCAGTTCAAAACCACCAGTAGCCCTGGGAGAGAAAGATTGGCCTTCTTATTTCCATAAACAATGACAGCCTCCCAAACCCACAGGATGGCTCTGAATTAGCACTGATTGGATGACAATGAGCTTGTTTGGGGGGAACTGTGTTAGTCTGGATAGACTAGAGAAACAAATTCATAAACATGCATATGTGCATAAGAGATAGTTTTATATAAAGGGTAATTGTCCATTAAGAAAACTTCCCAACCCAGTCCAGTCCAAGGCCAAAAGTCTGATATTAGCCCATATGTCTAAGACCAATCTATAAGGTCCTCTTCAGACTCATGAAACACATGCAATAAAGCCAAATGCAGGATGATCATAAGCCAGTGGGTGGAAAGTCTTTGGATCCAGTGGCGCTGTAAGCATCTAGCACTTCTCTGGCTTCAGAGGTCTGGTTGCATCCATGTGGCTTGTCCAGTTCTGGGCACCAGTGTCTTGTCATCTGTAATGTCTTCCAGGGTGTGAGCAGAGAGTGTTTCACCTCCAAGGAGAAATACCAGATTTCCCAGAATTTTCAGGAGAAGGCCATGCCCACACAGAAGCCTCACTGGCTATGATCCAATTGACAGACTAGACTCCACCCCTAAACTCTTAATCCTTAAATTGACAAACGATGATCTATGTACCACAGGGATTGCTACAGAGAAGAAGCCCTGGTAGCATCATGATTGCATGTCAGACTGCTAACCAGCAGGTCACCAGTTTGAAACCAGTAGCCAACTCCTCAGGAGAAATACGGGGCTTTCTATGAAGAGTTATGTGAGAGTAAGAGAGAAAAAGACAGAGACACACACAGATACAGTTTCAGAAACTCATACAGTAAGCTCTACCCTCTTCAATAGTGGGTCAAAGTTGACTGAATGGCAGTGAGTTTGCAGTTTTTTTATTGCTACAGGAGGCTACCTACTCCCCCAGGAAGCTATTTGCTGCTATGTGACCTCTGTCTGAGCCAGAAAAATGGCACTTCATTCTGTGCTAAAATATCTCTCCCTACCTCAGTTCCATGTTCAAATCTTGTGTGAGTCCATTCAATCAATAGCACCTTGGGAAAGAGGTTTTGTGTCAACTTGTCTTGTCAGGATTTTCAGTGGTTTGGCAGTTGAAGCCTAATCACCTTCCACGAGGAGACCAGATATTATTCAATCAACTCTATAAGGGAATCTTCTGTGAGCAGTCATGGAGTTCTAAGATTAGGGTGGAGCGCCATCTCCTCACTCAGGTTGTAGCCTCAGTGACCCTGAAAGGAGGTTCTCCAGATAATTGGAGTAGATGATGTGAAAAAGCTTGCTTGTTTTGCTGTGTCTGGAACCTGCATCTAGCTTCTTGAACCTCCGGCTCTTTGTCCTCTAGCCAACAGCTTGCCCTATTGCCTACAGATCCTGGGGACCATCAGGGACCTTCCATCTGATTACTGACCTTGGATTCCTTTGCATTTCCAGAGACTCTAATGAATCAATGCTGGGTATTACCTATCCATAGAAGGCCACAAACCAAAAACGAGAGCTTTCCTGCACCTTGTCTGTCCTTCCTGATTCTGTCACCCAAACTAAAGGAGCCCAGAACAGGAGATGCAGGTGACAGGGGAAGAAGCTGGAGCAAGGACCTGGTCTTGGGCTCCTCTGCTTTTGCATCCTGCTGTGTTCCTGTCAATTGTGGATTCATTAGCTTCCCAAGCAATGCAAATCAGGATAAGGGTCCAGTTTAATATTTGACTCACAAGCTTGAAGCTAGACCGGACTTACTCATTTTTACCATGGTGTAAGCCACTTTCTTAGTAGCTTGGAATAAATCTCTCTCTCTCTACACGAACCCACACACATATATACTAAGATTATATTTATATATGATTGTTATCATTAGTCTATTTCTTTCCTACACTGTCTCGCAAAATTTTCACAACAGTTTCTAAGGATCAGTACTATTAGTCTTTGTCTTTTGTTTCTTTTTTAGGGCCTAAATTTTAAGCAGACACAAGAGTATAAGAACTTGTATTATATTGTTGTAATGATTATGCATCAGAATTGAGGTTAGAGTCGATGATGTTCTACAGATTACCATGCTCCATTGTTTTTAACCAGTCCCAAAGAAGTACATAGGCCATTGGGAGCAATGTGGAATACCAATGAGGTGGCAGCCTTGTCCAAAAGATGACAAGACGTGTGGCATCCTAAAGTAAATTAAGCCATAGCTCTAAAGGAAGATGCATCTATTGCCCACTTTCCTCTTGAGCTTGGGTTTCACCACAGCACATGCCCTGCACTCCAAAACAATCAGCAGTGTTTATCTTCTGTCTGCCTTGTACATTGACGCGCTACAGAAAGGGTGAGAATAATTGCGGCAAGTGTTTGGGGGACATTAGCTGCGCGCCCCGTGTTACGCTCCAGTTTACATATACTGGCTCCATTACTCCTCCAACAATCTTATGAGATTAGTGCTTAAGAACTCCTGTTGCACAGATGGTATACAGTGAAAATGGATAGACAGGTGATTACATTCCCCTAAGTCATGTAGCTAATGAGTAAAAGAGCAGGGATTCAGACCTGGGCACTTTGCTTCCAGAACCCATGATCCGGGCCTCCTTCAGTACCGTCAGGAGCCGGTGCAAACTTGAGGAACACTGAATGTTAAATAACATGACGATTTTGGTTTACAGCTGAGATTCTAACATTAGCAATTTACTGCAGGATTCGCTGAAACATGGTGCAACTGCTGCAGCCTCCAGCCTGTGTTTAAGACAGCGCTGGTTTTTCTGAGGCCTGCAGCCACAGACAGTGAGCACTGGTAATCACTTTGGATGGAGTTCTGTATGTCCTGTCTGAGTCACCCACCTGGTGGGGGGGTTGGTGGGATGGGAAAGGAAAGGATTCTGCCATGTTAAGCAAATGAGGGGATTTCAAAAACCAATTGGGAGCAAGGTGTACAATTCCTGGAGTTTTAAAGATGCAGGGACCGGTGACTGATTTACACCTGACAAGCCCAATATCGGGAGAAATATAATAATGCTGGGTATTACCTATTCATGGAAGGCCACATACCATAAATAAGATTGCCCAGTACTTTCTTTGCTCTCCTGATTCTGTCACTAAAGCTGAGGGGCCCCAGAACAGGAGATGCTGATGAGGGGGAAGAAGGGAGAGCAAGCACAAGAGACACTGGTCTTCCTTACCTGCCCCCCCACAGCCTGAGGCAGGACATGCCAGGAGAGGAGGAGGCCCTTCAGAGTACTTAGTGAGACAAGACCCGAGATCATCATGAGGAGGAAGGACTCAGACTGGAGTAAGATTGATTTAAAATGACATTTGACTCACTCATTTGGACATAAGCACTTGGATTCTCAATTTCCTCGAGACCTCTGAGTACTTTGGAGACATTGTCAGGAGAGACCCATTTCTGGAAAAGCCTATCATACTTGGTAAAATGGAGGAGTAGCACAATAGAGGAAGACTCTTGACAAGAGGGATTGACAATGGCTGTTGACCCTGGGGTCAAACGGAGGGACAATGGTGAGGATCATGCCAGATGGGATCATGTGGAGCTCAGGTGTGTATAGGGTGGTTTTGAGTCAGATCCACACAAGGTAACTAAGAACAATGGAAATACCCACCCCTCCCCTATCTTTCCACCACAAAATAGGAATCCAAATGAACTAGAAAGTCATACCTGTCTTCGACACCATGGCTTCTCTGCTCCAACCTGGTCCTAACTAGACTCTGACCATCTGACAAGTCCTGTCCATTCACAGTCACAATCCGGTGATGAAGAACAGGCTTCTACAGTTGGGCGGCCTCAGACCCAGAGATGATCAGAGGCAGGGTCTCTCTCAGCCTTACACTCTGGATGTGCATGCTGCACACGCTCATCAGTGTGTCCTTCCTAACCCGGCATCTCATGTTCACTCAGCTGTTAAGTCCCACGTGCACATGCACTCATGCACACGTGCATGTGTCCACATGGCACCCACTCCTCAGCCGTGTCTTGTGTCAGCTTTCTCCTGAGCCCTCATGTCTCACCAGCATCCTCAGCCCCAGCCTCCCCAGGCCCCCAGACATGATACTTAGTGAACCCCAAGCCTCTAGCAGGAAGCTCTCAGCATCTGTGGGAGATTATTTGGAACCCCTTTCCCCAGGCCTCTCCTTTAGGAACATGGTAGGAAAAATGTCCCAAGTGTATCAATGAATCAGGAAATTAGTTCCCTTTACTCCACAGCGTCCTGCCAGACTCTCTCATTCTAAACAGCTGCTACAGAGTCAGGTTTGACTCACCCCGACCCCTGCGTGTCAGAGCTGGCCTGGTTGATTTGAGTCACAGACCACGCAGTTAGCAAACCCACACCTAACCCCACACTTTACCAATGGTTCTCCTTTGGATAGGAACCCAATCCCAGCCAATTCCATTGCCGTTGAGTGGATTCTGACTCACAGCAACCCCGGAGGACAGAGTAGAAATCCTTTGTGCTCCCAAGGCTGTCCATCTCTCCGGGGGCTGGTTCCTTCAACGTCTGCTCTTGGAGCACCTGGTGGACCTGAACAGCGGACCTGTGGGTAGCAGCCCCATGCTTGCTGGCCGGTGTCAGCAGGATGCCTTTGCTGTAGCCCAGAGATGAGGGCGAGGCTGGTGTGGCTGGGGTCCTACTGCCCCTCTGGGGCTCAGCCGAGTGGGAGTAGGATGGGGATGAGAGGAGGTTGAAGGGAAGGTTCTGACCAGCGTTAAGTAGGACTGCATGTGCCAGAGTCGGGAATTTGACTTGTATGATCCAGTGATAAGAGCCCGTGGGGATTTGAAACAAGGGCATGAAAGGGAACAGTTTTTGTTCCTGAAGTTCATTCAGGCTCTTCTGTGAATACAGTAGAGGGAATAGGTCTTCAAAGCACTTAACAGGACTTTACAAAGGAGGAGCACTGATGATGTGAGGACAAGCAGGAACAGTATCATGAATATAATGCCGAGATTAAAATGTGAAGGATTAGGGACAATTAGGAGATAAATCAAGAAAGGAAGCTTCCAGCTTTCAGGCCACTAGCACAGTGGTTCTGAACCTGTGGGTTGTGACCCGTTTGGGGGTTGAAGAACCCTTTCACAGGGGTCGCCCAATTCATAACAGTGACAAAATAACTGTGATGAAATAGGAACAAAAATAATTTTATGGTTGGGAGTCACCACAACCTGAGCAATGGGTGGTGGCATGAGGAAGGTTAAGAACCACTGCTCTGGAATCAGAACTTTGCCCATGGCCAGATCTTCATGATCGAGATTCATGACGGGTGTGTCTTATGAACTGCCCCTGAGTTGATTTTTGACCCAGGGCCTCATTTGTGTGTCTGAAGCTATAATCTTTACAGGAGCAGAAAACCTCATCTTTCTCCTTCGACACAGAGGGTGGTTTTGAACTTGCCCACCTAGAGGTTAGCAGGTGTACCTACTACAGCACCAAGGCGCCTGTGTGGCACATAGTAGATGACAAATAAAGACTTAGTGAAGGGATTGCATGACTCAGGTACACACGACATTGTCTTGGATAATGAAGCTACTTTTGGAGGTCTGAGTCATTCATCTGAGCCCTGGTGACATAATGGGAATGGAGTTGGGCTGTTCACTGCAAAGTCTCCAGTGGGGACTCACTAACTGCTCTGCAGGAAAAGGGGGAGGCTACTGGATTCTTTTAAGATTTACAGTCCCAGAAACCCAAAGAGGCAGCTCTATGTCGCTCTGCTCAATTCCTATGAGTCGGAATGCACTCTGGGGCAGTGGCTTGGCTTTTGGGGGTTCAGGCATCCTCCATAATTAGGATACTTGGCTGCTAATGGAAAGACTGGAGATTTGAGTTCAACTAGAGGTGCTGCAAGAGAAAAGCTGGTGATTTACTTCCTAACAAACCAGCCATTGCGAATCCCTAAATGGTAAAAAAAGAAAAAATAGTCAGACCCCAAATTGGGTCTAGTGCTAGTCTTCGCAAGGCCTCAAAATCTACTCCCCAAATAATCAGCCCTTGACAAACCTGTTCAGCCCAGTCCTGTTCTCACGCATAGGAAGTCACCGTGAGTCAGAGGCAAGCAACTCAGCATCAGCCGGTCTTGGTGGGAACATCCAGTAGACGTGTTGGTGACAAGTCTGAACCACTTACCAGAATGGACTATTAGCAAACCTTAATCATCAGAGCTAGCTTTATCAGTATCTTTTAGCTCTTTTAATATGTTGGTTTCTATGCTTAGTTCTTAACAAGTATGACCTCATCCAGTCCATATAAGCACCTCTGAAGTGAACACTATCGTCCTTTTATAGAGGAGGAGATAAAAAAAGATAGTCCTATTTCAATTTGGGGACCTTAGAAAGTGGCAGAGCTGGGATTTTGCGTAGGGACTGTTTGACCTGGTAACTAGATCTCTTATCTCTCCAGCACACACACAGTCCCTCGTGCCCCTTCATGAGGTTCTCGTCCTGTCTCCAGTGAAGGAAAGCTGCCAGCTCGTCTGGGCATAAGCAGCTGCATTTTCAGCTCTTCAGACTGTCTTTAACGCCTAACTGCTTTTCTTGCTTCCTTCCAAGTGGGTGACTCACCAACCTTACCAAATTCACCGCCATTAAGTGGATTTCAGTTCACTTAGAGCCTTTATGACAGTGTAGAACTTCCCCTGTGGGTTTCTGAGACTTTTCATCTTTATGGGAGTTAACAGCCTCATCTCTCTCCCATGGGTTACCCACAGAGGACATGGGGAACTTAGTCCTGTTTCTCTGGGGTTGACTCCTACACGGGACCTTTGCGCCCCACTGAACTTGGTAGCATTGTGTCCTTGCACTAGAAACGTGAGGTTTTTAGTAACAGGGTGAGGGCATGAGATGATAAGCAGCAGAAATGAAATGACTGATTAGAGCCCAATGGCAGCATAAGAAATGCCAGGGATTTAGCATAAGAGAATTCAGATATAAAGGGGCTCTGCCACTTGCCAGCTAGCTTTGGGTAAGTTATTAAAATGCTGAACACATTCACATTTTTTTATCTTCTCCTGAGCTTTCATCTGGGCCTGGGAATAGACACCTGGTAGGGTAATGATGGAAATGAGAGTTACTTTAAGCAGAGTTCCAGAGGAGTGGCTGGCACATAGTAGGCCCTCAAATCATAGTCTTTCCATCTTGGTGTTATGATTAGTGGAGGGATGGGAGACAATCACTATGCCATTTGTCTTTACTACAATGAGCCAAAGGGATTTCTTATTCCGTACCTTCTCTCTCAGTTGCTGAAGACCAGTAGTGCCAAAGGAGGGTGATTTTTAACTACTACCTCCCACCCCCAACCTGGCAATCTTGTCTGGAGTCATTTTCAGTCATCACAGTTGTGGGAGCTGTGTGCTACTGGCATCTCATGACCACAGGCCAAACATGCTCCTAACCATCCTACAATGCACAGGACATGCTTTACTTACAACACTGGCTTCAGCAGCCTCCATTGCCCAGGTTGACTTGAGAAGCTCCACTAGAGCAGAACACACTTTCCATATGAATCAAATAAAAAGACCTGGTGATGAGGAAGAGGATATTTATTTTCTTGCATATGTGAGCTGGACTCATCTGGAAGACCTTCTAAAAAACTCGGTTAGTGGAATACAGTAGTCAGCCAGAAGAGCAAATGTTCTCCACAGCATCACCAGCCCCTTCCCTTCGTACCCATGAGAGACTGTGGCTGGTGGCTGGCAGCTTATTGCCACTTAACCTCTTCGTTCCAGAACATTGCCTGAAGACGTGGTGTAGCCGGTGCTGCACAGAGTGTAATCAAGACATGGGCCACTTTTTTCTGAACTAAAAATTGGGTTACTTGATCTGATAAGCTTGAGTATATTTGTGGGGACAAGGGGGAACCGGCTTTTGGAAGTGCAGACAAGCCTGGGGCACTGCAGGTACAACTTAGGGGAAAAAAAGACAGAAAGAACTCTGGGGGTACAACTGTGAAATCCAGGTACAAACCTTAGCTTCTTTGAATGCTCGCTGCCTGATCTTAAGACATCCTTAAACATCTCTGAGCTTCTGTTTCTGACTTTGTGAAATCAAATGGATGATTCCTCTTGCAAGGGTTGATGCCATACATTGGACAGTATTTTGTAAATTGAAAAGCCAGTCAGAGTCCTGGTGGTGCTGTGAGTTATTAGTCATTGAATTGCTCACCCAAAGTTTGACAGTTCACGCCCACCATCCACTTGGCAGGAGGGGAATGAGACAGCTGTGCTCATAAGGGTTTACAACCTTGGAACTCCAGTACGTGGTCTCTGTGACTCAGCATTGACATGATAGCAGTAGATTTTGCTTTGTTATGTCTTTTAAAATTATAACTTTGGTTGTTTTAATGAGCAATAGTAGTAATATATGCAAAGTGTGAGTATAAACTAATAAAATTGCTATCTATAACCCCAATACTTGACCATAATCAGTACTCAGCATAATTGGGTTTCAATGCAAAATGTTGAGAAAATTTCGCATTGGAGCTCAACCAAACATCGGAATCCAACCCAAAGCATGCGATTTTTGTAAACAAAAGCAGTCCATGTTTTTCGGTCACTTGGCGTTAGTTGGCATTGTTCGTAAGCATCGTTTAAACCCTTTGCAGTTGTGTCCCAAGTGTTTTGTTACAATTTTATTATTTTTGTGGATTTTTGTACTGTTTATAGATAAAAAGCATGGATCCTAAAAGGTTTTTGAAAAGGATCATAATGATAAGGAACTGGTTAACTGTGTTATTGATATTGTTGATGATAATTTAGTAAATTCTTTTAGAAAACAGTTAAGGAAACATCAACAGCAGGCCATAGTAGATAGATCTAATATTTTTTTAGAGAAAGCCAGTGCTAGGGAAAAGGGCAAAGAAGGGAATAAGCTCCCCCAAAGCAGCTACCAGTTGATTGGATGGAAGAGGATTCCCCTTCCAAACAGATACTCTCTCTCCACACCTCCTCCCCACATCGGTGTCCACAGATCCAGATCCTCATCCATCTCAAGGTATGGGTCATACTGGAGCTATTAAAAGCCTTTGAAATGTTGTGCTTATTATTTAAATGATGTTACTTGGAATTTCTTTGTAATGTTTTGTATAAAAAGGTAAGGGTAGGGTAAAAACTTGGTGGTAGATAATGAATTAATCTGTTTTCAGTCATTTCTTATGGGAAGAATTGGTTTGGAACTCAACTGCATCACATCTTGATGCTCCCACTAGAATGGATTAGCATTGAGGTCTGGGGTTCTTCTGTGTTAAGAATATCTACGTAGCCCATTGGATATGGGCTCCTTAAAGGCTGTGATGTGTTGGGTCTGCTCCTGGCCCTTGTGATAGAAAAGTCAGGCAGATACAGTTTGAGGATTCAATGAAACGGGTTCTCTTTGAACAAACATAAAACAAGTGTATGAGAACCCAGTTTTTAGTCCCACTGACTCTAAAATACAGAGAAAGTAATACATGCAGTTCACATTATTTTATTATATGCTGAGTCAATAATTCTGTCTGGATACATTACTGGTTGGTTTTGATAAGCAGAAGGTCTTACCCATGATTAAAGATACAATTCTAACAGAATGTTTTTTTGCCTTAATGTTTTGTGTTTGTGTTGTTGAATGGATATTGGCAACATGTTACCTGCATGTGATGTGGACATTATTGTTTGATCATTTATTCAGATTTGGAAAAGACACCAATATGGTAATCTCCCAGTCTGTTGGCAAAACATGTCTCTTCCAAATTTCTTGGCACAGGGAGGTCATTGCCTCCAGTGCTGCGGGTGAGTCTTCTGTCAGCTTTGCATGTCTGTTTTTTCACTAATGCCTGCCATTTAGTTTGGACTTCTCCCTCTTCCCCACATGCTACCCTTACCTGTTAGTATAGCGACTCTCTGTGTTTTTCTTTCATTTCTTTGGATGTCTTCTGCCTCGTTCAGTATTTTGACCATAAAATCCTTCAATACCGCAATTTAAGCCTTGAGTTTTTCTTCAGTTTTTTTTTTTCAGCTTAAGACATGCTAAGCATGCTCGATCATTTTAGCTTTTGAACTCTAGGTTTATGCACATTTCCTTGTAATACTTTTCTCGGTCTTTTTAAGCTTCCTTTTGAAGTGATATGTTCAGCCTGTTTAATTCGCTATCTCTTCATTTACTTTAATGACTCTACGTTCCAGAACAAGTTTAAGAGTTTCTTTTGACATCCACTTTGGTATTTTGTTTTCTTTCCTACTTTTCCAATGACTTTTAACTCTCTCCCTGTGTGATTAACAAACCCAAAGACAAAAGCATTTTATTGTCATATAATTCATGTGTCATACAATCCAATGATTCAATGTATGATGTTCTTGATGTCATTCTGTAGCTCATCAAGTCTTTGGTCGTCAGGGTTCCATGCCTTAAATTTGTTCTTGATCTGTCTTAAATTCAGGTGGGAAGTAACCAAGGTCATATTTTGACTCTTGTAGACTTGTTTTTCATTTTCTTCACCATAACCTGGACTTACATGTGAGCAATTGATTGACTATTCCACACTTAGTCACTGGCCTTGTTTTGGGAAATGACATTGATCTTCTCCATCATCTCTCCTCACAGATGTAGTCAATTTGAGTTCTGTGTAGTCCATCTGGAGAGGTTCACATGTGTGGTTAAGGAGACAAATGCTGGAGGAGCTGCCTCTATTCTTCTCTGTTAAAAACTGAGCACAGATATGAGGCATATCATCATTGTATTTCACCAAAGAAGACAAAGGCCACGTGTCTGGGAGGCTGAGTAGAAAATGCAAAGGAAATTATAACTCCAACAACATAAAGGAGCCACCATTGCAGCCCTTCCAAGTTCTGGTAATGTGAGAAAAAATTGAAGACCATGTTTGAACAAGCGACAATTTGTTGGAGTCTCCATTAGTTTCCCTAGACCCAGTCATGACGATACAGAAACCGTGGAGATTGGAATGGTGATTTGTTTATATCATCACTTTTCTCCATCTCCCCATTATTTTGTCTTCCTCTTAAGGAAATATAGCCAAGAAGTGGTGTCCAGCTTTGAGGACCTCTGACTGGTGGAGCAGAGGACAACAGGCAGACATGAATGAATGAATCAATGATGAGTTACATAGGGTAGAAAAATAATTTCTCCTACCATCTCTGCTTCTCTCTGCAGCCATAAGGGCCACAAGCTGCTGTGAACCAGGTTTAGTATCTTGGGAAAAGAGTCTGCTTCACTAAGCACCTCACCCCACATTTAGGCTCTAAAAATCAGCAGGGCAGACTTTTCTGGTGGTTTGCTTGGAGTAGGCCAATGCCCTCATTCCTGGGAATGGTCAGCTGTAAGCCCATTGTCAATTGCTACGGAATGCCCCCTGTCGTTAACACCTCCCTGCCCCCCATGTGCATCCCCAAACTCAGACCTGTGAAACTAACAACATAGAATTAAGTTTATAATCTGCCTGCTCCCTCTCCTGCCTGGTGCTGAACACTGAGGGTATGTGTACCAAGGACAGGCATTGCTGGTGGAGGTTATACCCCAGCCAAAAAAAACAGACATTTCTGGTGGTGGTCACACCCCAGCCAATGCACCACAGGGAGGGTCCTTATTGCAACAAAGTCAACCTCCCTGGAAGTTAGTTTGGATCATGGCAACCTCTCCTCCACCCAGATGCGGGCATCTGCGAGCTTGCTGTAATATGCTACAAGAGAGTCCTGCAATAGCATCTGCTCCCCTAGTCAGCACTACATTCCCTCCTTGTGCATGCCACGGCTCAAGGCTCTGAAACCAATCAGATCTCCCTGTGAATCAGTTTGAATCTATCCCCCTTGATTCCCTGCTTGTAGTTAGCCCTGAAGACGGTTGACCGAGGTTGCTGTGTGTCAGGGAGCAAGACTCTTCATAGAGACTACCCCCGTAGTCTATATACTACTGGACTGGCCTTGGCCATAACAAGACAGACACCTCTGGGGTCTGTTTGTAGTATGACTACCCCTTCCCGACCTGGCAATTGTTGTTAGCTGCTGGGCTGACATGAAAAGTTCTCTACAGTGGAGTCAGGATAACGGTCATTTAAGAGGAGTTTGCGTGCCCATCCACCACAGCATTTGTAGCACTCGAAACCAATAGATCTCTGGGAGGTCCTTAGAGGGGTCTCAAACTTTTTAAACAGGAAGCCAGTTCACTGTCCCTCAGACCGTTGGAGGCCCAGATAGTTAAAAAAAAAAACAAAATAACTATGGACAGGCAGCAGTAGCAAAAACTCCCAGTGGCCAGATAAATGTCCTCAGTGGGCCGTTTGTGGCCTCTTTTGGGGAGTGAGTGTCAGTGCATTCTCTTCCTGAAACAGAAGAGAGTCCACTATGACTTCCTTTAAATGCCAGCGCAGATTTAAGCAGCCGCCAAAGAGCAGGTACAAAATGTGAGGTCAAATAGCCTGAGGAGGCCTTTCTGGGCATGGTTTCTTTTTTTTTAACTAAACGTGAGAGAGAGGGAGAAAGAGAAATAATCACTGGAGAGAGGGGATGTTACCGTTTGTTCAGTTTGTAGACAAACTGAAGAGTCCATGGTACCTTTTCTTATTGGTGGTGCTCAATGGTGGACATACTCACCACAACATTTTCTCTGGTCTGTCTGTGTGAGACTGAAAGTGGAAAACCAGATCGGGAATTTTTGAATCCCAGTTAAAACAGGGAGCGGGAAGATGCGATCACACAGAGAGAAGAATCTCCATTCACCTGAATTTCTTGCATAAAGGATTGCAAGCAAGACCATCAAATACTGGAAAAAACTAACATCCTTGAAAATGTTAATGACCACAGCTAAATCAAACATCACCTTATAACAAGCATGATAGTTAAAGAACTAAAGGAAAACATAGAGAAAGAACTAAAATAACTAAGGAAAATTGTGCAAGAACAAAATGAGTATCTAATAAAAGAGATAATGTACTTGGAAAGTATTGAAATAAGAAACCAAATAGGCAGACTTACAAACAGATTTATCCAGGCAGAAGAAAGAATTGGTGAATTAAAGCAAAGAATTACAGATGCTGAGGAGAGCCGAGGCTCAAGAGGGCTGAACACAGTTAAATGGAATTATGGGACCAGAACAAGAGATTTGATATATGCATCAGAAATTTTCCCTAACCCAGGGAAGGGCATTAATCTACAAATCTAATAAGCTCAAAGAATCCCAAGAAGGGATTCTTTGTAGATCTCAAAGAGATCTACACTAAGACACATCATAGTTAGGTTCTCAAAAAGTAAAAATAGAGAATCCTGAAATGAGTGAGAGAGAAATAGATAATCACATAAAAAGCCTCCTTCATAAGATTTTCTTGGAAGCATGAGAGACCAAAAGGCAATGGGATACTATTGAAAAGTCTTGGAAGAAAAACAAATACTGTCAACCATGAACACTCTGCCCAGTGAAACTCTCAATTAAAAATGAAGCTGAAATATGAGCATCCTTAGCCAAACCAAAGCTAAGTGAGCTCACATTCACCAGAACTGGTCCTATAAAAAAACTCATAGGAGTTCTATAGTTAGAAGGGAAAAGACCCTAAAAAGTAGGGCAAATCAATACCTTATAAATGAAAAAAGGATCCCTAATAAAAGGATATTTGTAGGGAAGTACAAGGAGTAACTATAAGGTGCTCAAGCTTGATAATTCTAAATGCTTTGTTCTTCAGTTTTTCCCTAATACATGAGAATATATATATATATATGCACACATACATATACATAAAAGACAATGATAAAACTGTGTTACAGAACACATGAGGCAATTAGTGATAAGGACAACAAAGAGGGAGGAAAGGAATGGTGTAGACATATACGTAAGAGGAGAATGGGGATGAGTGGTGATGGGAACATTGCATCATACTTTTGAAATAACTCTCTATTTGAGACCAAATTGACCACAGCATCTCAGAAGATTAAATGAGAATGATAGAGGGCAGTGGGTGTATGTTAATGCAGGTGGGATAACTCAGAAAAGGAGGGCCAGAATGGTGGCGCAGCTCAAAGAACATCATCAATGTTCCTGCATTGTATATGTATAAAGAATGAATGGGTATCTCTTTATTCATGGGGAAGGAGCCCTGGTGGTGTATTGGGTTATGAGTTGGGCTGCTAACCAAAAGATCATCGTTTCAAAACCACCGGTCTCTACAAGCTAGAAAGATAAGACTTTCTGCTCCCATCCTGTCTCCATTATTGACAAGGACCATTCTCCCCTGTTGTATAGGGTGACTATGTGTCAGAATTGAACAGATGGCAGTAAGTTTGGATTTAAATTATTGTACCATCAATTATTTATAATACTATTGATTAAATATTGAACTGCTAGGCTCAAAGTCAATGGTTTAAAAATACCAGTGGCTCCTACAGGAGAAATACAAGGGGCTACCTGCTTCTGCTCCTCCCTCCCAAACAGGCTCCAATGGCCAGGACTATCATAGTATACATTTTCCCCACTAGGACAGCATTGAGCAGCTTGCTCTGAGTTACGGCACTCAGTGGTGTTGCCTGGGAAGGTTCTCTCTGGTCAGTGAAGGTTTTCGTAAAAGCAGTTTTACGCAAACCTCATTTTATGTGATAGCTGATTTAAGAGAACAACGTGCAGCTGTGAAATTTTGTTTCCTGCTCAGAAAAAATGCCACACAAACTGTGATGTTGAACACAGCTCACAAAGACAGCACTGTGGGGGGAGAAGTGAAATATCAATTGATGACAAACCTCATTCTGGACATCCATCAACTTCCTGAATAGTTGGAAATGTCGACAAAATTTGTGCACTGTGCTTAAGGAGAGGCAATGGACCATTGAAGAGATGGGGAAGTTAGTGGGGCTATCTTGGAGCTCAGTTCAGCAACGTTTAATAGAAAATTGAATGAGAAGGTTGCTGCCAAATTTGAGCCTCAGTTGCTGACTAGTCGGCCAGTAAAAGGTGCAGTAAAAATGGGAAGATTCTGTGCTTTGAAAGAATAGCTCTGAAATGACCCAGACTTTGTTCTCAAGGTCATTCCTGGTGAGGAGACATTTTGCTCTTCTTAGGACCCCTAAAGCAAACATGAGTCAAGCTAGTGGACCACTCCATCATCACTTCACCCCCCAAAAAGTTTGTCAAGTGCAATGAAGATCGAGACAATGCTCTCTCTCTCTCTCTCTCTTTTTTTAATGTGATCGGCATACTGTATTTGGAGTTCCTTCCAGCAGGCCAGACTGTTAATCCAGCTTTCTATTTAGAAGTTCTGAAAAGATTGTATAACAGGATGTTACAAAAAAAGGCCTGATTTGTGGCAGACAGGGGACTGGTTTTGCCACCACGACAATGCCATCTCACGTTGTCAGTTTGTAGCAGAAAACAGTAGGCCTCTCTTGGCTTCCACACTTGACCGCGCTCCATGCAATTTTTTTGTTTCCACGAATGAAGAGAGACATGAAAGGATGGTGATATGATGATGTAGAAGAGGTGAAGACAGCAACAGACAAAGGAGAGAGGTGCTACCAGCCATCTAAACAGATGAGTTTGAAAAAGTGTTTCTGAGAATGGAATCACAGATTTGACAACTGTATTAAGTGTAATGGAGAGTCCATGGAAGGTGATGAGGTTGTTTGGTTACAAAAATACATAGCTTTGAAGAAAAATCAATTATGGGAGGGGGGGGTTACCCTCTGGTATACAGTTTTCTGCTCTTAAAAAGATTTACAACCCTCTACAGTGTGGCTCTGAGTCAGACCCTGCTTCATGGATAATTTAATGAAATGGTAGCTTTTAAAACAAGGAGGTATCAGAAGTGATTTGCCATGGGAAAGAGCATTTAAGGGAGGCCTTTAAAGAAAACAGAAACCCTGTGGATTAATATAAGATTGACAAAACTGAAATAAATCCTCAGGGGTTACTGATGATAGGTGGTAACTGAGCCCAGACCTCTTATTTCATTTAAGCAAACTTATTAGCCCTGGTTTACAGATAAGGAAACAGAATAAGAGAGGTTAAAGAATCTGTCCAAGACACTGAGCAAATTCCTGGGGTCCCAAATCCATTGTGGTGGAGTTGACTTCAAGTCACGGTGACCTCAAGAGGACCAGAAGGAAACTGTGCTCCAAGGAGTGTGTGTGTGTGTGTGTTTGTGTGTGTGCATGAGAGAGAGAGAGAGAGAGAGAGAGAGAGAGAGAGAGAGAGAGAGAGAGAGAAGAGAGAATTTGGTGGAGGTGTTTACATTTCAGATCATCATTGTGTTAGTCTGTGTATACTAGAGAAACAAATTCATTGATACTCATATGTGTATAAGAAAGAGTTTTATATAAAAGGTAATTGTACATTAAGAAAGCATCACAACCCAGTCTAATCCAAGTCTAGAAGTCCGATATTAGCCCATATGTCCAATACTAGTATATAAATTCCTCTTCAGACTCACAAAACACATGCAATGACACTAAAAGCAGGAGGATCACAGGCCAGTGGGTGGGAAGTCTTGTGGATCCAGTGGCATTGTAAGCATCTCAGCACTGGCAGGAGTCTCCAAGTGGCTCCTCTAATTCCCAGGTCATGAGGTCTATTAGTGTAGTGCATGTGTCTTATCAGGAGAGTATCTCCAAGAGAGTGAGGAGAGTGTCTCCTGCCTCCAAAAAGGAAATCAGGGTTTCTTAGAATTCTCAGGAGAAGACCAGGCCCGCACAGGGCCCTCATTGGCTATATCCTGGACTCTACCCCTATACTCTCAATCCTCAAATTGACATCAGATTATGTAACTACCACAATCATCTTTGTATTCATCATTTTTTTTCTTTTTCTTTTTTTTTGCGGGGGGCATCACTGCCTTCTGGTGATTGTGGGAGCTACCCAGCCTTGCTCCTGAGAGCTGCTGCTGGATTTGAACCACCAAGTCAGTGGGCCACAGTCCTGCACTCAACCACTACACCACCAAGGCTCAGCCCCTATATTCATCATTTTTGTCTTCAACAACTTAAAGAAAGTTATCAAACCTCCCAATATCTCATCAAACCTCCCAATAGCTTGATCTGTCTCTTACCACCCCTCACCACCTTGTCCCCTGTTCTCCCTCTCATTGGCAACAGGGCTCCCTTGCACTCAAGTTAACACCAGCTGTCCTCTAAGAGTCTACTGTTCCCCCTTCCACCCAGGAACCATCAACCTGCTTCTGGTATGAAACCCTTTCTCTTAGTTTATTTTTTTTCTTTCTTAAGAGTGGTCTCCTACAGTATTTGTCTTTTTGTGTGATCCACGGGCATCACTCTGCCTCTTGCATCAGGCCATGGGTCTTTAATGGCTGAGGGTTTAAATGTCCATCAACAGGTGCCTTGAGAAGACTCAAACTCCAACCTTCTCTGTAGCAGTCAAGGGTGTGAATTGTTGACTTTCCCTGGGGGCTCCACAATTCAAGCTCACTGCCATCAAGTAAAGTCTGATTCTGAGCAACCCCATGGGACAGGGTGTCACAGGCTTCTGAGACTAACTCTTCAGGGGAGTAGAAAGCTTAATCTTTCATGTGTGGAATAGCAGGTAGTTTTGAACTGCCGACTTGGCAGGGAGCAGCCTCTTGTGTAACCACCAGGGTGCCCTTGGGGGAATAACAACAACAACAACAACAACATCTCCCAAGTATCCAAAACCCAAATCACAATCAAGTCAAGTTTTACTTATCACAGACTTGTGTATGGTTTTTGAATCACAGATCTAGATGGGAGTAGGGGGGCTCCTCTTTCTTCTGCAGAGTAGCCGGTCAGTCTGAACTTCTGACTTTGGCAGTTGGCAGCCTCACACCGAACCCACAATGAAAAATGACCTGTGCAGCCTTGACGTTCTCCCCTGGGATTCCAAGTCTCCAGGCAGGGCTTCCCAGCAGTTCCTCGTGGTTTGATTCCCCGCAGAGAGTTTGCGTTTCCGTCTCAGAGAATCTGAGTCGACATCTCCTTTTGATCAAGAGCCACAACCTAATTCAATATGCCTTGGGAACGTAGCATGTTCTCAGCAGGGGGTTGAGCCCAAATGAAGTTTGAAGCCCCCTTTCAAAGCCTCAAGCTGTGACACATGTGGCCATCCTGTGTGAAGCTGAAAGGAGTCCTGGTGGTGGAGTGGGCAGCCGTTGGGCTGCCAACCACAACAAAAGTGGACCAAACCCACCAGTTGTTCTCTGAAAGAAAGATGAAGCTGTGTGTGTGCTCCCATAACAGTTTTCAGTCTTAACCCCCCCCCCCCACTGCCAGGAGCCCTTTTTTCTTGCCCCATGAGCTTTGTCTGAGACAGAAGAGAGCTGGGTGGCAGCTAGCTTTTTAACTCTGCACTAAAGCCACCCTGGACATTACCTTTCAGCTCCATCACACCTTGACTCATGAAATATACCACACCAACCATGTGTGTTGTGCCCTTTAAAAAGAACATCTGCTATGGACTTATAGCGCACATGAGATTGTAACAGGATGGGGGTGCGGGGAAGGGAGAAAGCTAGAAATGGATTAATAAAAACAGAGTTCATGAGGAAGTAGACACACATTGGGTGTGGGACTGGTTGGCTAGAGAAACAAAAGCAGGGACACCTGTGTTTGCACAAGAAAGAGCTTTCCATCAAGAAATAATCTTGTACCAAGAAGACATTCCTGTTCAGTCCACCTGAAGCCCAAGGCTTCGTGGCTAGCTGGAGCCTGCTTCAGACTCATGTAGTTGGGAGCCCAGGATGCAGAAAGGTGAGGCAGGGAGCAGGAATCTCCCAGGGGACGTGAAGGTTGACAACAATCAGAACTCAAAAATTCCCAAAGGGAGCATGTCCCAAGTAGGGCTGCCCCCCCCCCCTGCAGTAAGCAGCTCTGCACAGAGGACACCCAGACCTGGCTTTTCTGGCATGCAGGGCTTCCTGTTTGCTGTGGGGCAAGGGGAGCTATGGGGCAGGTTGTTTGGGGGTCAGAAGCCAAGAAAGGCTTGAGATAAACTTAAAAACTTGCTCTGCGCAGAAGCAGCGAGGGCTGTGACCTGATGCCCAGGCTGGACTCCACCCTCTCATGGGCACAGGTTGGCAGACACTCTAGCTGCCACACACTGTGAAAGCATGCTCAATGCCACGGGGCAGCATGTACAAAAAATTTCCTAAAGGAAGCCCCTCTCCCTGAGTACTCTTCCACCAAAGACACAATATGATACCATTAAAAGGAAGAACGCATGCACTGCATCTAAACTCCAGTGACCTATCGAATCTGTGTGGAAAAACAGTACATAAATCAAAGTCAGAACCTGTGTGTGTGTGTGTGTGTGTGTGTGTGTGTGTGTGTGTGTGTGTGTTGGGCTCCAGGGTGTTATGTTATAAGCTCGGTGGGAATGGACTTGAGCACTGGTTTACTGGATGGGGGCCTGGGCCCAAAGTGGAAAGCCTCAGTGTTGCCAGCTTTCCCATCTCACGTGCACTCTGTGAACAGTGGACACACTGGTAAACACAAGGATCCTGATTGGAGATGAAGGCTGGCATTCTGGTATTGCTTCTGGGAAGTGATTCTGGATCAGAGAGGGGGGACTGGACAGAGGGAGGCGCGGAGGGCCAGGGACTCAGTAGGAGAATGTGATCTTGAGGGAGTCAAGGTGACCCACTGAGGCTCAGCGCTGCAGCAATGTGTTGAGAAGCACATAGAAGCTGTCTCAGAACTATCTGGTCAAGGGACAGAAAGATGGGGCACTGCACCCCGGTTCCTCACCCCCACAGGTCAGCGATGTCTATGACATAAGGCTAAGGTCCCTGCACACCCAGGTCATTGTGTAGATGCTGATGGCCACAGCCATGGCTGGAGTCAAGGGCAAGCCAGTCAGGGTGTGGGTGAGTGAGGGGCCAGCAAGGGGTGCCAGAAACCTCCATCAGGTGAAGCAAGAGTTAAATACAGGGCTGAGGTTGTTTCCTGCCTGATCGACGGATGATCTCCAAATAGCAGATTTATAGGAAGCAGAACAGGTGCACATGCCAGAAGGCTAGGAACGTTGGGAAACATAAATTTTGAAAGAAATACTTTCCCTGCCATCCACCTGCCATTTCCTGAATGTCCCGGGAGAGTTCACTGCTTGCACGACAGCGCTCCCTGGTGGCCTCCCAGAGATGTTGGCCTGCAGCCCTCTGCAGGAGTGAGGAACTGAAGGGAAGATGGCTCTTTTTACTAAAAAGGAGGGGGATGAAAAATAAAACCAGGCTCACCCCCACTCCAGAGACTTTACTGAACCCAAACCCCAGGGAGTAACTGAGTCAGGGATGGAATCCTGACAAGCTAGCTTTAGCCAGGGCTGGTCACCATGTTCCATATTAAAAGGGATCTGGAGAGCAGAGAGACGTCCATGCATCCAGTTACAATACTTGTGTTTACCCCAGTGGGACTTGATGTCCTTACAGGTCAGTCCCAGGAAACTGTGTGTTTAGAGAAAGCCACACTTAAAGTTACTATAACCCACAAATTAACCCTAAACCTGCTGTGTTATTATTTTAGCTATTAGTAGCAAGCAGTTGCTTATGCTCTCTAAAATTGCCCCATCAAAATTCAAGTCCACGGCCAAATGATACACTAAAGAAGTACCGTCCTATCTAAATGAGGCTGGCTTGGATCTTCTTCTTTTTTCCCCAGCACACTCTGAACATCTCTCTTTGCCCAAATACTTGTGCCAGCAATTTTGGTCTTTCACTACTTCAATCCCAGCATCTTCCTGGGACAATGGACTTTCCCCCCTTTTTGACATAAAATGAACCTGGCCTGGAGTTAACTGTATGATGCCTGGTAGCAAAAAAAGTGGGCATCTTAACAGCTAGAATAGAAGCTTGCTGGTGGAGCTGATTTTTGATCCTTAAGTCCAACCCACTGCGATTCATGGTGACCCATAGAACGGGGAAGAACTGCCTTTCTGCATTTCCAAGACTAATTCTTTACAGATATAGACAACCTCAACTTTCTTCCACAGAGAGAATGGTGGTTTTGAACCGCTGACCTTGCAGTTAGCAGCATAATGAGTAATTCTGTACACCGCCAAGGTGCTCTCTTCCCTCTCTGTCTCTCACTGCTCTGTCCCTATCCCCTTGTCCTCTCTGTCTCTTTCTGTTTCACCCTCTGTATGTCTTTGACTCTGTCTATTTCTCTGTCTCCATCACTTCTCTCTCTCTGTTTCTGTCTCACTCTCTGTTTTTTTGTCTCCAGGTCTTACTTCTCTCTCTCTCTCTCTCCCCTCCCCTTCTCCCTCAATGTGAGTGTCTGCCTCTGCTCCTCTCTCTCTGTTTCTCGACTTGTCCGTGTTCGTCTCTCTTTTTCTCTCCAGTGTGCCTCCAAGTTGCCTTTTCTGGTTTAGAGATCCCTTTGATGTCCTGGGGTTCAAACTTTCGGATTACGGACAGTTTACACACTGCGTCATAACCGTCTCTGTTATTTGCTGTGTCATCAAAAGAACTCTGTCAACTCCCTCAATGCAAGAGGGAGTTCTTATTGTTCTAATAAGCTGGCATTCTGTGGTGCTCACCTTCCCAACATGATGCTGAAAACAAAATGGACAGGGAAGCAAATGCGGTGAAGAAAGCTGGTTCCCATTTATTGAAAGATATACTGTTTATGGTCTTACCGGTTTGAGGGTAAACAATCAGCCGTCTAGCTGGGAAACAACAAAGCCCACATGGAAGAAGCACAACAGCATGTGTGATCACAAGATTTCTACAGGATCAGTTATCAGGCATCAGAAGACCCAAAGCAATCATATAGATGAGAAAGAGGGGGGCCAGAATGGAGACCCAAGCCCACTTGTAGGCAATTGAACATCTTCTCACAGAAGGGTCACAAGGAAGGGATGAGCCAGGCAGGGTGCAGTACAGTATCGATGAAACATACACCATTCCTCATGTTCCTTCATGCTTCCTCATCCCACTATCATGACCCCAGTTCAATTTTACATATCCTGCTGGACCAGAGCACGTACACTGGTACAGATAAGAGCTCTCGAAACCAGGAAAGATACCCCCCTCCCCCCACCCCAGGAATAGTAACGGGAAAAAGCGAGACCATGAGGGTAGTGGGAAGGTGGAGGAACGAAGGGGGAACCTATCACTGATCACAGTGATTGACATATAGCGCCGCTCCCCTCCTCCAGGGTGATGAACAACAGAAGCATGGATGAAGGGACATAGTGGGTGGTGTAAGATATGAAAATAATAATAAATTATAATTAATCAAGGGTTCATGAGGGTGGGAGGATAGGGGAAGTAGGCACAAAAAAAAAAAGAGTTGTTGTAAGATATCTCGGAAATGAAATGTACCTCAGTCCTTGGCTCTGCCCAAAAGAGAGTTTTTTTTTTAAGCCAAAACCTGGTTTGTGATCCAAACGAGTTTTACGAAAGTTAAAAGAAGTTTCAGGTTAACATCCACACCTAGGAAATCCCTCGCCCCCATCTGCCAGCTAGGAAAACTCCTTGAGAGAGATGCTGTCGGCTCCAGATCGCAGGGCAGCCGCTGGGAAAGAGCTTGCCAGAGCCAAAATTCTTCGTGTTTTCAATTCTCCCACGGGGAGGTGTGGTGTAAGACCATCGTCGACTCCATTGGCTGAATTTAATTTACCTGGCCTAGGGCAGCCAATCCAGCTGTAGCATGGCTGGCCAGAAACCTGGATCTTTGAGCATGCGCAGTGTGCCATTTCTTTGCTGAGCCAAAGCTTTATTGTAAGCAATACATAATGGTCTCCTCTCTCCCTACATTCGCTACCTGTCACTGTCACCAAGGGCTCAAGTAGAAAGAAAATGCTGTGAAAATGATGATGGCAACATATGTACAGATGTGCTTGATACAATGGATGGATGGATGGTTATAAGAGCCCTCAATGAAATGGTTTATTAAAAAAATAATTATAATAATAATTATATATAATTATTTTATATAATATTATATACAATATATATAATATTATATATAACATAATATAATATATTATATTATATATAATTATATAATACTAATACTAATACTAATAATAAATAACAATAATCACCTCTTCCCCCAAATGTGAATATCACTGGTTTCCCCAGAAGCTTGACTGGATTTGTTCAGCAGCTCTTAGGTCTCAGGTCTGATTCTGGGGCCAAGGCGGCACCAGCCGTTGGGCCGCTGGAGACCTCGTTAGGAAACACTTTGAGCAGCGCAGCAGACAGGGGCAGGTTTGGGCCCCCGGGTCTGTTCCTCTTCTGGGTCTCCACGTGCCCGGCCCGAGGGAGAGCACATTCTCTCTCTTTGATTTTAGGACTCTGAGTTCGCAGTGAACAGCAGGCAGAAGGCTACAGGGTCTGGCATGGGAAGGTTGGCATGTCTAGAAGAGAGAATTCTGAGATTTGATCACTGGGGAATTTAAAAATCAAAGTCTGCTTTCTGTTTCTGGATTCGATGTTTTTTTCTTCGATGAAATTTTTCTGAGAAGCATCCCCAGCAGCAACTCTGTACCCAGTAAGGAATGGCTCATCCTTTTGCCTTCTCTCTGCCTCCAGGGAACCACACGTGGCTACTCTGTCTCGATGCATTTGGTTCTTTCTAGGTTGGATTGGATTCAACTCTAAAAGCTACACACGTAGTTGTAGATTAAATCAGTTCCCCTCAAAACATGTGTTGGCGGTGGGTAAGGATTCCTGGTGGCACCGTGAATTAAGCATTGTCTGCTCACCTCAAAATAACCGGTAAAACCTACCACCCACTCAGTGGGTGAAAGATGAGGTTTTCTACTCCCTTAAAGACTCACAGTATTGAAGCCCCCAGAGAGCAGTTCTCCTGCGACTTCAAAGGTCACTTTGATTCTGCATCAACTTCATGGCGGTGGGTTGGGGGTGAGGGGCATCTTGGGGTATGCTGTTTGGAAATTGGCGTTTTTGTTTGGTTAATAAGGTAGCACCACAAAAGGGTTGGTTCTTAGCCAAATCGTTTCTGAGTTATGAAAACAACAGAATAGACAGAGACACCAGAAAAGAAGCTAACCGATGAAGACAGACACACAGGTACCTCTACCCAGTAGTGGAATTCAGTCAGGGGTAACCGCTCCCTCATTTTTGTGTTGAGTTTGGCAAACCAGCTGGTAAGATGACCCTGGTCATCAGGCTTCTCTCCAAGGTGGGTGGCTGCCAACCACTATAGGAGTCACAAATTGACACATCTCATCTTCTTTAGCCTTCATCTGTGCCACAGTGTATTCTAACCACCCGTGATCATGTTCACTCCATCCAAAGATATAAAAAATAGGTTTGGAATTGTTATTTCTTTCATCATACTCATTCCACTTTTGATGGACGACTACATTTTTATTCCCTGTGTTTGCTACTTCGATAAGCAAACATAAAACGTAAAGCAGAAATGTGCCAGGCCACCAGAGGGTGGTGTCAATCATTTTGGCTTTATGTGACGCCCCCAAATCCCCCTGAGATATTATGAGTGAATGATGCAATTCCTGTCAGTGTTCAAAGAATTAAAAGTACATTGCCAGAGGGTGGTGTCATTCATTTTGGCTTTACGTGATGCCCCCAAATCCCCCCAAGATATTATGAGTGAATGATGCAATTCCTGTCAGTGTTCAAAGAATTAAAAGTACATTGCCAGAATAGTGGCTGTAAGTTCAGCAGAAGCAGAAAGAGGTTTTCCAAAGGTGAACATAACATGTTCAGAGAAGAGAAGTTCTTCAACTGTTTCTAACCTGTCAAACACATGACTATGGTCTAATCTATCTCCCTCTAAAGCAATTGTTATCAACCTTCTTAATGCCACAACTCTTTAATATAGTTTCTCATGTTGTGGTGACTCCCCCCAACAATAAAATTATTTTGATTACTACTTCATCACTGTAATTTTGCAACTCTTATGAATCGGGCAAACCCCCTGTGAAAGGGTTGTTTGACCCTCCACAGGTTGAGAACCGCTGTTCTAAAGGAATGGGATCCTACTCTTCTAGAGGAGAATTGGTTAAGGATAAATCACTCAGTTGATGAGGTGCATATAAAAGTGAGGAATATAGCTAGTTAGAATGCCAATCGAGAAACAATATAGAAATACCTTAAATAAGTTTTACTGTTTTTGGTCAAATATCATTTAACAATTTTTCATGAATATTTAAAAACTCTATCTTATAATCTCAATTCATGTACCTCTATTATTGCTCTTCTTTAAGTATTACCTATATAAGAAAGACACCATCTTTTAAAAATGATTGAAAATGGGAGGAATGTATGCATTGTGGAAAGAGATGTAAGATCCCCCAATAAAAGTACTTTAAAAATATTTAACAGGGTCAACAGGGTAGTGACCAGTTGTGAAACCATTTGAAGCCTGCCACTGCATCTTCAAGCTCTGGAGCTTGAAGGACCGTCGGCTTCTGGCGGCTCTGAGGGGCTACCTTCAGAACTACATCCTGAATCAGGAGTTTTGCTTCCTGAACGCTCAAGAAGTTAGTGTGCGCTCCTGGCCTGCTTATTTGTATTGTAGCAGCCCTGGGGAATGAAGATAGGCATAGATATTGGGTTTTGGTAACAAGCAAAAAAAAAAGAAACACTTTAATGCACCTGCTCTAATTTAACCCTTTCCTCCAGTGTTGAAGAAATTCAGGTTCCTCAGAAATGGACCCAACCAAACCTTCCCCTCCCAGTTGGTAGATGGCAGAAACTTAACATGAACTGATGCAAAAACTTGAGACGGAGAATGAGTGCCTTTTCCATAACACAGCAAGCATTTGCTTCTGGACACATTGTCAGGGGTAGACTTCCATGTTCAAAGTTGCTCCTGTGTAGGAAGAGTAGAAATGACTCAGGCCTGGCAAGCAAGGTCAGCAGGTTTGAATCACATCCAAACCAACCCACCTCCCGAAAGAAGTCTTTTTGGCAGGTTTCTTGAACTCATCGACCTTGACCTCTCTGCAGCCCTTGGACCATCCCTCTTCAATTTGAACCAAACATTGTCTTAGGTTTTGGTGAGAATGCACTTCTCTCCTTCGCTTCCCAGTTTCTGCTACCATGACAGAGAAAAACTCTTCCTAATCTTGCTCCCTAAACGTGGGTGACCTCCTAGTTTTGAGCTTTCTCCCTCTGTGCCTTTCTTTTTCTATTTATTCCTGGGTGTGCTGGTCCAGGTATACTAGAGAAACAAACCCAGGGAGAGCAAATAAATAGTGGAAAGACATCCCAGTCCAGTCCAGACCAAGTCCATAAGTCTGATATTAGCACATATGTCAGATACCAATCTACAAATTCCTCTTCAGACTCACGGAACACATCCAATGATGCTGAATGCAAAAAGATCACAGGCCAGTGGGTGCAAAGTCTTGTGGATCCAGTGGTGGTAAAGACATCTCAGTACTGGCAGGAATATCCATGTGGGCCCTTTAACTCCAGGGCTCAAGCGCGGCTCCATGTGTCTTTTCAACAGGAATGTCTCACAGGGAATGAGCATATGTCCTGCCTCCAATGAGCAATTGATCTCTTTAGAACCCCCAAATGAGGTCATCAAGCTGCAACCTGATTGACAAGCTAAACTCCACCCCTTCACTCTTCATCTCAGATTGACAACAGATTATGTAACTACCAAACTGGGTAAACAATTCTTGTTTTACCTTCACTGCATTAGAGATCACATTCTGAAACAGAGTAGAAATATCCCAGAGGGTTTGGATTAGGTTTTTTTTTTTTTAACAGATTGGTCAAACAAAAACCCTGGTGTGGCAGTGGGTTAAGCCCTGGCCTAGTAAATGCAACATGATGCTTAATCACCTGGCTGCTAACCAAGGGGTTTAGTGGTTCAGCCCCACTTTCAACCCTACAAAGATTTAGAGCATCAGAAACCCCTTGGGGAAGTTCAACTCTGTCATAAATAATAAGCTCACAAGGAGATGGAATTGGTTTTATAACAAGTAGTTACATTTTTTGATATAGCCAGTCATTTCAATCTTTTTAGGGACAGAAAACATGATGATATTGATAAGCACTTAAGAAGTTTCTTTGTTTTTTTTTTTAAACAGCATTTGTATCTTTACTGATTTCAAGGGCCTCTTGAAAGCAGTGACCATATTTCATTTGTCTTTTTTATGGGAATTAAAATTAAGACACCTGGTGAAATATGAAATGAGTGGCTTGAGGTCCGAGTTCCCTTAGTTCAGAGTTCACCCTCACAATGGCTATTGTCTGAGAAGACTTACTTATGTAGCTAAGAAGATGCATTTGCTCCGTCAGAATGTTGAGGATGTAGGCACGATGTCTCTACAAGGAAACTTGACCCTTAACAAGATCACACATACAAATGCAGGTGAACTTCTGTTTGAGGATGTCGTTTCTCTGGATGCAAGGTCTAGTAATTTTTTTTTTGGCATCACTGCCCTCAGGTGGTGGGAGTAGGAGGCCCAGCCTTTGCTCCGTGGAGCTGGAATCGAACCTCCATCCCATTGGGCCCCAGTCCCATGCATAACCACTACGCCACCGGGGCTCAGCCCAGTCTAATAATTTTTAAATGACTACCTATGACTCCCCTCCTGGTCATGTTCTCTTGCAATTACCACACTGTACCAATCTAAGGAATGTTAAGTCAACCACCATACAGACTTCTACTTGCCTTTGGATAGCTGCCAATCAAGTAGTGGGCTTTAGGTTTTTTCATTCTCCCCTTATAAATGAACTCTGCAGCTTCTACATTTTGATGTGCTAGAGTCCATCTGTGCAATTCAATCTCTTTCCTGCTCGGTGTTGTCTCATTGCCTCAAACTAAGCTCCTTGCTTTTCCTTTAAGAGAGTAAGCCTTGATTACCCTTCAGCACTTCGCGTTCCCATCACTGTCCCTGGAACACATTAAATACGATGGAGTAAATATCTGCTGATTGAAAGGTCACTAAATAGCCTGGTGGTGTCATGCATTACATGTTGGTCTGCTGTTTGCAAGGGCAGTAGTTCAAATTCATCAGTTGTACCTCAGGAGAAAGATAGGCTTTCTGCTTCCATGATGATTTATCGCTTCAGAAACCCTAGATAGGGCACTATGAGTCAGGGTGGGCTTTTTGAGGTACAGAGGACCTCCACGCCTATGTCCATTTGTTATACTGGCATATATGGGGGTGGGAGCCTAGCAGCTCTGTCACTGCTAATTCACAGACTAATAGGATCCCCCAGGATTGATAGACGTTAGCACAGCATTCAGGCTAAGAATGAGCTACAAAAAAGGACAACGCATTCCACTTCTGAGCCATTAGCCAAAGAATATCTTATGAATATCCCTGGAGCATTGTCAGATGGAGAACCAGAAGAGGAGTCCCTCATGCTGGAATGTTCTCAAAATACAGATGTGTTCTCACAGCTGAGTCTAACCAAGTAATGTCAATGGAGCAAAGTTTTGGAGACCTTGCTCTGCCAATGGGGCGTGACTTCAAAAGAGAAGAAACAGATGCATTCATCTGTGGATCACGGAAAGGAGACTCTATGCATGTAGGAGAATCAGATGTCAAGCATGAGAAAAGATGTGTTGATCAGCATCTTAGACATTAGTGAAATGGAATGGAGTGGAATTGGATAGTAGATGTCCAATGGACCTTTAGGGCTTGGGGCAGAAATGAACCCAGATATCATGGATATGTTAGTAGGTTTGTGTTTACCAGAAGGAATTCTGAGGGTGCAATGGGTTCAGCATTGGGCTGCTGGTTGAGAAGTTGGTGGAACCAAGTACCCACTGTATGGAATAAAGACAAAGCTGTCTGCTGTCACAAAGCTTTATAGTCTCAGAAAACCCAGGGAACAGTTCAATCCTGTCTGTTCTGGTTGTTGAAAGTTGGAAGCAACTCCACAGCTGTGGGCATGAGTTTTTAGTGTCTACGCAGAACATCAACTCACCCAAACTGACTGAAAAAAAAAAGATTATTTGCTAGCTTACTTAAATAAATTGGAAAAAAATCCAGAGCACAATGGAAAGAAAGAGAATCCAAACATTATCTTTGATATATGGTTTCCTGCTAGCAGGAGTGAAGGATGAGGTGGAGGGCGGGGTGAGAGAATGGCATCTTGGCTAGGTTCTGAAGAGAAGGACTCCTTGTGCAAAAGATTTCCTGGGGAGCTCCCAGGAGAGGGGGACTGAGGAAAGCAGACTCAGATGCCTGGGAGATCCAAGCACGTATAGTCTCAGTAGGAGACCAACTGCAGCCTGACCCAAGTAGCACTGTGGAGCATGACTTAGATCTTGATGATGATTCTACCTTGAAGCCTTTCATGGTCCACTGTCAATGAATGATGGCTGGGGTGCTTTCTTGATGGGTGTGTTTGTGCACGTGTGTGAGCCTCTCTTTCATTGGCTGCAGTAGGTGGTTTCCCCTCTGGCTGCTTGATGGTGCAGAGTAGAAGTGGCTTGCAGGGTGCTCTTGGCTGTGAACGGTACCCTGGCAAACCACTGGGTCTTTCCCTGGCAGTCTCTGGGTGGCATGGAACCATCAACCTCTCCTCAAAGGGCTGAGGACTTAACTGTTGCAACACCAATGTCCTGAGCCACCAGTCCAGGTGGCCCCTGTTCAGTTGAAGGCCCTTTTTGAGAACGAAGAAGTAAAGGTTTGTTGCCTGGGACTGAGGATATTGGCCTCATAAAAAGGGACCAGGGCAGTGGGACTGAGAATAGAGGGGTGAACATGCACCACCTCATAAACCATGCCATCTGAGACTCAAAGGGAGGAGAATCTGCCAAGGAAAACCTTGGGTAAACCCAGTCAAGGTGGCAGACTGGTTTGGCACATCTACATATTCAAGAGAGACAGGAACAGAGATACTGAATACCATGTCTTGGGAGGAATGACACAGCATCTTCCCCTTGGTCCTCCATGGCCAGCATTTCCCTGTAGGGACATCCTGTGAGATTGAAACTGAGCCACATGGAGCTTAGAAAGATCAGAATTTAACTGGAGGATGATATTCTATCATAGTACCCCTTTACTTGGTTCACCTCCATTCTGGCTGAATGGTTACTTAGAGTGGGCAGGGTACAAATCCAGCTAGACCGGAGGAGATCCGCTGGTACAGATAGGAGCCGGAAACATGGAGAATTCAGGACAGATGATCTCTTTCGTACCAGTGGTGAGAGTGGCGATGCCGGGAGGGTGAAAGGAAAGTGGGATAGAAAGGTGGAACGTATTATAAGGATTCAGATGTAACCTTCTCCCTGGGGTACGGACAACAGGGTAGTTGGTGAAGGGTGACATTGGACAGTATACGATATGACAAAATAATAATAATTTACAAATGATCAAGGGTTCATGAGGAAGGAGGAGCATGGAGGGAGGGGAAAAAGAAAGAGCTAATTACAAGGGCTTAAATAGAAAGCAAATGTTCTGAGAATGAAGGTGGCAGCCCAAATGTACAAGTGTACAAATGTACAAATGTGCTTTGCATACAATGGATGGATGAATGGATTGCGGTAAGAGTTGTATGAGCCCCCAATAAAATGTTTTTTTTTTTAAAGGAAAACATGACCCTAGGAGAAAGACAGTTAGGGAGGTAGAAAATAAGCCCAGTCTGCTAACAGAACTGTGAAGGTGCCGAGCTCATGCATGTGGCAGCAAACTGAAAGGTGGGGGAATGAAGCCCACCCAGTTCCTCTACAGAAGAATGATGTGGTGATGGCCTTCTGTGAAGATTACAGCTGAGAAAGCCAACAGGCAGGTTCCCCTAGGTCTCCCGCAGGTGTTGGGAGTCAGAATAGGCTTGGTGGGGGGACCCCATAGCAACAGGGTGGGTTGATAGAGAAAATGTCCCACTTTGAGCTTTTTCCACCTTTTATAGGGGGAAAGAGAAAGCACATGTTACAGGACGATGCTATATTCTAATCGGTTAGCCCTTGTTTTGTTTCTTATCACCCGTTGGTTGGCCCCGGGAAGAAATCATTTAAAAATAATCAGAACACGTTTAGGAGGTGGGGAGGAGATGTGGGGGTTATACTTTATCAAGGAACCAGGAGAAGTTGATGATATTTGACCTACCTAGAAGGGGAAGGCAGCCTGCCACCTGATCTCTTTCTTTTCTGTCCGTTAGTTTCCTTTTAATTAGCTCCAGGTAGTCGACCTTAACATATCTGGCAGATGGTACATTCAGACATTGTCTGAATCATTTTCTTTCACAGTCCCATACCTCCTTCGAGTACTGCAGCCGACTTAAACAATCACGCATTTTAGTGGTTGCTGTGTTCAGATTTCAATGTGAACATATGTCTGTTATAGTTTCTGAACTTGAGTTAATGTCTTAAAGGGACAACTGTGAGAAAATGCTTTAATTGGGGTTCTGTTTGAGCTGGGTTATTAAGGATAATGAGCGTAGCTATTTATTAGTCTCACTAAGCCCCTCTGCCATGAAAACATCTGTCATGTGAAAATACTCCGGCTGTGTACTTCTCTGACAAGCCTGGCACTGCAGCCTCCACCCTCTGCCCCCAGCTCGATTGCTGAAATTCAGTGTTACTAGCCACCAACCAAATGTCCCATTGAAAGTTAGTTGTAAGCAACTTGAGTTGCAAGATGCTAACGTTGGCTCTGCCCTTGCAAACAGGAGCCCTAATGTTCTCTGTACTCCGTTTGGGTCTGTTAAATTGTTCTCATCCTGTTCTTTCAGTGGAACACGCCTACACTGCACCCACTCCCAATTTTAATTTAGAGCCCCTTTCAGGATGTAAGTTCAATTCCTGCAAGACTCCTGCAATCAGGCCTTGGGAGTGGTGGGTGTGATGGGTGTATGTGAAGAGCGTGTTGAATGTACTGTTTGCTGGGGACACAGACCACTGTCTGGGGGAGGGGGGTGCACTTGTCTTCAGGCATTGCTAGGCCTTCTTCTGGCTGGCTGAAAGGCAGGCAATGAACGTAATCCCTGCAGTACGTTTGCCACATCAGGGCATCACCCATACGATGTCCTCATATTTAAAGCTTTTCTATAAATCACCCAAACTCCCAAATCCACTGTTGGGTAGCTAGCACCCTCAGGAAGGTTTCTGAGGGTCTGCATTTTAATGGAAGCAGATAGTTTCATCTTTCTCCCTGATGGTTATCAACATTTGAACCAGTTTGTGGTTGGCAGCCCAACTACTGCTAACCATGTGCCTGTGCTGGGTGGACACTGAAGCTCCTTTTCTGAAAATTAGCCCACACTGAAGAATTTTACAGATCGCTTTAGCCCCAACTGAAGTCCCCATATCCAGGCTATCAGAGATTTGATGTGCCAGTTATATCGCTTATGGCAGGGATTTTACGGAACACAGTTTCCTGTCTCTTTCACAGTTAGCAAACCTGAGGTCATGCTGTGAATTGATGCCGATGACCGTGCTGGCCCCCATGTTGACCAGACAGCAGTTGGGACAGAGTTGTCAGTGCCTGACACCTTCTGGCCAGAGGAAGAAGGCACCGGAGACAACTCTGTAAGTAATGGCTGCAGTTGCTGTGGTGTGGTGTGCTGAAATTCCAGCCCGCTCTTTCAGAAACTTGGTGTCACCAATTCTAGGGGTGGCATAGAGAGTAATGTCATGTGGGAAATGTGAGCATATTGTTCTCAGGTTGATGGCAGGAATCCAGAGCTGGACACTTGATTGAAAAGAAATGAAAGCATATGTTAGCCATTTAACTGTGCCTATATTTTCTTTGATATGTATGCCTCACTAAACTTTTTTTTTAAAAAACATGCCCCACTAAGCTTGTATTTTTAAAGAGATTCCAAGGAGTTGGGCTTTGTTCCTCCCCACTCAGAATAGAATAGGAATGTTCAGTGAGAAGGTTGTATTGGGTCATAGACACTTTTTGGAGCTTTGTTTATTGCCTTTGTGGTTGTGCATGTATGGCCTAATGCAAAATAAGGGTGTATATTGCAACAATTGTGGGAATGCCGAGTGCCCAGGGAATGCCAGCTGGACACCCTTAAAGTCTTCTTTCTGGGAATAGTACCACTCACCTCAGAACCCTGTTGTATTAAATGAGATCAGATAAAAACACTTAGTGTAGTTGCTTGCATGTAGTAAAATTTAATAAGCCTTGGCTAACATTATTACAGATCATCTACATCTTGGACTGACACTTGTCTCACCAATCTCTTAGAAGCCAGTTCAATATTCTTTTTTGGGGGGGCATCACTGCCCTCTGGTGGGAGTGGGAGGCCCAGCCTTGCTCCTGGAGAGCTAGCTGCTGCTGGATTTGACCGTTCGATATTCTATGGTCTTAGTAATCTCATAGCAGTTCTAGCTGCCATCAAGTCAATGCTGACGCATATGTGTCAGAGTAGTTTTGTGCTTCATAGGGTTTTCAATATCTTCTTTCCAGAAGTAGATCTCAAGTATCCCCCCACCACACCCCACGCCCCTGCCCTGGCTTAAGCTGTGAACCTTGTAGTTACTGGGTACATGATCGTTTGCATCGCCCAGGGGCTCCCGCTCTTTTTAACCTCTTGATTAATGTGTCTTCACTATAACTCACTGTAAAGAAAACAAACATTATGGTAAATGGAGAACTGTTGAAGCTGTCGAGGATTTCATCTTGCTCAGATCTGCCATCAAGGCTCACAGAACTAGCAGGGATGAAATCAAAATCTGCGGCACAAGATCTCTTCAAAGTGATGAAAAACAAGGAAGCTCCTTTGAGAACTGAGGTGTGCCTGAGCCAAGCCATCGGCTTTTCAATGGCCTCTTATGCATATGATGGTTGGACACTGAAAAAGGAAGATCAAAAAAGAATCAATGCCTTTGACCTACAGCGCTGGCAAAGCATAGTGACAACACTGTGGATTGATTTGAGAACCAACAAATCTGCTTTGAAAGAAGTACAGTCGCCTGAGCCCCGGTGGCATAGGGGTTGTGTGCGGGACTGCGGCCCATAGGATTGGCAGTTTAAATCCAGTAGCAGCAAGGCTGGCACTCATACTCCCACCAGGGGGCAGTGATGCCCACAAACAAAATAAAAAAGAAAGAAGTACAGTCAGAGTGCTCCTTATAAGCAAGGATGGAGAGGCCTTGTCTCATGCACTTTGGGCATGTTGTCAGGAGAAACCAGTCCCTGCAGAAGGACATCAAATTTGGTAATTAGAAGGGCAGTGAAAAAGAGGAAGGCTGACACAAGAAGAATTGACACAATATGCATAGTATGCATTTCATGGTGTGCATTTTTCCCACTAGGTGAACTTTAAGAAACTCACTCTGAGTTAGTGCACCCAGTGACATCACCTGGGAAGGTTCTCTCTGGTCCTGGCTTATGACTTATTTCATAAAAGCAGATTCACTTGATTCTTGTGATCATCAATTTAAGACAGCAGTATGCTGTTATGAAATTTTGTTTCCTGCTCAGGAAAAAATGCCACAGAAACCGCTAAGATGTTGGACGCAGCTTATAAGGACAGCGTTATCGGAAAAACAAGTGTCCAAGTGATTTTCTCATTTCAAAAAACGCGAAAGGTCGAGATGGGTGACAAACCTTGCTTTGGACCTCTGTCAACTTTCTGAATGGACAAAGCTGTCAAGAAAAATTCATGCACTGTGCTCAAAGACCCGGGGACAGACCATTGAAGAGATCGGGAAGTTATCTAGAAATTATCTTGAAATTTCAGTGACTTTGAATGGGAGGTTTGGGAATGAAAGGATTGCTGCAAGATTTGTGCCTAGGCTTCTGACTGATGAGGAGAAAGAACAGTGAGTGGAAGCATGCTTTGAAGGAACAGCTCTGAAGTTGCTGAGTGTGTTAATCCCTGCCAGTGTCGCTGTAAATCTTTGCCACTGCTGCTGCTACCTGGTGGTGCAAATTATTCACACATTCAGCAATGAATTGAAAGCTTGGCAGTCCAAGTCCATTGGGGCATACTTTGACAGAAAGGATCCACTGCCAAGGATTCCAGACATGGGAACCATTGCGAGGGGCACTGTTGGACTCTCACACCCCTCCTGGGGTCGCCATGCGTTGGAATGGATTTCATGGCCAACGTCGACTGGTATTGTTTCATCGCTACTCTCCCTGCCATTGCCTCAGGGCTGACTCATTGCCACCCCCTGTGGGTTTCTGAGGCTGTCACTGTTGACATGAGTATTTCGACTGGAAAACCCAGTCTTTGTCTTTCAAACTGCAGACCCTGTGGGTCATAGGCCACGTGTAACCACTCTGCCCCCAGGGCTCCTTCCTATAATGGCCTTGTCTGTACAGCCTAATTAGATGTCATTGAACTAGAGTAGAAACAGATCCTCTCTCCTGAGATCCCCAACTAAACTCTCTGTACTCTTACCATGCTCCGTAGTGAGGAGAAAAGCAAATGCCCTTCTCGGAATTTCTGTCTGGAGCCTTTGTCCTGGGGCAGATTCCAGCCCTCCTTGGTCTTCTCACGGTGATATCGTGAGTGTTAGATATTTCCTAAAGTCTTTTATAACCCACTAGTCCCATGGAAAACACATTCTCTAAATATGCTTCCTAGAGAAACCTTTTCCCACATGACAAGGTGTCTCTGCTCAGTTTGATGAAAGCCTGGGTGTCTAGTACTGTCACCCAGAGCAACCTTGACCGTGATCCTTCTCATGATCTTCCTGAGCAGTGGCTGGAAGGAGAGCGCCGACGCTGTGAGTGAAGGAGACTTGAGCCATCCCCAGAGTCTGAGATTAAAACCTTTTAAAATCAAATGTGGACATCACAATATTTTTTACTTCTATATTTCCCACAAACCCTATTGACTAAGGAACATAGTAGCACTCCTTCTACAAGATATGAAGCATATGTGACTCACCAACATAAAAATACATATAATTTCTAACAATCCATGGAGTATTAGCAGTTGATGACTTTGGGTAGGGATGGGCCATGGTGTCAACAAGTCTGAGGGCTGCGGCTAAAAACAGGGAACCCAAAGCCAAACAAAGCCCATTGTGACAGTGTCCATTCTCACTTAAAGTAACCTTACAGCTCAGGACCATTGTGGTAGTCCTGAAGACTTGGGCAGTGCTTCCTGTGGTAGCACAGTGTCGCTGTGAGTAGGCACCAACTGGATAGCACCTGACAACAACAACAACAACAACAACAACAAATCAGCCCATGAGTGTCCCCAAGACTCTCAGTCTCCACAGGCGCATACTGCCTCATTGTTCTGTCGTATTCGTGGTGGGTTTGAACTGCCAGTTCTGCTGCTCACACTCCACTTTGTATCCCACCAGGATTCCTAAAATAAAGTGAACAGATTTTACCATGGTAAATCAGGACACCATTGACTGGGGGTGGGTGTGGGTAGAAGGGGTATAGTCCCTTCCTGTTCTCCTGCCATTCCCTAGCTTGTCGTGAATTCTGTCCAAAAATCGGGACTTTAAAAAAATGGCATGGGACTGGGGAAAATTCTTTAAAATCGGGACTGTCCCGCCAAAAGCGGGACATTTGATCACTTTATCCTAAAAAGAAAATAGTATCTTCTCTATTCCAGCTAGGTGGGTTAATAACTTAAGCGGTGAGCTGTTGCCGATTATAAGGTCGCAGGTTCCAATCCACCGTTCACTCTGTGTGAGAAAGATGAGGCTCTTGGTTTCCATAAAGATTTATGATCTCAGAAACCCAAAGAAGGAGTTCTTCTCTGTCCTTTAGTGCTGCTCTGCACCGGAATTGACTTGACAGCAGTGGGTTTGATTTTGGGCTATTCCCGGTGCTCTCCCTAGAAAACACAAATGATCAAATAGTATTCCCAGTGTGCTGAATGGTACACTGAGTCTGGCATCACAGGCAACAGCAGCAAAACCCAGACCTCAAACTAGGTCTACCGGACTTGCAGCTATATCCTGGCCATGAGCACGTTGCTCTTCTTTCCTTTGAAAACTGCCTTGCGATGGAGCTAAATGAAACGTTCAAGTCAATAGTTTGCACTGGGGAATCATGCCACACCTCTGTGATTCTCTGACAGTGTTCTGCGAGTGTCGGCCCACTTCTCTATCAGAATATTTATTCCACTGGCTTCATGAGGGCATGTGTCCCAACTCCAGCTTATCCTCATCTCTGTGCCTTTGCCCAGGTCATTGCGATGCTCTCTTCCCACCAGGGAAGCAGTGTGTTCTTCCTTCTCCTCTTCCCTAGTTTGGGTGGTTAGACCTGCGCCTTTCATCGATGGCAGAAGCAGACACTGGGTTTTAATCCCCAGCCCTAGGCATAACCAACTGCTTAAAAATCACACGATCATCATGAGGGGGGGGGGGAGCAGGGAGAGAGGGGAAAAAGATGAAGAGCTGATGTCAAGGGCTCCAATAGAAAGCAAATGTTTGGAGAATGAGGATGGCAGCAGGGGTACGAAGGTGCTTGACATGGATGGGTGGTGATAAGCATCGTATGAGCCCCCAATAAAATGATTTATTAAAAAAAATCAATCGATTGCAAATTAAATAAAATGACATGGTCAGTATTGTAGCACAGAAAAGAGATGAAGGCCCCCAGGGTGGGTGAGGAAGGAGAGAGAAGAGAATGAGTCGGGGAGGGGGACAGGCTTTCTGAAAGGGGGTGCCTCTGAAGAAGCTGGCTTTCAGGAGGCTAGATTCTGGAGGTGAAGTGGGTAATGGAAGCTTCCTTTGATTGAGGAATTTGAGAGGAAAGGTGGCTGGAGTCCCCAGACAGCAGAAGAGAACTTGGGCAAAGTGGCCCATCTCTTGTCCTTCCTGGTGGGCATAGGCAGATAAGGAGGAGGTTGGTCCCTAGGAGTCTCCTGAAGTGGTTTCTGGAAGCCAGGGCCATGTGGGCTAAGGGAAGTGCATTTTCTCCAGAGTCATCTGGGTAGTGTCCAGGCGAGTAGGACTGTGGACCGCAGGGTCAGCAGCTCCAAAACAGCAGCCGCTCCTCAGGAGAAAGACAGGGCTTTGGACTTCTGTGAAGAGTGACCGGCTCAGAAACTCCCAGGGGCAGTTCCACCCTGCCCTAGAGGTGGCGGTGGGGTGCCATTGACTCGACAGTGGGGAGTTTGAGCTTTCCCTTTGGGACAGCAGAGGCGCAACTTTGAACTCGATGGAGCGATTCTCTAAGTCCAGAGGATGAGGAGAACACCCAATCAGATGCCAGAGTAGACTGGGGTGGAGAGTGAGACCCAGTGCAGCCAGTGCCCCCTACCTCAATCCCATGGAAGACCGCTCCTGCGCCACTCAGACCCAGAGAGGTGCAGAGGGGATTTTGGGTGGGTGCAGAATAAGGTTCTGCTGCTTAGTGAAATGGCTGCAAAACAGAAATTCAGTTCCATGTAAAAGAGCACATCTGACCTGGTTGAAGAGGTATTCGGAGATAAATGAGATAGACTCCCTGGGTGAAGGATGGGTCCCTCCACGCCCCCGGATGGTCAACTTTCTTTTTTCCTTTCCAGACGATGGATTACTTCTTCAATACGGGCACTCTTTGATTCAGCCTGATGAAACTTCAGGCTAGTTACTGCTTGCCCTGGCACAGAACAGGACAGTTACTTTGTCAAGGAGATGGTGGAGAGAAACGAGGTCGTGGGTCCTGGGAGGGGAAGTGTCTGGGAGGATTTTAGGAACAGTTCTATCTGCTTTAGGACCAGATATACGTGCACGGAGACCGTCTAGCCCACAATGGGTGGGGTCAGTGGCCACACAGTTTACTGGTCTCAAACAGGAAGGGGTTGGTGGGAAAGTCCACAAACTGACAAGCATTTACAAGTAGTCAAGTAGATACAAAGATGAGAAGAGGATGGTAGCACAGTCTTGGCGAGGAAAGTTAATTTCATATAACCAAACAAAAACAAACAAACAAACGGCAAATCCGAAACCCAATCCCCAAGCATATTAATTCAGAAAATAGCGTACACTTTAGAAAAAAAGCTAAAATCAAAAAGCATAATATTTACTAGCCATACTTTTATCTAGATCGACACAGTAGAGTATTGCTAAAACCTCTAAGAAGAATGCACAGTCTCTTCAATGATACAATTGATTATTTGTGTCATTTGTATACCACTCAGACAATAGTATTCCAAACAAGTTCATGAATAATATGCTTGATCCTGATAAAAATAAATATGGTGAAGATGAGCTATGTTGTATCTCAGAATAAAAAAGAGTACAAAATCAAAATTAATTGGATGGTTCATAACCCTGCGTTCAAAGTAATGAGCTTATACAAATTTAAAAAAATAACTTATGATAATCTCTAGGTGCCAACGTTTTTACAGAAAACACATGATAGCTTTTTGTAAACTAGCTCCATAATCTATTTATCAATTATAAATTGTGCCTTAACTGCTTCCAAGTAATGGATAACGACATCACAGACTATGCCATCAAAATTTTTATATTGTAAACTGCCTAGTTTTTCCCATAAAATTCCATCTGACATTTAAAAACACAAATTTAGCATAAAATTCATGTGACAATGTAAAAGGCCGACAACAGTTAAAATTACTGTGGAATTGTAGAACAGAGAACACGAACACTACCTGATTGATGTCAGTACTTCTTATAAAGTTATAGTCATTAAGAGGGTGCAGTATTTCATAAAAGAAGACAAAGGATTAATACAACAAAATAAAAGATGAAACATGGAAGGAACTAAAAAGTTTAAGCCATAAAGTTTCTTTCTCATGTTAACATCTGTGTCTTCCAAATTATATAAACCTACCCACACACTCCTTTTTCTCTGCTCGGCATTGTTTCGACGTTTGCTTCAAACAGTGGTGGCTCAGAGATGTGCTCAGAAATCCTCTAACGGTTGCCTGTCTGACGGCTGGCTGCCTGTCTGCCGTCTCAAGGAAATACCCCGGGGTACGCTTCTCTTTGTGCCCTTAAAATCTGGGGTAAACAGTCGCCCTCACGTTTCCAGCCATATTATAGATATTACAAGGCCCTGACTCCTTTACTTGACAATATTTAGGTTTGATGCACATTTCTTTTCTTAGCCAAGTTCTGGACGGGTCCCCAGAAATCTGCACGGTTCTTGGTTCTCCCTCAAGAACTAACTGCCATCCATCACTTCCGACTCGTCACGATTGTGTTGATCAGGCTTGATCAGGCTAGAACTGCACCTGTGAGGTTCTGACACGAGATTGTCATATTTTGTGGGAGCGAAAAACCTTGTCCACCGGGAAGCGGGTGATTTCAAACTCCACCTCAGTCCAACACAAGACCATCCGCCGCCAGGCCTGCATTGTGGCTTTTACCTCTCAGGTTTGGGGTAAAACACTTATGGAAAAGTCTCAAGAAAAAAAGGATTTTATAAAGTTTAACCTGCACTATGCATAAATACAGAACTCTGAATGGAATGGGTTCCATTTTTTGCGGATGAACACACTTAATGTGCCTACTCCAGATTCAGGTTTAGGTTATTCTGGTACCTGAGAACCTGTCCCCTAACCCCTTTCTAGTCCAAGTTCTCTTCCCTCAAGGGAACTGACTCACAGCGTTTAAGCAAAATAGCTACAAAACTGAAACGTGTTGCCCCTTCAGCAATAGCATAAAGACCTCCCCCCCCCCCATTTTAAAGGAGCATAATAAGAGGAGGAGTCTCACAGAAGAATCAAATCGCCTTCATTTGCTTGGCACATCTCCCCAGAAATACAAACAGGCTGCTATGCAGAATAGTGTCACTAGATGGGGATCTTGAGTCAATCATGACTTGCTACTTTTTTTTCTTTAAAGCGTGTGGGCGCTTTATTCGACGTTTTACTATATAGCCCGAGTACACGTATAATGCAAGTTTACAATGTTGGCACCTTACGTTTTTTTTTCGCTGAACTTTTTGGGGATAGTAATTTGGAATAAAATAGATTTACTTTTAGATGTATTAGCTTAATTAATTTCTCATCTGGGGTCCCAGGGAGGTGGAACCACCCCCGATGGGCAGGCTGCACACTATTAATCTGGTGGTTATTTCTAGCACAAGCTTTCCATATTGCCCCCACAGGGTGTGGCTGTTAGCAAAGGCTCTCTGAGACCTTAAGACGCGTGGAAAGAAACACCCCTGATTAGAAATCACTCTGGCGAGTCGCACAACCAACAAGTGTTACCCCCCACTCTTATTTTCACACAGGCAGCCGTTTTCAATCGCTCTTCCAAATGAAATAATAGTCATAGGAGAGAAAAAAAAATTTGTCCCTCTTCATTCTGAACAAGACCCCCGTCTTTTAATTATTTTTTATGTTTTATTTTTAATCATCATTTGACCTTATGGAGAACTATTTAAAAAGTACGGAGACCCAAACCTTTGCTTCTCTCTTTTATTTCTCAAGGCTGTCAACGCTATCGTTCTAGAATAAAATCCTCAGTTTGCTGGAACAATGGCTGCCGCAGCCTGTCGTCTTGCGTAAGTTTTCCACGCGACTCCGAGGCTGGACAGTTTCGCCTGGAATGTGCTGACCTGCTCCTTGGGGACAATGTGGCCATTTCGCGGTGGCGCTATCTGAAATGAGTTGGAGTGTCTCAGCTCATTTCATAAGAAACACAAATAAAGCCCACATAATAACATACAATTTGGGATTATTGCCAGTCTCTGCTCAGAAGGTGCCCGGCACGACTTTTCTGAAAACGGAATTCCTGTTCCGTGTAGATAGACGCTCCTGTACTTGCCGGCGGGTCCGGTTGGGGTGGGGTGGGGGCGCGACAAGGGAGAAAGAGAAGAAAAGAAAATTAGACATTAGAAAATCGCGAGACATTTTGGTGCTGCAGGGAGCGTCTCTGGCGGCCCAGCCTGAATACCCGACAGTACCAAGGATCCTCCATTGTACACCTGGGCCCATCTGAACGTGCACGATTTCAAATCTTGGCCCAGAGGCACCTCTTTTGCGCTTTTTCGGGGATACAGGACAATAGGATGGCGTTTACCCTGGCCGTGTCCCAGGCACTAGGGCACCAACAAGGCGAGTCACACTGAATCCCCCATTAGCCTGTCTCTAGCTCTCCAGGCAGAGAATTAGTTTCCAGGACTTGTTTGTGGCTGAAGAAGAAATTTGTCACGTGTGTGTGGTTCTCTGAACCAATGTTCACATTGCTGGGAACCCGAGCCATAGCTCCGATGTCAGACTCTGAATGATTGCTTTCATCGAGAAAAGATATTTTGGTTTGCTGGTTATGCCTTGAATTTCTTTATATATGAAAGCAACCTGTGTTTGTTTGAGAGAGGAAAAAAAAACATTTCTACTAAACAGGGATCATTCAGGAGAAAAAAATTAAATATTTGTAACCCCCCACCTAGAGATAAATTCTATGAATGCTTTTCTGTTCATACTCATATACATCCATAGTCCATGGTTATGTATACTGAAACGCAGTGAATTATTTGATCTGCCTCTTCTAGCTTTAGCCTTTGCTACTCCCATCAGATCATCCTTGTTGATTTTCCTGATGGGGTCCGCTTACGAGACCGGGGGGCGGGGGGTGGGGAGATACTGCTTGGATTATGTGATTCGGCTGGGAGTGATGGTTTGCAGGCTTCATTGTGATGGTCATCCCACTGAATATTAAAGGAGTCAGCTCAGAAGCAGGAAGGTGAGGGGTTCACGACCAGCCTGAGACAAGAGCCAGGAATAGAGAGTGCCTCCTTTGCACCCTGACATCCCTGAGATGTTCTCCATGATCCAGGAGAAAGCTTCAACAGCAGCAGCAGCAACAGCCAAAGAAGAACCAGGAGCCAAAGCAGGAGAAAGAGAGCTCTAGAACTCCCAGCCCACAGAACCAGGAAAGCTGGATGCTTTTGTGCAGAAGGCTGGCTTGAGAAGTGAGATGTCTCTGGTCGCTTAGCTAGACCTGGGTTTGCTGATCCACTGAGCTGGAGGTGTTCTTCTGGCCTGCCTTCTTCTTCCCTTAGACCACTCTCTCATTATTTGCTCAGTATACAGATTGAAAAAGTATGAAAGAGTATAGCTCTGGCAGACCCCTTTCAGGATTTTAAATTGTGCACTATCCACATTCTGTTAGAATGGCTGCCTCTTGGCAGTATACCCTCCAGATAAGCACAATAAGTATTCTTTACAATGGTACCCACAATTTATTATGATCCATGCAATCAATTGCCTTGAATAGTCAATAATCACAGTGAACATCTTTCTGGTGGCCTCTACTTTCAAGCAAGGTCGATTTTAGATGAGCAACGGCATCTCTTATTGTGTACCCTTTTCTGCATTTCTGTCAGTTCTCTGCCGCAGTATTGCTGTAACCATGCAAGATCTTCAACAAACCTTAACTCGTGTGTGACAGTCACGATACACCCCGTTTCTCTGGAATAGGCATGGATGACGATCTCTTTCAGTCAGTAGGTAAGATCATGGCCATCTCAATTTATTGGCCTATAAAAGTTGAGTGCTTCCCATTTTGCATTTTCCAATGGAAACATCTCCATTGGTTCCTTCGGTTCCTGGAACCTTATTTTTAACGGTCTTCAGTGTCCCTATGATGTCTTCCTTCATGACCATCAGTTCTTGTTCTACCTCCTGAAATGGTTGAACCTTACCCAGTTCTTTTTGGTATAGTCACTTTGTGTATCCCTTCTGTATTCCTTTGATGATACCTACTTCCTTTAATATCTTGCCTATGGGATCCTTCAATGTTTTCCTTCCTCACTTGGATTTTAAGCACTGAGCATGTTCTTCCTTCTCAGTTTCCCACCTCCAGGTCTCTGCACATTCCATTATTGGCTTTACTTTGTCTTTGCCAGCTGCCCTTTGAGATGTTCTTTTCAGATCTTTTACTTCATCATTTCTTCCATTCACTTTATAGTAATATAATCTTTATAGCAATGCATATAATTTTTATAGCAATATAAAAATGCCATTTCACCTTTAGATCTCACTGAGATTTTGCCTCCCTTTTAGGCTCTCTGGCATTACATCATGCAGTCATTGAATGTTACTTCATAATGTGGGGGATAATGAAACCAGCTAAGGTATTGTGTCCATGGAAATTTCTGAGGCACCAAATTTCTGAGGCACCCATATACCACCTCCATACATTATGTTAGCCCAAAGCTAGGAAAAAGAGAAATTAAGTTGCTATTATTGTGGTTACAGATAACATCACACCTTATAAAGTATTAGCCTTTGTTCTTTTTCCTCCTTAATGATGCTTTAAGATGCAGATTCTGCCTATAAGCCTTTGCTCACATTTTTATCAATGGCTTCTGTGGAGGCAGCCATAAATGTTAGCTATCCTTCATAAATTATAAGCATGGCTATGGTAGGGTTTTCTTTTTTTGATAAACAGATGGTTCATATTTGATCTATTCTGACAACGAGGCAATAATGAAGATATCTAGGGACTCTCATTTGCTCACAAGAGAAGATAGGTCACCGGTTAACAGTGCAACATCTGGAACCAGAGGGACTGCTATTATTTCCAGGCACTGCCATATCCTCCCTGGGTGACTTAAGAAGGCTGGATTCCTCCGGAGGGGGTCGTATCTGAGAAATGAGGACAGAACGATGAGGAGTATGTGAGTAAATGCCATGTTCCTGACATGGGAAAAATGTTTGAGAAATTGCTTACTATTATATAAAAATTCTCTTGTTGAATGGGTGGGATGCCCCTTTGTTCTGCTTCCCAAACAGAATGCCTCTCACTGCCATCAAGTTGATTCCGACTGGTGGTGGTCCTCCAGGACAGAGGAGGACTGCCCCTGGGGGTGTCCGAGGCTGGACATCTTTATGGGAGTAGAAAGTTTCATCTCTTTCTAGAGCAGCGTCTAGTGATTTCGAACTGCTGAACTTGCTATGTAACTTATGTAATCAGCTACTCCATCCTGATTCCCAACAAAGCCTATTTGGTCAGAATTGTGTCAGAATATTGCCAAATTTTTTCTCAAGGACTTGGTTCTGACACATTTACATGTGTAAAAACAAAATAATGCAACTTGGATCTCTGATGTTTTCCCTCTCATCTCTTTGATGAAGTGACTCTTCCATTGTGAACCATGCCCTCTTATTATAAAACTCTTCTAATAGCTCTTAGCATATGTAATATTAAAAATAGGACAAGTTGTGAAAGAATAATTTCTTGATAGACCCTTATAATTTTAAAAGCCAGATTATCTCTTCAAAATGTAACTTAATTGACTCTCAATATGAGCAGCTAGATTTTGATTTTGATCTCTCTCTCTCTCTCTCTCTCTCTCTCTCTCTGCTTTTGTGTGTCTGTTTTGGTTTTGCATTGGGCTGTTAACCTCAAGATCAGCAGTTCAAAACCACCAGCTACTCTGCTGGAGAAAGATGAGGTTTTAGCCTCAGAAACCCACAGGGGCAGTTATAGCCTGTCTTATTGAGTTGCTATGATGGAATTTGTCTTGATGGCAGTGATATATATGTATATAATTTATCACAGACACCACCCTTTATAATATCTTAATCTTTGCTTTTTTTCCTTCTTAATGCTATTTTAAGGAACAGATTCTTTACTTAAGCCCTGATTCATGTATATATTATATTCTTTGATTTTCGACTACAGGAACCTGGTTAAAAAAATCAACTTTACAACTGAGTTGTAAAAGCAACTCTTTGATAATTTACCAAACTATGAATAAGTTAATAACCTTATTCTACTGAATCACTCTTTTACTATATAAGTCCTGATAAATGAGCAAGTCCTTATTCATTAAAAAATTCTCTTATTTTTTGAAATGTGAATTTTGCTGTTTTAAGAAAGGAACTGCTAAGACCTTAGTTACATTTTTATGTACTAAAATTTTTCTCTAAGTGAAGGTAAGGAGTAGGAGTAGAAGAAGTTTCCTCCAGTAAGGTTTCTGATCTCTTCCTCACTTAAGTTCTGCATTCTAGCTAATACTTGTATAAAGTCTATGTTCTCCATTTTTCTTTCATCTTTGCCTGACAATAGACATAGTTGATAGAAGATCAGATTCTTTTGTCTAAACACTTTGAAAACAGTGTTGTTTTAGAACTATCATCTAGGAGGGAATATAAATCATGTTTATCCCATAATAAATAGACTTCTCTACTCAATTCTGTATATGAAACAATCTATGCAAACTTTTCTGTGTCTAGACTTTACTTATCAAAAATTCCTCAAAGTTGGTCATCTATCACTAACCAAAATATTGACACCAACTATTTTAAGTTAGGAATGATTGGTTCTGCATATTAAGAAGTCAAATTTCTGGAAGTTGAGTTTTATCTGCTCAGTATCTCTCAATTGTTAAGAGATTTGAATATTTAAGTTACCTAATAAACAACAATAAAATACAGATTATTATTCTTCCATTTGAGTTCACTAAGCTAACTCATTTAAAATAGAAGCAAAACCAGATGAAGTCTTAATAGCTTGAGTGATGCCATCAAGGCTGGTGGTGCTCTAAGTCTGTGTATGTCAATGGGAATCGCTTAGTTTTGTAATTGATGAAAACTGGTTCTTTTGCAGGCTTTTAAATACAAACAGAACTGGATTGTGGACTTTCATGATGTAACTTTTTTTTGGGGGGGGATAGCCAAGGTACTTGAGCACATATTTATAATTTGATTCTAGGCATATGCACTCTTTCCCTTTACAAGGTTCAAGTACTTGGACTCCCAAATTTTAAGAATTCACAACATTTCTAGGTAGTGACTAGACTTCAATGGTCCAAAGGATGAGATATGTATCTTCTTGTTTTTTAGGGGGGGGGGGCAGAATTGGTACCATGGACCCCACTAGAATGTGCGGTATGAGAGAAAGGCTTCTGAAGCATAGTTTCCTTCATGCTTAGAAGGTGACTTTGGATGTAGGAGGGACTTGAGAAATACTTGTAAAATGGTGATATCAATCTAAATAGAAACTTTTTCAAAGGAGTGTGTGTGGAGCGAAAGAAGGTCCAAGTTAAGGGAAGCAATATCAACTTTCAGCTTCAACAGACTGAAAAACCCAAGCCAGTCGCCTTCAAGTCAATTCTGATTCCTGGTGACCCCCCGAGTTGCAGGGTAGAATTGCCCACTGAAGGGTTTCCAGGACAAGTCTTTATTTGGAGGCACCTAGGGTAGGTTTGAACTGTTGAGCCTTTGGTAAGCAGGTGAGTGCTCAGCTCTTTGTGTCGCCCCAGTTCTCCATTGATAGATGTCTCACCTTTCCCAGCCCTGGATGTTTTCAGGTGGTTGTGAATCATGGTGGCGTGGGATGGTGGAAGAAGCCACGGGGTGTCATTTAGCTAAGTTTTTTCGTCACTCCCATGGTCTGGAGACTTTGGCTATTTCCTTGCTTTTCTGCTTCTCAGTTCCTTGGTGATGTCTTCTTCCCTCTCCTCAGTACCCTTTGCTTGTGTCAACATGAAGTCTGGGCTTCTGGGTAATAAGCAAGTGTGGACTGTGAAGTGGCTGAGAATACAGGCGTGGGCTTCAGACAGATCTGGGAATCAGTCCAGGACCTACCACCTCCGTCTATCTGATCCTAAGCAAATTATTTAGTCTAGCTCAGCTTCATGCTCCTCATCTGTGCATTTGAGTCGATAATAAGTGTGTCTATCTTGTGGGGTTGCTGAAGGATTCATGAGAAGACGTCTGATCGGAATATCAAACGACACAGACATCCTGTGGGTGGCTCGTCGCTTTTAGTCAGTGCAACTTTGTAACAAGATCATACGTGTTGAGGGCTTGGTGTAGACTCCGGAGACGGTTAGCGTCTCTTTCCATGTATGGCTTTTGACTGTTCCCTGTGTGGAGAAACAGAGCATAGACAGAGCACAAAGGGAGGAGAAAGTGGGAAGGGTCTTACACCAAGAGAGACAGGGGCAATGCTCCCTATAGTAGCTTCTCGAGACTTGTGGCTAAGGAGACCTGGGGGGCACAGAAGTGAAGCGGTCAGCCACTAACTGAAAGGTTGACCAGCTTCTTCTCTGTTTTCGTCAAGACTGCAGTCTTACAATCTTGAAGGGGCACTTCTACTCTGTTGCATAGAGTTACCTGTGAGTCCGAATCGACTAGGTGGCAATGCTTTGTTCCCTTTTGGGCTAGGTGCTGAACCAGACTTCATGGCAGTGGGTTTTGATTTAGGCGATCCCCACCCCCTACCCCCAAATTAAAATGAGTCATGCAGAGGTCAATTTTGAATTGACAGGAAGTAAACACTCTCTGGTCAGCCATTCAAGTGTTTCTCTATATTTTCATCATCATTCTCCTTCTGCTATGGCAAAAGCCATTCCTGACCTGATTTTGGTTTCTTTTCTTCGATTGCTCATGCTCCAAACTCATTGCCTTCAGGTCAATTCAGATGCAAAGCGGCCTTGTAGAAAAGCGTAGAAGTGACCCTGTGAGTTTTGGAGGCTGTAACGCTTCACAAGAGTTGATAGGCCTGTCCTTTTTGTACTGAGCAGCTGGTGGTTTTGAACTGCTAATCTTTCAGCTAGCAACCCCATGCCTTATGCCTGTGCCTCCAGGGTTCTTCTCTGCCAACAGGCCTCACTTTGATGAAAACAACCTTAATAGTATTTGCCATCCTGTGCTTGTTAGGCTAGTGCTGTTCATTTCCTTTGATGTCATGACAATATAAGAAGAACTATGTTCTTCCTTTGTGCTGTCTGGGTCAGTAAGCCAGCCCCACTGTGGGTGTGACTAATCCTTGGGCCCAGTGTTCAAGAAGAGACACAGGGTAACAGTTTGACAGTTAGCTCATAACAGACTCTCCGAACATAACCAGGAATCTTTATTAAATTAACTGAGCAAAAACACAAGCCAAGCTTCTAATCTTCCTGTATGGAATATGCAATTAGAACAAGAAAATTAGAAAAAAAAATAAGCACCTAATTACAATTTGATGTCTTTATCATTAACCTTCAACAGTTATGAATGTTAATTGTGTCGCTTGCTTCCCTTTATAACTTTAAAGTGAGATAGAAACACTTAGTCAATTCCTTTCCCCAAACTTCCCTGCTACCTTCTATCTCCTGTGAGGTATCGATTCCAAAGTTTGGGACTTGCTTGCTTCTTTCTGGAAATCTAATCATCAGTCCTGCTCTTTTCCTTCCCATCCTTGTATGGACTGTCCCCTCAGTCAGGAAACTTTTCCTGAATAGCTTCAAGTTTTCTAAATTCTACCTGGAAAATCTCTGTTTCTCCCTGAGATTTGACCCAAATAATGTCTCCCCATTAAGGATTCTTCCATACAGAGAACTCGTTTATGGAAAGTCCTATCAATATTTGCTTTCCCCTCTTGCTCTCTCTCCACACAGTAGGTCTACAACACCTTGAGGCTCCAAGCCAGTTTCATTGAGATATATTCACATACCACATGACTTAAAGTGCCTAATTCAATGTGTTTTTAAATAGCATATTCACAAAATTGCACAGCTCTCGCCAGTCCATTTTACAGAGTCTTCATCACCCCTATCACATAACAATCATTTTCCCGGTTTCGGCAAGCTCATTCTCTTGCCACAGAGAATCGAGTTTGCTTTCTCTCACCACAGATTTGCCTCTTTTGGACATTTTTGTATGAACATTGCTTCCTTTTAAATGCTCCACATTTCAAGAGGCAAAGAAAGTTCATGAAATTCTAGATTCAAAATAGATTCCTAGCTATTTTGTTGTAACATAGGATGAGCGTCCATGGTAATGAAATGTATTATTTTTAACAGTTTTACTGGCATATAATTCACATATCATATAATTTGTATCTCATGATAGTTCAATCATATCACAAAGAGTTGCATAATCACCACCACAATCAATTTTAGAATATTTGATTCTTTCTTGTATTCATTCTTCTAACTTACTTTGCCATGTCCCCCAGAAATCATTCATTCAGCTACTGTTTTTATAGATCTACTGATCCTGGATTTCTTATACAGAAAGATCACATGGGACAAACAGAGAAGAACAAAAAAACGAACCACAATCACAAAGTAAGACAGAGAAAAATCTCAATGGATAAGAAAGCAGGAAATATTGAAATATTTAAAATTAGGACACTTTTAATATGAGCCCAAAGGGAGAGAAAATGATCAGGTGTTAAATTTTAACCCAAAGAGTTGCATGACTATCCTGATGGCACAACACCAGGACATTACCATTAATTTCAACCATGGACGCACCCTTCCTGTGTCAGTGAGCAGCAACCCAGAGACAAAACTGTGGTGTGGCTCCCCTCGTGTCTTCTAGGTACACAGTTCAGTTCAGTTCTTCTCTGGAAGAAAAAAGCTGCATCCTCAGATTATGTGAAAACCACTTGCCTTCTCTTGTTCTCACTGAATGTTGGCATGTATCTTTTTTCTTAAAGAAAATGAACGGTTAAATTTTTTTTCCTGTATGATAGCTGAAACAGATTCTATTTTAACCTACAGGGCATAGGAAATGAAATTTATATGACAAGGAGGTCTTTCTGGTTAATAAATGCTTTAAATAGAAAGCATGGAGCCAAATAAATATGTATGCTGTTTCACATAAGATTAAAAAAAAGTGAAGTTGGAGGTCTTTTTCTTCTCCAAAGAATTGATTTAGAAAGTGAAGCTATCTTATGATATCAAACATCTTGCAAACTACTCTCTGGCTGGTATTATAAAAAAAAACCCACATACACACAACACAGCTCTGCAACATGTCAAAATATTGCCTCTGTATTTCTAGCTTACTTAGTACATGTGGTGGATAAGTATGGTCTGATTGTGTTCACTAATATTGTAACATGGCAATATTATAACTTTGTGACATATGTGTGCCCATGAGCAAAAATGAATGTGTTCAATTCATAGTCTGCCTCTAAACATTTACAAATCTGCCTTTATTAGAAAATACCAAAATATCCCATCGACAGTTTCTTACTGTCAGAAATGATCCATACTAAAAAATGACAGGATGCTAGAACAGCCCTTTTCAAAGCTTGCCAGACATGACTCCTTTAAGGGAACCACCACTAGCCCCCCCCCCCAAGTCCCCTACCCCCTCCTGGGTGCTTCCAGTGGCTCCAAATCGCTTGCATGGAAAACCTTGAAATAACTTTGAGGGGCAGGCAGCCTCCGTGCAATGCCTAGCATCAATTTCCCCCAATCCATTCATCCGCCCACCTTTGATGAGAAGAATCCCTGGAAGAATTAACCCCAGAAAATAAAATAGCAACTTAGATGACCTGCATTGTACCCCAAAACAACACAATGCCTTGAAAGTTACTCTTTTCATTTTACTCAATGGCTTGAAAGCACAGGAACTCTATTCTAAATTCACCTCTCCACAGCTGAAAAAATTGTGGTGAAAATCATTTTGTGGAAGCAAAAAAAAAAAAAGCATTTGTGGAGAAGGCTCAGGTGTTCTGGTCTGCTTAAAACTGGCTGCCAGTGTCCCTCCCCCTTTTAAATCACAAGACGGACTCTGATATGATGCACAGATGTTGTTTTTTTTTTAACAACAAACTGAGTTTTAGAATTATAATTTAGAGTGTATGGATGTATCGCCCAAAGACAGGATGGTTGTGCAATTGTGAGACAGTATTGTATTGTTGCTAGTCAGGGTAAATCTAAATCTTTTCAAGCTCTGGTTGAGTGGGTTAATTCCAGGACCTGAATTACAAGTGCAATTTGAATTACATTGCAAATGCTGAACTTACTTCACTTTAGCAAAGTGCTTTCTTTTCCCCTTCTAAGATGTATGAATTCTAGCTATTTTGATGTTTTTAAAATGCCGAATTATTTCAGTTAGCGGTTAGAAAAATAGCAGTTCCCACTAGCAAGAGAAAAAGGAACTGCTTCTTTTTTGACTCTTTGTTTATTCATTCGACCTGTCTCTCCCTCTCTTTGGTTTGCCTCAAGTTTTAAAGAATCTCTACTTTTAGCCTCTATTTCAGCATTTAAAATTGTACCCACCTCTCAGCCAGTCCAGGCAGCAGGAGCACTAGCCTTTTATTCTAGAACAAATATTTTGTCAGAATTCTGTGATCAACTTTCCCAGAAAATAAAAAGGTATGAAATGAAGATATGATATAAATGAGAGTTTTTGATATTGGTCTTTCCCAGCCATACCAGGCAGAGGTCAACTAAGTCTTTCAGACTGTGGAGTAAAACCAGAAGATGGCATAGGTGTTATGGGCGTAGAACAAAGAGCACAGGTAGATAATGTAGAACCCGAATTCCCACTTTCAAGCTGTATCCTAACCACCAATCAGTCAGGAGTCCTCTTCATGAATGAAAGAAAAGTCCCGCAAAACAGAGAACAGGAAGAAGGTGAGACCAGGGCCCTCTGTAATGCTGTGTGGTTTGGTTCAACAGTTGGGCTGTTGAAAGAAGAGACTTTCTTCTACTCTGGTGAAGAGTTGGACTCTCAGAAGCACCCCCCCCCCAGGGGGGTAGGTCTACCTTGTCTCATAGGGCCCCTATGAGTCAGAATCAATTCTATGGCAGAGAATGGTTGGCGTTTTGTTTTTCAACAGTCAGGAGGCGAGGTAGTGGACAAGTCTGGTCATGCCTGGAGAGCCTACGTTCACATGTAGCATGAGATCTAAGAGCAGCCTGCTCAAGCATGATACGAGTTCCCAGACTGTGGAAGTTATTTAGTGTGCATCCATCATTACAAAAGAAATCCAATGGAATAATTGTCTTCAGGAGACCAGACAAGATAGGTGGATATTGGGAGTTCAGCAGCTGGGCAAATGCCCAAAGAAAATCTGCTGAACGGCGTTGGGACTCTGTAGAAAACTGCAAGTGTGTTCAGCAAAGGACTGACAATGAGGGATACACATGGAACATTGTCTACCACGTGAAGGGATATGTTTGGGGCTTCGTTTCATCCACAACCGCAGCTCCCTTCCAATGTTGAAATCATGAGACTTAGGTGAAGTGGTTTCTCCTTGGGAGATCCTGCAAGCACCCAGGCACCCCTGTCCATCCTCCTTCCCAGATTACAGCCTTGCATAGCTCTGCGGCTGACTGCCTGTCTTGAAAATTTATTAGGTTTCCTTCATTTCTAGCGTCTTTTCATCATCGCTTGTCCAAACAACGCAGCATTTTGTGGCCCCACTGATTAGTTGGAGTCGAAAGTTTAGCTATATTGGAAAATAAATGATGAATTTTATTATTTTTTTCACTTCCCGAAGTGTTTACACTGAACACCATGCTTTCCTAAGATTCAGACAGAAGGGTCTTCAGGAAAACCACACACACACACAACAACAACAACAACAACAACAACAACAACAACAATGCTGGTTCTACATCAGGAGAAAAAATATGATGGGATTCTATTGTATTTTTATTATTTGATGATATCCTTTTCCAGGGACTGGCCCCTCCTGCTAACACATCCAAAGTATGAGCGATGAAGTGCCCACATTTTAGTTTCTAAGGAGCATTCGGACTGTACCTCCAGGATGGATTTGTTTGTTCTTCTGGGACTCCATGGTACTGAGTGGGCCCGTGTGCATGTGAAGCGGTTGCAGCGCCCCCCCCCCCCCAGGGAGATTGGACAGCGGGCTCATAATGTCAGTCACGTACATGACACCCTCGAGAGGGTCTCAGAACCGAAGAAAACAAACAGTCAAACACATCACTGTGGAGTCAATCCTCACTCATGACCACTCTAGAACAGGGTAGACTGCCCCTATAATTTTTTTTAAAAATTAAAGTTATATTGATGTATAATTTAATATCATATAGTTCAATAGTTTAAACATATTAAACTGCCTGTAATCATCACTGTAATGCATTTTAAACCATTGTCTTCTTTCTTGCACTAAGTATTATTAGCTCCCCATTCCCCACCCTCACCTTCCCTGCCATAAGCCCAAGAAACTATTAATCCAGTTACTGTTTTGTTACTCTCAGTACAGTGGCCGAATTATCTATCCTGGACTCCATGTAAAATACAACATGCCCAAACATAAAGGAAACAAAACAAAAATTCCAATAACAACAACAAAACAAACCAGAAGAGCACATCAGTTGAAAAGATAACAGATAATAATCATAACTATAACAAATTGAAAAGAGATCAAAAGGAAGAACAAGTGATAAGGTGTTAAATTTTGATCTAACAACATCTGCACTCATCTACTTGCCAAAGTACTGTGTCTGTTAGCATCAGTCATCAATGGTCAGAGGGAATTCTCTGGGGGCTTAAATCCAAGGAGGGACCGTTCTGAAAACAGAGTTTGGGATTTCACTGTCATCATTAGCCTCTGCATACTGGATGGTCACCATTTAAACTCTAATACTGTTCTCTAACCTGTTTCTGGATTTTGTTATTTATAGTCTTTGGATCATATAGATTGGTATGCTTCTGTGTAGAATTAGCTGTCACTTCCTTTCAATGGCTGCTTGCTTGAAGATGCTATTTCAGATACCATTCTTTCTGATGCTATTTCTTTAAGATGCTATCCTTTTGGACCGTTGGATACTATCTGATGATTTCTTCACTGCACTTTACTATAGTAGCCATATCTCCAGGGAAGACAGTTATCAAAGAGAGCCATGCCATACGAATGAATTGTTTTTAGGTCTAGAAATAGGAAAGCCCCACATCCACTCATGTGTTTATCATCTATATATGTCTAAGGCCCATTTTGGGGACATCATTATCCTTTCATTTGGAACATGATTAATCATCCCTTTCGTGATATGGTCATTTTATTGATAGTATTGTTGGCTTAGCCCATGTTGTAGAATATCAAAGACTGGTGAAAAGAAAAGTTTAAATGTAGAGGATAGCTTTTTAGACGGAAATGCATGGATTGTTGACCTGTTCAGATGAAAAACTCAAGTGACTAAGCACTCACTACACAAATAATAAGAGTTGGAGATAGGACATTTTCAGTAATACTCATTCATGAAGGCAGAATCATGCCTGCTAGATTTACATATGCAGGGAATACAAGTATTCATGGGAGTAGAAGCCCTTCTCCTGTAGAATAGCTGGTGGTTTTGAAATGCTGAGAGAGCAAGTAGCAGCCCAATGCATAACCATTACATCATCATAGTTCCTGTAGGATTTTTGTGAATGAGTATTAACTTGACAACAGTGAGTTTTTCTTGTGCTAGCAGAACCATGCAAATAAGGTAGTGAAGTCTAATGTTGGGATTGGTTAGTTTTGTTATCCCACTAAGCTTAACACAATCCATTCCAGAGTTGAAAAGGGGAATTTTACAAGCATTAAGAAAGAAAAGTCAGAAAGGAAATAGAATTATGTACTCGTACCTATATGTTAAGAATTAGGGTTGCAGATGGATATTGGGCCTCAACTCAAGTACTCCTTCAACTCAAGAACACTGTGTTCTAATAATCTGTCATTCTATGATGCTCACCTTTCCGACATGATCATTGAAGACAAAATGGGGACATAGCAAATGTGGTGAAGAAAGCTGATGGTATTCGGCTATCAAAAGATATAGCATCTGGGGTCTTAAAGGCTTGAAGATAAACAAGTGGTTATCTAGCTCAAAAGCAAAAAAGCCCACATGGAAGAATCACACTAGCCTGTGCGATCATGAGGTGTTGATGGGTTCAGGTATCAGGCATCCAAGACCCAGAACAAAATCATATCCAATGTGAATGGGGTGGTTGTGCATGGAGTGGAGACCCAATACCCATCTGTAAACTACTGGACATCCCCTCACAGAGGGGTCACAAGGAAGATATGAGCCAGTCTGGGTGCAGTATAGCACCAACGAAGCACACAATTTTCCTCTAGTTTTTTGATGTTTCCTTCCCCCATTATCATTATTCAATTCTTCCTTACAAATCAAGTTAGTCCTAAACATGCACAGTGCTACAGATAAGAGTCCACAACACAGGTAATCCAGGAATCCAGGATGGATAAACCCCTCAGGGCCAACAATGATAGTAGATATTTCAGGAGGATTGGGAGAGGGTAAGAATTTTTTGGGAAGTAGTCTATAACCCCCTCCCAGAGGGATGAACAATGGAAAAGTGGGTTAGGGGAGATGGAGGATGATGTAAGATATGAAAATAATAATTTATAACTTATCAAGAATATGTGAGAGAAGGCAGGTTGGAAGGGAGGGGGAAAACTAGGGAGCTGATATCAGGGCCTCAAGTGGGAAGAGAATGCTTTGAAAATAATGATGGTGGCATATGTGCGAATGTGCTCGACACACTGGATGAATGCATGGATTGTGATAAGAGATGTAAGAGCTCCCAATAAAAGTAAGAAGCTAAAAAACAAAGATTCAGGAGTGGTGCCCATGTGTTGGAACTGAAGTCTGTGTTGGAAAACACCTCAACCCTGGAGACACAAAGATTAAAACAGTCAGAATATCTTAAGTGATATACAGTAGTAGAGGTTTTGCTCCAACAGAATCAGGAGACTGACAGGACACTCATAGGAAACAAAATGGTAGGTTTCCAAACCCTTGGGGTGAAGAAGGTGAGTGCCTCTGGACAGGAGGCTTGCTGGAAGAGCAGTGTACCCATGGGCTCTCAGTAGCCATAGCGTTGCTAACCCAAAAAACTAGAGTTAAGAACTTTTCAGTTGAGATTTACTGGAGGAGTGGCCTGACTCTGAGCACTTTCTGGCAGAGCTAAAAGAGCTTTGGAACCCTTGTTCATGCAGAGCAGAGTCACAGTAGCACTAAAAGGTTGAGGATCAGAGAGAGTTGTGTTTAAAGACACAGTTTTAAAAAAGCAGTTCCTGACCAAAGTACTTTGTCTTAAGTTATTTCTGATCATGAAGGGTAACTTGCAATTTCTTAATATACCCCATAATCATGAATATTGAATGTGAGTTCTGTTTGGCCATGGCAAAAAATTATTGAACCCACAAGAAAAGTAGAGCGTGCTGGGCCTGTTGGTATCAGAATTCATCAAAATGTTAGATGGTAGAGGCATATTTGACCTCCACCTCATGGTAGTCAGCTTTGGGTTATTGTTCGTGATTCTCCTCCTCTTCCTGAAGTTAGAAGAGTCCTGATGCCTCCGTATGAGAGCTTAAATTCTGAGCACCCAGTTTGCAAGGAGGACTGCTGATAGCATAGTTGTTACATATTAGACTGTTAACTACAAGCTCAGCAGTTCAAAACCATCAGCTCCGAGGGAGAATGATGAGGCTTTCTACTCTCTTAAAATTGTTATGGTTGGCTGAGCTCTGGTGACATAGTGGTTGTGTGAGGGACTGTGGCCCACAGGGTTGATGGTTCTAATCCAGCAGCAGCTCTCCAGGAACAAGACTGGGCTTCCTACTCCCACCAGGGCAATGATGCCACAAAAAAAAAAACAAAAACAAAACCAAACAAACAAGCAAAACAACAAAAAAATTGTTATAGTCTTGGAAACTCGCAGGGCAGGTCTAACCCTATCATAGGTTATTAGAAGTAGGCACTGACTTCCTGGTTTGTTTAAATGGTTGGCCCCAAATCCATTTGTAGAATCCCCACAGAGATTCAGTTTCCATTAATTCATACTGTTTGTCAACCAAGGATGCAGATAATCTTGCCCTCACACAGAGTGCCTGGGAATGTGGATTACCTTTTACACCCTCTGGTCAGCCCAGAGAGGGGCAGTGTCTCTTAGGGGCTTTCCTGGGGGTGTCCTTCCTGGCTGGTCATCACTGTATTGGGGGTATTCCTGGGGAGTCACATGGTCATGAGTCATGCTGTATCAATTGGGCCCTTGGCCGCAAGGCCCTGGACCAATCTTGCAACATCTTCTATCTGACACTGTATGTGTCCCAGCTGTGGTCCTGTGCCTGCTTCTGGAGTTCCACCTGCAACTGCGCTATGTTTCTCAGCCACCAATCATGTCTTGTGACAGTTTCATTTGTTCCGTGCCTGTCGTAGCTCATATCCTACCTGTAAATGGTGGAACACTGTTCTGACCTGTGCCATGGCCTCCCTTATGGGGATGATGTGTCTGTGTCTTTGTTTCTTTTCAGATTTCATCCATTATCTCTTTACATTCTGTCCTTAATCGGGTTCTCTTTCACACCCTCTTTTGTGCCATTTTTTTAACAATAACTTATATAATAAATGATAACACATATGACTTAATACACATTTGTTTACCTTTCTGCAAGTCTGTAAGCTATCTCAATATACCGATCTAAGCCAAGACAAAATGTTTCAACTGAAAAACTTCAAAAAGTCTTTAAACACATTTTGTCTCATTTATTAAACAAAATATAGAATACATTTAGAACCTCCTCTAGATGAAACATTCATTGTCACCCGTTCCTCATCTCCTTGCTTTCTATGGTAAGGAGATGTCTTATGAGAAAAGGAACACTGCACTTTTTGGGCTGTAACTTTAAAAACAAAGTCAGAGGTGGTGTAATGTAACATTCTCATAACAGCATTAACTTACCCGTGTTGCATATACAGTACATTAAGGGATCACATTTGCTGTCTTCTGTGTAATTGGAAATATTCTATATATACAATTTGAGTGAGTTAATGTTTCCAGAAGAACCTTAACTTTTGCATTTCTTGACTTTTTTATGTTTCAACATTTGCATTTACATAGTTATTTGCATTTCATTAGAGTTGAAGTTAGCCTAGTCAAGGAGAGAGTCCTAATGGGTACTTAACCACTTCACAACCTGTGGGCCATCTATTGTCTACCAACATTTTCAATCTGATTTTTGGGGAGTCGCTATCCCAGTTTTAGCAAGTGTTATCAATGGGTGGCATAACCGGTTGAATTGGAAGAAATGGATCTCACCCCACCAAACCTACAATCAGAATGTATTTTGGAGATATGGCTCCCAAACAATTGTATCAAAATTCAGCTAACCTCAGCAAAAATGCACCCGCCCCCTCTTGATTTCAGCATGCCTTGCTATTAAAGCAGACTTTAACCTTGTCAAAAAAGAATCAAAGGGATAATAGTAAGCTAATTTGAGGCTTATAGTTAGTAGGTATATTAGCATATGGTTAACAGATAAAGTAGTTCAGGACAGTGATATTCTGTGAAAATTTAAGTCAGACACAATTTCTGTGCATGGTAAATGCCCAAGAATTGGACAATGATTGATTTGATGAGTAAACAAACCCCTGTTACAAAAGTTCATATATATATATATATATATATATATATATATATATCTCACCTGATAATATGATCAGTACAGGTTGTTTGGTTTAAAAAGCACCTCTGGGCAAACTTGTCTCAGAAAGGGAAGAATGTCTCAGGTGTGTAGAACATCTTGCAGTTGGTTCATGCTGTTCATTCTGATTCTATTACCATTTTAACTAATTCTGATCCCAAAGAAGGACTCCCAATTCTTCAATTTTACATTTAAATAAACTAGGTGCTAAGAGATTTTGTAATCTCAAAGAGGAAAAAAAGAGGGTAGGAGGTTTCATTAAAAATCGGTTTTCTCTGACTATCAGATTAAAAATTCCCACCCACCCCCTGACTATTCAAGTTTAAGTGTATTCCATTCACGCTTTTGTCTTTGCCTCATTTAACTATGTGAGATAATATCTCTATGTTTTTCTTATTGTCTTGCCCACTCCAATGCAAATGCCAATGATTGGGCATTTACCACGCCCCCTCCAATGCATGGCGCAGTGGCCGCAACAATGGGTCAAGTACGACAATTGTGAGGGTGGTACAGGACTGGGCAGTGTTTCCTTCTGTTGCATAAAGGGCTGCTTTGAGTTGGCATCAATTTGGAGGCAAGTATCAACAACAACAACAGCAGTGGATGTGAAGTTACATCTCATTGTGGATGCCATCTGGCACATAGTAGGTGCTTAATACATATTCACTGAATGAATGAATGAATGAATATGTTTTATTGCTTTTTACTCTCTTGCATTATTTTCACATTTCCTTTCTATTTCCTGTACAATTTAAATTTGAATTAAATCAATACAGCAACTTCTAATATGGAGATATTCAACTAAAACAATTAAGTATTGAATTATTTTTAAAATTTTAGACAAAAAGTTTTCTAAATGCTTTAAAAAACTGAGCACTATGTTTCATGCCACCTAAGTCAGGGTATTTTTAATCACCTCATATGTATTCAAACATAGGACATCGAATAAGGAAGGCTGAAGAGCAATCGATGCATTTTTATTATGATGCTGGCAAAGAATATTGAAAGATAATTTTTAAATGACTGTAGTGGTATATTGACAAGGAACTGTCAAAAATTCAAGTCAGATTCAGAAGAAGTGTCATGTCGGTTATCAGTTTTGATGTTAAACGTATCTTGCCTGGAAGCCCAAGATAGCAGAGTCTCACCTGTGTTTCATTGACCATGCATTATCATTAGACAATGCTATTCATAGCAAACTACACATGGGAATTCCAGAACACTTCATCACGCTCACGCATAACCTTCATGTTGACCTAGAGGGGATTATTTGAACAGAACAAACACATACTGATTTAAAATCAGAAATGGGGTGTCGGGGTTGTAGCCTTTCGCCCTCCTTTCTAGCCTATCTGGTGAGCAATCAATCTGAGAAGTTGGACTGCATGAAGTAGGATCAAAAGAAACCACATTAGCAACCTGTGCTATTCAGATGCAATAACACTGCTGCTGAAAGTGAAGAGGATTCGAAGCACTATTTCAACAACGACTCACTGCCAGAACAATTCATAGGGATCTCCTAAGGGAGAGTCGCTCTCCCCCGGTGAGTTTTTGAGACCCCCTTTATGGGAGTAGAAGCCCCATCTTTTCCCAACAGAGCTACTGGTGGTTTCAAACTGCCACCCTTGTGGATTGAAACCCAATGCATAACCACTGCACCAGCAGGGCATCTGCCCAAATACTTAGAGATGAAGATCAAGGAGGATAGCCTTCCCTGTAGATTACAATAGAATGTATAGAAAACAAGCAAACAAAAACGGCCACTATTAAAACAGCAAGCCACATCACGGTAAACAGAGAAAAGATTGAAGTTGCTGAGGATTTCATTTTGTCTGTCATCATAGTCAATGCTGCAGAAAGCAAGACATCACATGACTTATTGCATCTAGCAAATCTGCTTCACAAGACCGCTGTAGAGCGTCAAAGAGCAAAGATGTCACTTTGAAGACTAAGATATACCTGACCCAAGTCATGGTATTTTCAATTGCTTCACAAGCATGGGAAAGCTGGGCAAGGAATAAGGAAAGTCACAGAAGAATCGGTGCAAAGAATATTGAAAGTACGATGGAGTGCCCGAAGAACCAAGAAATCTATCTTAAGAGATGTACAACCAGAATGCTCTTTTTAAAAAAAAAAATTTTTTTTTTAGGCATCACTGCCCTGGTGGTGGGAGTAGGAGGCCCAGCCTTTGCTCCTGTGAGCGGGAATTGAACCTCCATCCCAGTGGGCTGCAGTCCCGCGCACAACCACTACGCCACCGGGGCTCAGCCCCAGAATGCTCTTTAGAAGAAAGGAGGATGTGGCTTTGTCTCTTGTGCTCTGGATATGTTATCAGGAGGGACCAGCCCCTGGATAGGAACATCATGCTTTGGTAAAGTAGAGGATCAGTCAAAATGAGGAATATTGTCAATGAGACTGATTGACATAGTGACTGCAACAGTGAATCAGGCATGACAATTGTGGGGGTGGTGCAATGCTGGGCAGGGTTTCCTTCTGTTACACAAAGGACTACTTTGAATTAGCACCAATTTGGAGGCAGATATCAACAACAGCAAAAACAACAGTGGATGTGAAGTTGTATCTCATTGTGGTTTTGATTTGATTTTCTCTCTTGGCTAATGATTCATCAGGCATTTTCTCAAGTTCTTACTGGTCACTTGTCTGACATCTTTGGAGAATTGTCTATTCAAGTCCTTTACACATTTTCACTTGAGCTTTCTTTTCACTATTGAGTTCTAAAAGTTCTTTAAACACAATGCATAGCAAACCATGGGTGACATATATTTTGCAAATTATTCCCCTTATTTTTGAGGTTGTGTCTCTACTTTCTGGATAATGTCCTTTCATGTACACAATTTCAGTGTGATGAGGTCTCATGTATCTATTGCATCTAACAAAGATTTAATTTTAGGCATTCTATCTAAGAATCTATTATTTTACCAGGTATGGTCAATAAAATTCTGGTCAAGTGAAAACCAGAAACATTCATGTTTATGTTTTTTTCTTAAAAACAAACCTTATAATTTAGTTCTTAAATATAAGTCATTTGTTCAATTTGAGTTAACTTTTGTACATGGTGTGAAGTAAAGGTCAAACAGAATTCATTTTGTATATGACAATCCAGGAACCCCAACATATTTTCAATTTCAATTCATAGGCTTCAATTTCAGTGATTAGCAAAATAAATGTTGCCTGGAAATTCATCATCTAGTGGAGAGTATAGACATAAAACAGCACGAGAGGGAGTAGTATAAAATTATGACCAGATATGTGTGCTGATATTATACATGATGAAGGAAACTTGGGATTCAGGAAAGGGTTTTTGGATCAAATGTTGCTGACTTGAAGTAATGTTTAAGAATGAAGGGGAAGGGAGGTAGTGGTCAGAGAGAAGGACCTTCCAGACAAAGGAAGTCTGGCCCATCTGAGAAACAGAAAGGCCGGGGGACTGGAGCACAGCTCTCAGTGGAAGAGAGGTGCAAAGAGGATGGCCAAGGGAGCAGGGTCTTCCTGACCGGAGCTCTGAGGTTTGCATCCTAGCAGCAGTGGGGCAGCACTGACAGGCTCTAAGCAAAGGAGAGACATGGCCCTCTGAGCTTGCTGGAAAGAACAGAAGGCAAAGCTGCTGAGCAGGCATGGAAGAAGGCCAATGTGGAGACTGCTTCTCCAGTCCAGATCTCAGCCACTCTTGGCCTAGAGGTGGGAGTGGAGATGGAGTCAGGAGATTGGAGAGAAATGTTAGAAGTAATCTTGATGAGAGATGAAGGGCAGGAGCAATCTAAGATCTCCCAAGTTTCCGATGGAACAAGACAGGATTAGACAGGGAGTTCTAGAGGAGGATTGGGGTTGTTTGTGAAATAATTTGGTCATCTTTTTCATATTACGGTGCCGATATGAATAACAAGAGAATATCATTGGGTTGCTACTACCAGAGTAATAGAAATTCTACAATGTAAGATGAATAATCCTGGTGGAAATTGTAAGAAGGAAAACTACCTCCTGGGGATAAAGTAAAGACAGAATTAAACGAGGGTTAATTTTCCATGTACTGAAATTCAGTAATTTAGCAAAAGTTAGGCTCCTGTAAGTTTTAGGACCTTAGACTTATTTTTAAAGTCAGCAATATTTGTTAGAATAGCATTTTATTTTCCCTATTACATTTAAATAAACTATAAAAAGCATATAATATGTACTCTTTGCTAAATGATCAATGATTTACACTAATTGTTTTCTATAATAAAAAATATAAACAACCCCACACCATATTAGCTAAGTCCTATTATTAGCCCCAGTGATGTGTTGGGAAAGCAAAGCTTACCCAGCTGTTGCACTGGTCTAAGACCATATGGATTCTGTCGATTCCCTTTCCTATAGCACATTTCTGTATTGTATTTTCCCAATGCTGCCACTGAACACAAAACTGGGATTTGATGTATGGATTCCTCTCTTAAATCTGAGTCTGTGTAAGCTGCCTTCCAAAGATCACTAAGTCTTCCTTTTATTAATGAGGGACTTAGGCTTTGGTAAGGTTAAATAACTCCCCCAAGGTCACAGAGAGTAAGTGGCAGAGTGAGAATTTAAGTCCTTGTAGAAGCCCTAAAGTCGGCGTGTTAATTGTTATACTATTTTCACCCTGAGTTGAATCATAATGTGGAAGGGTTTATGTGATCCTGGAGTTAATTTACGTCTAGTTTCTTTAACTGCGGGAGGAAACTGAGTCCCCCATGATTTTATTGATCTGTTCAAGGTTAAAGGGCAGCTTATTTGCAAAGCTTGGGCTGTAACCCAAGTTTCTGGTCACTACCCTACACTCCACAAAATGTTTAATTAGTTTGTCTTCATAGAAAGGGACTCTTTCCCCTTTTACCTGTGGAAGGAACATCTCGTCACCTTGGAAACAGGTAATGAATACTTGAGAAGTTGTCATAATGCTAACAGTTGGAATAGCCATAATTTATTTAGGGTGAACTCAGTGCCAGTAGATTTTTCAAAAAGTCATCAACTATAGACATGGAAAGTCATTCTAAGCCACACATACCCTGGCATGTTTGTGTAACTGTAAACAATACAGCACTCCCTTGAAACCACAGTAACTAGGTTTTGAGCCACGCTGAATGTTCCCAAATCCTCCAATTAAAGAGAGAAACTGGTTCTATGCTATTCCAGTGTACTTAGGAGTCAAACGAGTGACACCACTTGCCTTTATTTCAAGATTAACAGTGTAAAAGAGAAGGGGGGATGGGAAAAAAGTGATAATTTGGATGTAAGCAATCACAAACAACTCCAGAACTTTTTGTTGACCCTGGAAACTCTCTTTGACTAAGTTACCCATCCTCTCTGAAAGCAAAACATTTATGTATCTGAAAGAAAATCTTAAACTATGTACAAAAAAGGCATCCTAAAATGAAGCAACGAAAAAATATAAAATAATGATAACAAAAAAACCCTCAATGTCATATATATATATATATATACATATATATATGGAAAAAATAAAAATAACAACAATATAAAAATCTGTAAATAGTTCAAGGTCTGTTTGTTGACTTCCAGGAGTGTCCCCTGCTTGAGTCGGATGGGGTGCCAACCCTGACCCCAAAGTATATCCTTAGCACTCCCTCTGGAGCTCCATGCTCTGTTGCACACCCTTAGTATTTTGTCATGGTGTGGTTGGATCAGACAGGGTATAATCCTGACCCTGTTTTTCCATTGTTGACCCTGAAAGGCCTTGGGTCAGCAAGGGTAGCTGTATGTCATAGTGGGGCTAGCCATAGAATACTCTTTATGCATTGGCTGTTCTGAGTGGGAATATCATCCTGAAGGTTTGGTGGGCCAGGATGCACTCCATTCTCTCTTCTTCCCCCTTCATTTGTTCTCATATGCTCTGGTCAGGCATATCTTACTCCCCAAGTCACAGCTTCAATGCTGACCTCCAAAATAAATTCCCCTGAGGGAGAGGCGGCTGACCCGGTAGATGGGATTGGGATTGTGCACTCAGACCCCTCCACTGGTTCCCCACTACATCCCGTCATGCTGCTGCATTCACATTCTGGATCAAAGGTCTAAATTTGGTTCTTCTTTCCCTGTGGAGATATAAACAATATGCTCCCCTTGGGAGGGTTAGTATCCCATTCCTGCAGAATAGGCTGGACAGTCTGGAGGCGAAAACAATGGGACTGATGGTTCCAGGGTGAGGGACATGAGAGAAGGGGAGGGAGTGAAAGGAGGTAGTGTTGATCAACCAGGGATAAGTGAATAACAATTGATTCAAAATCAGTGACAGGGTGGGTGACAGGGTAACAGAGAGAAAATACTGAAACCCAAATGGAGGCTGAGCATGATAGGGGGACAAGAGGAAAGTAAAAGGAAGTAGAGGAAAGAACTGGGGAACAAAGGGCATTTATAGGATTTTAAATATAGGTATGTACATAGGTGCATATATTTATATGATATGATGGGGAAATAGATCAACCAGCGTATGCTTATAGGGTTAGTAGTAGGACGGCAGATGGCCATTGGACCTCTACTCAAGTACTTCCTCAGTGCAAGAACACTTTGTTCTATTAAATTGGCATTCCATGATGCTCACCTTCCTGACACGATCACTGAAGACAAATGTGTGCATAAGCAAAGGTGGTGAAGAAAGCTGATAGTGCCCAGCTATCAAAATATGTAGCATTTGGGGTCTTATAGGCTTGAGTAAACAAGTGGCCATCCAGCTTAGAAGCAACAAAGCCCACATGGAAGAAGCACACCAGCCTGTGTGACAATGAGGCATGTCAGGCATCAAAGAACTAAAATTATATCATTATAAATGAGGGGGAGTACATATTGGGGACCCAAAGCCCATCAATAGGTGAAGCAACATCCTCTTACAGAAGGGTTGCAGGGAGTTGATGAGCCAGTTAAGGTATAGTGTACTAAGAATGAAATATGCAACTTTCCTCTAGTCCTCAAATGCTTCCTCCCACCCATCATCATGATCCCAATTCTAACAGAAAAATCCAGCTAGACCAGGGAATATACACAGGAGTCAGAAACATGGGGAATTTAGGATAGATGTTCCCTCAGGAGTAATGGTGGCAGTAGCGATACTGGGAAGGTGGCAGGATGGTGGAATAGAAAGGGGGAACCAATTTCAGGGATGTACATAAAAGCTCCTCTCTGGACATGGACAACAGAGAAGTCAGTGAAGGGTAACATTGGACAGTATATGATATGAAAAAACAATAACAATTTGTAAATTATTAAGGGTTCATGAGGGGGGGAAGGGAAGGGAAAAATGGGGAGCTGGTACTGGGGGCCTGTGTGGAGGGAGGATGTTTTGAGAGTGATGATGGCAACAAGTGTGCAAACGTGGCCTATATACAATTGATGTATGTATGGATCGTGATGGGAGGTGTATGAGCCCCAGTAAAATGAGTCATTAAAAAAAGAGGGGGGTGGGGGAAAGAGGAGGTTATACCAAGAGCTCAAATAGAAAATATTTAGAAATGAAGATGGCAACATGTGTACACATATGCTTGATACAAATGATGTATTGAATGTTATAAGAGCTGTAAGAGCCCCTGATAAAATCATTGGGGGAAAAAAAAAGACCAAGACAGTTGTTCCCAGGAAAAAACAATAGAAAAATCAAGAAACCAAACTCACTGCTTCCCAGCCGATACCAGCTCTTGGTGCCCTATGAAGCAGGGTAGAGCTGCCCTTGTGAGTTTCTGAGACTGTCACCTTTTACGGGAGTGGGACGTACCATATTTCTCCTGCAGAGCAGCTGGTGATTTTGAACTGCTGACCTTGCAGTGAGCAGCCACTCCATAACCACTGTGCCTTCAGGGCACTGAAAAATGTTAGAGAAATTTAGTCAGAAACAGGAATGCTGTACAAACTGCCACCTCCAGGGGATTAAAAAGCTATGATGTGGGCTGAGCCCCGCTGGTGTAGTGGTTGAGTGCGGGACTGCAACCGACAGGGTTGGTGGTTCAAATCCAGCAGTGGCTTTCCAGGAGCAAGGCTGGGCCTCCCACTCCCACTAAAGGGCAGTGATGCCCTCCCCCAAATTATGATGTATATATGCACACACACATACATATCTACACACATACTCTATCTCAGTATATATATAAAACAAAGCACTTGTCATAAAAGGGACATGTGTATAAACTCTTCTATACTTTTAATGTCTGTGAGTCTGTGATGTTGAATACATTCACCTTCAGAATTTTTGAATTTTCATAAAGACTCCAATCTTAGAATAATTGAAGACCAAGAAGTGTATTATCTGTCTATAAGACATATATTACATGAAAGGCATTCCTTATGTGAACTTTGATCTAAAATTTCAGAATAAAAGAAGCAAAACTTTGTTACATGTGGGAAATGATTGCCTGTTGGTGCTAAGGACCTTCAGGGGGTTCTGAGTCACTGCACTGCCAGGTCCAACAGAGAGAAACACCCTCCAGTCCTCAGTCACCCTTGCCAACTCCTGAGACATACACATATGCATCACCTCTAGGCATCTTTTATTTTCTCTAGGAGTCCTGAGGAAATGCTGGCTGATTTTTGCTTGTTAAATCTTTTATTTCTTCATCTTACTCTTTTAACCAGAGGTGCTCCCACTTTTTCAGCATGCGAGCAACTTGTGAAATGATCAAGTCAAAATTATCCATCAACTACAAAAATGCAAAGCATATATTTCTATTTATTTATTACATCTATTCATAAATGCATTGAGAATTCTTTATATGTACAAGGTATGTTTATATACTTTGCATAATTGCATAAGTCCATATCGCATAACACAATACAATTAACTATGTACATTTTTTGTCATTGCCTGAGTTTACTCAGATGACTTGCACTGAATGAAATGAACCAGGGACGCATAGTACAGACAGTAGCTGCTGACAGCCAACCTCAAACACACTTCAAATGATTACCAGTCATGGTGGAATGGTACTCAGACTTAATGATCTTGATGTGGGAAAAGACTGACTCACATAAATAAGTAGAGCCGAATAATGCAGTCAAGGAGGTAGCATATTTTCTCATTTTTGTGTACTTTCCCTCTGTGATCAAGTTTCAGAACTGCTCATGCTCTAGACTTAAGCAGAATGTCAGCTTATAGTGTCAAAATCTCCCATTTCATATGACAGTGATATTTTTTTGTCTTCTTGCTTTGTCCAGCTCCCCTACTCATTTTAATACTCTTTTTTTTTACATTTAAGAGAAAAAAAACCAAGGTCTGCAAATTGGTGAGAAACTTAGCTTGTTAGTTTTGCTGCACTTAGTGCAGTTGATTGCACATACGTTTGACACCAAAGATTGCATCTGATTGGTTGTACTGTATATCAATTAAGTGATGGATGGGTGATAGGCTTACATCTATTTTTTAATGCCATGCAATCTACTCACACTACATTTGCAATTGAGAAGTGGAGCATGATCGATGTGTTGAACGCCCCTGCTTCAAACGACAGTCTACTAAACATGAAAGTAAGGGGTCCTTCAGGGAATCACATGTGGAGATTGCTACATGACTTTCATTAAGGTCAATGGGAAATTCGAATTCTCAGGTGTAAATTTGGTGTATTGTCTTTGGGTTTTAGGGAGAAAATATGAGCTAAGTATTATTATTTGTTTTTTGAATGTCTTCAGCCCATTTTAGGTCTGTGGATATATGATATCAGAAAATACAAGATTAAAGGAAAATACTCCTACAAGATAAAATGACGATCTTAAGTATAAAGTACATGCTAGCATGTTTGAGATGTTCCTATAAAAGTCCTTGACCTTTTTGGAGCTGGCACTTTAAGCCTGGGGACGCATAGTTGCTTTTTTGACAGTCACATAAAGATTGCTTTGGGGACGGCAGAGGTGAGACCCCTTCTCTGTCAGAACTTGGAATTAAACCCACATCAAAGGATTGCAAGAAGTTGAAGATCAGTGGGACATACTCAAAACTCTTAATGAGCCGATAGACTGCAGTACAGTCTCTGTGATGTGTGTCAACTTAGTCTTGACACAACCAATTCTCAATTCTCTGTGGAAGATAGAATGAGGGTAAAAAGGATAATTGAAACCCACAGATAATCCACAGGTTCCATTTTAACCCTCCATTGTTACTGACTGCCTTGCAAGTTTTCTTTCTTTCTTTATTTTTGGGGAACTAGGAACACCTCTCCTCTGTGATTCTGGTCAATCCACATAGCCCCAGAGTGTGGAGAAATAGGCAAATAAATGAACAGAAGAGGCTGATTCACTCAGCGTCCATGCAGAAGACAGGTGATCTCCCCAGAAGGTGACTAACGAAAATGTAACCAAGTGAGTATTTTCAAAGGCACAGGCAGGTCCAGGAAAGACAAGTGGATGCAGAGACACTCTGGGGTCAACAACAACCCATTCTATTCCTCATGGGATGAAATGAAACAAAGCACAAGAAATAAGAAAAGACTGTGAGTTGAACCAAGGGAGGCCTGACTGCAGACTGCTGGAGAGCTGTGGTCTTCCTTTGAAAAAGGCTGCCATTGGCAACCACGGCTCCACAGAGTGGGGGTCAGGGAAATAAACCCCTCTCCTCTTTCTGTTCCCCCTCTCTCATCTCCTGCCAGAGTCCCTCACTGGTCAGAATAAGCGGGATGTGTGTGTGTGTGTGTGTGTGTGTGTGTGAGAGAGAGAGAGAGAGAGAGAAAGAGAGAGAGAGAGAGAATCTGTTGCTGTCATGCACAGATGCCAGCAGCAGCCTGAGGTTTAGAGCAGAAGACATGAGAGCAAAGAGTGAATCCACAGGATGAAGGATGAAGAAAATTATGTGGTAGGTAATCCTCCCATCTCTTGGAAGAGACCTTTTTAGAAATCCAGTAGAAAGAAGATAAAGAAAAGCTACCTTCTCCAGCATAAAGCCCTATCTATACTCCCCCCTGCCCTCTGGCTTAAAAGTGAGGGATGACGGATGGCCCTTTAGTCTAGAGAGTGGTAATCAGGCAATATAGAGGAAGTTTCTATTTATTAGACCACTCAACTTTTGAAGCAGAAGTTTTAGTTGTGATTATATTGTCTTTTATCGACATGGTGTCTAAGGGGACGCTTGGCGTAAATCTGAATTGTGACCATCCCAAGGTTAATCCTCAGAGAAAACCTTTCCACTGGCCATTCTACAATTCGGTGGCCATACTCCTACCTTGTGAAACAATAATTTTGCTTGTATCATTAGCTACAAGCCAAACATTAGAATGAACGTTGCTTTAGGGTATAGTTTCTACCAGAAACTTGACATCTAATACTTCCAGGTTCTGACGGGTCCATTTTTTTCTATGTGTTTTTGATCCAAGAAGTTGAAAGAGCTAAGAGTAATTCAGCTCTCTTTCTCTCTCTTAGTTGCCAAAAAGTCTTCTTGGGGGTTTCCAGGTTTCACAAAAAGCATCCAACTGACCATAAGTGCTCATCTTCCCCTTGACTGATCACTTTCTAGGATAGGCTTAGTCCTGTCTCATTTCCAGGCCTAATTAATTCAAACCCACTAACTGCTCCAGGAGAGAAAGATGAGGCTATCTGCTGCTACAAAGTTTTATGGCTTCAGAAACCTTGTATATGATTACTATAAGTTAGAATCAACTGGAAGGCAGTGGGGAGGAGGTAATTCTAAATCTAATGTTCTAGGGTATGTACTCTTGCCACATGTTTTCGCTGACTCCAACCAAGGGGAATAGGGGGAGACTAGCCAAATTTAGAATCTGTAAACTTTCAAAGTTCCTACCTTAAGCCTCAACTTACTGGGTCAAATTACTGGGTGCTCTCCCTAGCCATTGCCAGATCCTGTCTCCATCCTGAATGGGTCTGAATCATGGCTCCACCATCTTTCTTGCTGCACCACTGAACTTCTGCTGAATTCTGCCAATCCTACTGGGTCTCATAAATAAATCAGATCCCCTTACTCTCCCTATGTATTCCTGCCCCAAACCTGGATACATTTATTGGTTTGGTCCATGTGATGGTCTCCAGACTGGGAAGTTATCCCCCTGTTCAGATTAATGTGCATGAAGAGATGGAGCAGAACCACAAAGTCACCTCCCAGTTGTGAGGGTTTCTGCCCTTTGGTCGCTAACAGTTGTTCCTCCGGGACTGGGCTGAATGGTTGATGCTGTCACCTGTCTCCTTACACTCCGAGTGTGCTAATCCCCCTGCTGACGTCAGTCTTGAATCAGGGTCAGTGGGGATAGCATAGTCCCATTCTATCTGTCTCCACCTTCTTGCTTCTTTTTATTGTCCTATGTTACTGAACTCACCACTCACCTGGGAGCAGAACCCACCAAATGTTCGACAGATTGACTCAGATGAGTGAATGTCCTCTTTCCCCAATCGTTATTTGTAGTCCAGCAAGATATGTTATTGAAATGTTAATCTCTCACAAAAGAGACACATCAGAAGCCTGGGACTTTATTATTTGCTCTGAAAAATGTCAGACAAGTTTAGGAAACTTGAAACTTCTCTTTGGTTATTTCATTAGGAAAAATAATCGTATTTAACTGGCACTTTAACATCTACATTCATGCTTTTAAAACACTGAAGTGAATGTTCTGCAGCTATGTAAAGAAACACATTATCAAAGCATTAGGAAATGATTAAACTGACATTTTCTTAAGGAAATGGAAGGAGCAGGAAAAAGCTTTTCTAAAAGGACTGAGTGCTACATACTCCAGATCTTATCTGCCGTGCTTACTCAGGGATCTTTAAAGAAGCTTATTACCAAGTACCCTAAGAAGACAAGTGTGCATGTGTACAGATCAGAGGAATGCAAGTTAATGCACCTGCCAGATTTTACTATCATACAAAGTATGTCAATCAGCACTCAGACCTTGCATTTAAAAATGTGTTCTCTCGGGTTCCCTCTGTACTGTATCATTCATAACTCAATTCTCCAGTTGCATGTGGCCAATTGTTATACAGGCCAGGTACGAGGTGTGTGTGTGTGTGCGAGTGCGTGCATGTGCACACGCACAAGCACCACACATCCACACACACAGCTGTGAGATATATTCACAGTCTTTTCTGAGTGCCAGGCAATATTTTGAACTAGACAGTGGTAGAGCTTTTACTTGCCCCACTTTGAGAGATTTGTATTCACTTGACCTTCCTGAAACCCTTTCTCCATGGCAGCACCGCTTTCCATGCTCCCCACTCCCACCTCCACTGACTCCAGGAATGAGCACAGAAAGCTCCAGGATGGGGACCCATGGTCCTTGACCAGAGAAGACAGCATGTATAGTAAACTGGCTGCCTGCAGACAGGATTTGTGGCATTGAGGCCAGAAGATCAGGAGGTTCTCACTGGTCTTCTCTCCGGCCCTAATGGCCTTCTCTCACGTGGTGCAGAACCAGGTCCATGACATGTTTTTCAACATATACGGGAAGAGAGTGACCTAGCTGTGTAGATGTAGATTTGTACTTTTATTTCACTTCCTGATTGTAGGGGATGTTGTTGTCCACACCTTCCTCCTCAAAACGCTGTTTCCTTGGCTCCCCCCAAATCATATCCTGCCCACCCCCCACTTCTTTTTCTGATCATTCTCTTCAGGCTATTTCAGTCTCCTCTGTATGGTCCCTTTTCTTCAATGTGGAATGCTGTTGTTTCTGGTGGCACTGTTCACCAAAGCTTTCTCATTCTTCCTCTGTCGGGATGATTTTTTTTCTATCTCTTTGGTCTGCACTTCCTGAACTTTAGTTCTTTTTTTTTGTTTGTTTGTTTTTTGGGGGGGGCATCACTGCTCTCTGGTGGTGGGAGTAGGAGGCCCAGCCTTTGCTCCTGTGAGCTGGAATTGAACCTCCATTCCAGTGGGCCGCAGTCCCTTTCACAACCACTACGCCACCAGGGCTCAGCCCTGACCTTTAGTTCTATTTGGCTGATGTTTGTATTCCTATCTTTGCTTAGACAACTGTTGAAGACTGGGTTCTCTAGATAAATAAGATTATTGAAATATATATAAAATCTATAATATGATATATAACCTATGATGTGCATATAAGTACAGATCTTTATATAATATATATAGTAGTTACACACACTATATATTCTCAAGTATAAGCTGACCCAAATATCAGTCAAGATATCTAATTTTACAAAAATGACATAAAATGCTGAAAAACTTGACTTATACTCAAGTATATTCTATCTATCTATCTATCTAAGAATTATCTAAAAGAAATGGTTCATGTAGCTGAAGTGGATTGTGAAACACGAGATAGACACAGGGTTGGCCCAGACTCATGGAGCCACAGAGACTGACAAACCCAGGCGTGCTGGGTCAGATAGCAGGGAATAAATACAGTAGGACACTGGCTGGAGCCCAAAGAGCTGGGGGCATGCTGACAAGCCAGCTGCAGTATCCAGATGGAGCACAAAGAAAAAGACCGATAACTTTGCCAGATGTCCATCTCTATTGGATACAGGCCACACCCCTGAGGAAATTCTGCTTCAGCAGATTGGCTGTTGATAGCTGATCTCATTATGAAGTGATTACATTGTAGCAGATCTCATCATGAGGGAAGATACTATCATTGTAACTACTAAACTGCATCATAACATCCAAGCCACTAAAAATCACAAACCGGCCAAATTAATACACAACCGTAACTAGTACAACATCCCACAAAACACTCAGACTAAACCCATTCAGATCTGAGCTCACCACCCCTCTTCCTTACAGTCTGCTTTTGGTATTCACTGAAATGTCTTTTAGAAAGCAATGGGGATAGGAAGTGGGTTTGTTCCTCTTCCTTTTCTAAAGTCTAGCACTAGTTCGTTCTAAAGGTTTACTGAATGAAAGAAAGTAATCAGGGAGAATTCATTAATACAGAACATTAATAAAATCTTCACATTTTTCTGAGTCTGCAGATAAAGGCATTTGGGGTTAATGTGGGGTTAAAATAAATATATGTACAAAGTGATTTATTGAAATGAATGGAATCTAACTTCTTCTATAATCATTTCAGGAAAGAACCATTGAATGTGAATTAGCGCAAATTCCAGAGTCAAATCAAGTCTACGTTGTGAACCAGGTGTGACATTAATTATGGGTGTGCAGCTATTACAGATGAAGGGAACCGAGTCCACTTAATAGTGTTTTATTTTCTTCAGCTTGTGTTCAGTTACTATCTTTGGTTTGGTTTCCTGGAGACAGGTCTAGAGGGGCGGAGGTTGCATTCCCAAGTGATTTCTGAATTCCTTATTCATAGGGAATCTGGTGGCGCAGCAGCTAAGCACTTGATCCTCTCCACCCACCCTGCAGCTCCAGAAGGAGCAGGACCTGGTGATCAGCATCTAGAAAGACTTCCTCCTAAGGAATGCAGGGAGTCATTGTACATCACCACATGGCATCACTATGAGTTACAATGGACTGCCCGGTGGCTCTGGACAGCGATGAGAAGCAGAACTGGGAAGGGCAGGAAGCCACGGTGACCTGGGATTTCTGGCATAGTTCACTGGAGGGTCTGTCTTCCTGATGCCATGAGAGAATTATGGCTTTAGATTGTGCCACTGATTTCTTTCCTATCTTGCACTAGTGTCAGTCCCTGCCTCAAGTTCATTCTGGGGGGATAGAAACCTTCGCCCAGGCCCTCTCACTGTGTTGGTGGACACGGCATTTTTCATGTTCCATGAGTGATCCTCAGAAAGGCCAGTATGAACATGGGAAGCAGAAGAGTCTTAGATGCTAGGGCAGATTTCATGGAAAAACGATGTGTGAGGCTCTGGTACTAGGGTTCATGCCAATCAGTTATCTTTCAATATCCATGACCTTTCCAGGACTGATTATTTTCGATTTCAGTGTTGAAGTGTTTGCTCCTATTGAATGATGCAAACACAGTTATGATAGCTGGCAATGATAGTTTCAAAATATATAATTGTTTGCTCTATATAATAGGTCTGCAATTTAAGGCTGATTTTTTTCTTTTGATTGGAATAGGCTGGTGTCCAGAAAAAAAGCCAGAGGAGATCCCCCCCCCGAAGTCTTGCTTTTTGGGGTGAGAGAAGGGAAGAGGTTGTTTAGGGCCCTAAAAAATGGGTCCACAGTCACATGAAGATACAAGTGTTATACTTCAAAGCTTCAAACCCACCCAATGCCTCTCTCTGCAGGAGAAAGGGCCTGGTTCCCATCAAGAGCACAGACTAGAAAACTTACCAAGTTTTGGGGGCGTTGCTATAAGCCACAAGAGATACAACACAACAATGGCCACCATCACATGAGAAGCTCTTCTAACCTTGACCGGAGCAGATATATTTGGGAGTGAGTCTTGTCCATTATTCTGCTCTGGACAAAGCAGTAGTGCATGAGAAGTAGAAAAAGGAATTGACTAAGAGCCTGGGGGATTGAATCCTCGAAAGTGTTTCTCGTGGCTTGGGGTGCTGCCTTGTGTTTTCCTCTGTAAAATGGGCCCGCCCACTTATCAACCTTGTCGAGATGGAGTGCGGAGAAAAGAAAGCAACCTGCCAACTATCTCCTATGTTTATCTTTAAGCAAGATGACCTTCAAGGCATAGAATTCCAAGCACCACCACTTCTCACATTTCAAATTTTTTTCTATGGCATCTTGGTTTACTCCCACTGGAAACATATACTGGTTTTAGGACCCAGTGGGCACAGGTATACTGTTGACTTTTTGAAGCTGAGGCTTCCTGGTCTCTGGGCTGTGAACTTGACTTCCCCAGATGTTTCTGTCTGGGATGGTCAAGAGACAGAGTTGTGCTGAAGCTTCTGGACAACTCAAGGTAGAAGCATACTGCTATTCACAACATCGGTGATTATACATTTGCTAATTTGCTTGGGGATATTATAACTGCCTCATGTTATAGGCACAAAGGGTATAGTATTGACTATTACAAGCATAGTCTCTACCTTTAAGTGAATTTAGAAGAAAACACACACACATTAGTAATCTTTCCTGGTGCCTGTTTTAAGAAAATAGATATCCAACGCTCTGTCGATAATTAAAACCTGTTTACTTTTGTGTAACCCAGCCTTTCTCAAGGTTATTCCATCATGGAAATGCTGCTTCTCTGGTCATTGTTTGTTTGTTTGTTTTTGATGGGGAAAAGCCATTAAAATGCCACAGGACACAATTTGGGAACCGCCATTGAAGCAAGCAGGATTTCCTCTCCTGAGGCCTGGTATCTGTTCCTTCAATGGACTGTATTTGCATAAATCATATTATGTAGGTGGCTGCCCGCTCTGCCCGTGGTCAGGGCCAGCCCTAGATAGGCTCCAACCCTGGAGTGAACAAAACAGGAGTCAGTCTTGGGCAGAGAACACAAACTTTGTCAGAAAATAAATTACTGGAAACATTTTTATTAAAGAAGAGGAGCAGTTTCGAGGGTACGATAACTTCTGTTAAAGCTTATGCAGTTAATCATTTCTTGTTTGAGGTTTGGACTTTCTTCCCTTTGATGTAATTAGCCATTAGGCTTTCTAAAGTACATTTTTCATGTCAAGGAGACAATGGTTTCCAAGGCGAGATAGGGTGGGACTGAACAGAAGGCCAAGTTAATGTGCAGCGCAGCAAAAGACACAGGAAAATATCAACTCTTCTTGCACCAACCATTTGCTAATGGTGACTTAGAACACAGTGCCTTTTTACTTCCAACCCTACGGCGTTGTAAGGGTTTGGGGAGCTTCTTCCAAAACGGTGGGTTGGAGAATGTGTGCTTGGGGATGGCCTGGATCTGTTTTTCCTCCTTTGACCACAGAAGCCATCCTATCTCATATTATTTGTTCATGTTTTCAAGTAGATGCTACTTGGAAGCTGAATAGCATCTAAAAACATAAAAAAAATTTCTGAAAGACATTTTTTTAATGAGCAAGAAACAGAATTCTTTGACCACCTATTGCCCCATTCCAACCAAAATTGAGTGTCTCAGAACATGACATTGAGTCAAATTAATGAAAGAATGAGTTGTTTATCTGAACAGTTTCTTTCTTCAGGGAATACTTATTGGAAGGCTACTATCTGCAATGGTTCAGTGGGAGGTTTCTCACCTGATTTGAAAGATCCAAATGCTGTTCCTGACTAGTACATTTCAAGCACAACCAACAACTATTTGCCAGTAGAGGCTGCCTTGTTGACACTAATTTTTGACAGAGCTTCCATACTTAGACAGACTAAGAAGAAAGGCTTGGAGCTTTACTTGCAAAAAAATTCTGATGAAAGACGATGAAAATCACAATGGTCTTATCTGCAGTCACTCTCTTGTGCTTGGAATTGCTCTGAGTTGGGTACTATTTGATGTATGTGTGTGTATATGTATGAGCATATGTGCATGAATAGGTGGGTGTATGTATGTTCATGGAAAGTGCACACACAAATGCATATATGCTTTGTATATGTGTACATATATGGTGTGTATTTGTGAGTGTGTGTGTACTGAATTAGTGGAGGTTCAAAGCTGCCCTTGAACTGCATCTTATATGTACAAAATCCACTATCTATCCTGTGGTTTAAGTTATCAGGAAAATGTCACCATCCCAGAGAATGTCCTTGTCTGAATTCTTAGTCTTATTGAAGTATTTTATATAGATGCAAAAGTTACATAGCCTAAATTTGAAACACAAGATATCGATCACCCAGCCAATCAGCATGATGTTTAAACTCTCTTCTGTCATCTATGTTTGAGCATGTTATTAAATTAAAAACATTTTTAAAGCTGAGATTTCCTGAAACTGCATTCTTCTTGGCCCATCTGCAATAGAAACTACTGAATTTGATGTGTGCCCTTGCAGCCCATGTTTAATCTTTCTGTACATATATATTAGGTTTGGCTTATATTTGTATCTGTAGATCATCATCCCCCCCCCCCGTTATTCCAAATATACAAACATTGGAGTTTCATTTTCTTTCAATTTCATTGACGTCTTTTCATATAGTGTCATTGCTTTTTGCCGTTGTTAACCAAAAGCCAAACTCACTGTCATTGAGTCGATACTGGCTCCTCGTGACTGTTGTGGGTTTCTAAGACTGGAACAGCTGAAATGAGGAGAAAGCCCCGTGACCCACCTGGGGAGCTGCTGGCGGTGTCATGCTGCTGATTTCATGGCTCACATGAAATGCCAATCACCACACCACCAGGGTGAGTTCTGACGATTATCAGCCCTCTGAGCAGCAGAACAAACGTGGTCCCGGGCCCCGTTCACAATTGCTCTTATGTGTGAACCCATTGTTGCAGCCCCTCGGTCAGCCCATCTTGTCCAGGAGCTTCCTCTTCTACATCACCAAGTTGATATCTTTTCCTGGGGGCCTGACCCAGGTCCTAACCCCATGTCTCAGGTACATGAGCCAAAGTCTTCACATCTCTGCTTCTAAGATAAAATTTTTAAAAGCTTTTTGTTTAGCTTTTTCCACTCACTCTTTAATGTCATGAGATAACTGCAAGTGGAAATAAACAGATACAGCGTCAGTTCATTTCCTTGACTGCTATCTTAGTATTTCCACCTGGAACTTTATCTCCTCAGGTTCGTTCCTCCCACTGGTCATGGATATTTGGGGAAGACCTCGTGGTGTAGTGGTTACACATTGGGCTTCAATCCTGAAGGTTGGCAGTTCAAAACCAGCAGCCGCTCCTGTGGAGAAAGACTGGATGATTTTCTACTCCTGTGAAGAGTCACAGTCTTGGAAACCAAGAGGGGGTCACTCTGAGTCAGCATTGACCTGATGACGGATATTAAGAAATGATGTGGCAGTGAATATCATTGCATATGGGTTCCTGTTCAAGTACGTAAGAGTTCCTCTAGTATATGCTTAGTTATAGAAATGAAATGCAGGGTATAGACGACTATTAAATCCTAATGTCACTCAGTTGATTCCAACTTATCGTGAACCTAAATAAGATTTCCAAGACAGTAAGTGTTCCCGGGAGCAGACAGCAGCATCTTGGTTCTGAGGACCAACTGGTGGAATTAGCAGTTCAGTGTCTAAACCACAGCATCACCAAGGCTTCTTGTATTTGCATAAAAAAAAACAACCAAAAAAAAACTCAACCCTTACTGTGATCTAGTTGAGTTGGACTCCCACCAGTCCCATAAGACAGAGATCACTGCCCCTGTGCGTGTCTGAGACTGCAACTCGTTCAGGAGCACACAGCCTCGTTATTCCTGTTGTAGGACAGCTGGTGGTTTTGAACCGTTGACCTCTGGTCAGCAGTCCAGCTCCTAACCACTGCTGTCAGGGTCCTTATTAGGTCCAACCAATAGCTTTCCAAAGAACTCCACCTCTTTCTCCTTCCAATAGCAGTGGATGAAAACTGCCGTGTTTCTACATTCTGGCCAGTGTGTGGTGTAGTCAAACTTTCAAAGTTGTTGCCACTTTTATGGATTATTTTTTTTGTCGGCTCTTGATCATGTGTGGGATTCAACATCATTTTAGAGTTTAGAGACTGTTTGAATTTCTTCCAAATATATGCTGTATCACTCCTGCACTTTTCTTCTCAATTATACTAATTGTTCTGCATTTTGAGTAGGTTATACTCATTATTTCTCCCTCATATATTTAAACAAGTTTTCTTTAAGAAGGCTGTTGCTTTTGAATTTTTTAACATGAAATAATGTTTTTATTTTCATAGGCTCCAATGATTGGTTTTGATGGCAGTGCCTTTTGAAAGAAACCCTGACAGGATAAAGATGTTTCAGGTGTGGGCATCACCTGGCTATTTAATTTGTCCGGGTGTGAAATAAGGATCTCATTTAATTTTTTCCTGTATGGTCATTCACATTTTTGTGCCCCATTCACCTTGATATTTGGGTGTAAGAAGGACAGTAAAGGCCAGTAGTTAAAGCACACAGCTGCTGGGGCCAGGCTGCCTTGATTCAAATCCCAAATCTGTCACTTCAGACATTGTCCAAGTGATTCTCTGTGCCAACATTTTTTCATGTGTAAAATATAGATGAAAGCAGTGTTGCTCCAGAGATTGTTATCAGGATTAAGTGAGTTAATATATGTCACTCATCCATAGCAGTCTTTGAATAATCAGTTAGGACTAATTCTTCATGAGGATAACTATTATAACCTGGGCAGGGTCTAAAAATACCTATATCTAAGATAGCATTCAGGTACATAGTTGTGTGTGGAGATGCATGTGGGCTATGAAGTTGTAGATACACCAAGAGCTAACCAGCACTATCACACCAAGCACACTGTGATAGAATTGATTCGGACTCACACTGTCATCTTTGGGGCCAGTGCAGTTGGCTCCCTAAATATCTGTGAATAGATGGAAATTTGGAGAGATGGACAAATGGGCAGATGGGTGGGCAAATCTTTGATACACATGCCATGACACAATGTCCTGAATAATTAAGACACCAGTGCGTTTACTCTCAATACATTCAACTTAAAAATCCCCCAAGTGCCTTGTACTACAATACCCAAGAGCACAAAAGGTATACCATTAGCAAGGAGTCATCTGTGCAAAAATCATTTGGAATGTTTTCATTTTCTTAGACTCTCTCATGGTAGCCTTAGACAGGCTCATGACTGCTTTGCTCACCTATCTATTGAATATTCACACTGATGGGGGGGTAGTGATGCAGAATAAAACATAGCATCAGATAATCCAAAAGTCATTTATATTGTGACCCTATATACACCAGAAGGGAACACACTCTAGTCCTGCACCCTCCCATAATTGCAGCTACAGTGTCCATTCACCTTGTTGAAGGCCTTCCTCATTTTCGCTGCCCCTCCCCTTTCTAAGCATAATGCCCTCCAGGACTGGTCTCTTCTGGTAACATGCCCAAAGGACATGAGACAAATTCTTTACATCCTTGCCTTTCAGGAGCTTTCTGGCTATACTTCTTCCAAGACAGATGGTTGGTTCTTTTGGTAGTTGATGGTACTTTCAATTTTTTTTTTTTACCAGCACCACAATTCGAAGGCATTGTGACTTCTTGGTCTTCCTTATTCAATGCCTAAATTTTGCAAGCATGTGTGGCAATGGAGAACACCATGACTTGGGTCAGGTGCACCGTAGTCTTCAGAGTAACAACTATGCTTTTCAGTACTTCGAACACCTATTTCAAAGAAAGTGAAAACATCCCAAATAATTTTAGCATGGACCACTCCTTGCTACTGGTATCCCTTTTGTGCTCTTGGTATTGTAGTGTAATCCCCGTGCAGGGATTTCCAGCCTGTAACTCTATAGGGGATCTCATGGCCCATCTTTCCCCCAAGGAGTGGGTGATGAGTGTGAACCATTAACTTTGCTGTTAGTCCTCCCACACTTACTTGATAGAGCCATGAGGGCTTGATAAATGACAATATATGGCTAACTCTTAATCATATATATCTCTGAGGCCTCCCAAACCAGGGACTTTAAATACCTCCCTTACCTTCCTTTCCTTAGTGCCTATCATATCCCTGGCACCTGGTGAATGAATGAATGAGTGATTTTCTCAGTCATATTTTAGGCTATCCATCCCACTGTTTGCTGTCAGTGTTTTCTCAGAATGAAAACAGCCTTAATATCAGCACAGGCAAACCCAGGAGGATCAATCAGCTGCAAAATTATTATGCAAAACATTCCTGAGCCAAATATAAATGATTTTTGGATTATCTGATGCTATGTTTTATTCTGCATCACTACCCCCCCATCAGTGTGAATATTCAATAGATAGGTGAGCAAAGCAGTCACGAGCCTGTCTAAGGCTACCATGAGAGAGTCTAAGAAAATGAAAACATTCCAAATGATTTTTGCATGGATGACTCCTTGCTAATGATATACCTTTTGTGCTCTTGGGTATTGTAGTATAAGGCACTTGGGGGATTTTTAAGTTGAATGTATTGAGAGTAAACACACTGGTGCCTTAATTATTCAGGACATTGTGTCATAGCATGTGTATCAAAGATTTGCCCATCCATCTGCCCATTTGTCCATCTTTCCAAATTTCCATCTATTCACAGGTATTTAGGGAGATAGCGCCTCAAGCATCTGTGGAGTTCTTTAATGTATTCAGGAAATATTCAAGAAGGTAGCATTTTCTTTCATTTATTTAAGAAATATTTATTGAGCACATCATTTTCCAGATGAGAAGTTATCAGGATAGTGTGCATAATAAGACAGATATTGTCCAGGGCCTAAATTAGTACAATGGAGCATAGATTACTAGATTCCAATGTTTGGGGCCATGAACGAATTAAAACCTCAAACCAAAAAAAAAAAAAACAAACAAACCTCAAACCAAATCCACTTCCATCAACTTGACTCCATTTCATATCAACCCCATGCAGGGTTTCTGAGACTGGAAACTTTACAGAAGCAACTGGCTACATCTGTCTCCTGAGGTGCATCTGGTGGGTTTGAACCGTTGACCTTGCTGTAAGCAGCCCAATGCTCATCCCCCAAGCCACCGGGGGCTAGACACATCTGAATGTTGATGTGCATCATTAACTCTATGAGTGTTCCCTGCTGCTCTTTGCGTGTGCCACAGACCTACTCACGTCCCTCTGAGACAGAAAGTACTTGTTTCCAATTCATTTAGCCTAGCCGGGACTGGCTAACTCTTCTGAACGTATTATTGGACTCCATTTCCCAGGTCCCTTCTGCAATTTCGGTGTGGCTGCATGATTTAATGGTGACCAATGGGGTGTAGGGAAGAAGGGATATATTATTTCTGGACCTCCCATAAACTTCTTAGTATCTTACTTTAATTATGGGGGTGGAGGGAGAACCGTGTGTCCTGGCTTGTGTATCAAATCTTTGCCCAGCCACCCGTCTTTTATCCATCTATCCACCTCCCTGTTAGCTGGCAGGAAGCGGATGCCCGGTGGAGCACTGGAAACTTTGCATGGAAAGTGGCTTGGAACCTGAGCAACCACTCATACCACCCCCTGCAGCCAATGGGACTTCATGTGAGTGACAGATAAAACCCCATTGTGTGAAACCACTGAGGTTTCAGAATTGATCTGTGACAGTTGATTTCTTATGTGGGTCAGCTTTTGAGTATTTCTCTGAGCATTTTAACGGCTTTTCACCGGCTCAGTTTATCTCTTGCCGCCCGATGCCAAATCAGCTCTCGTCTCCCTTCTCATCTTCCTGGGGTGGCTTTTCATTATAAGCTGATCTCAGTCCAAGCAACCCACCCCCCAAAACACACACACAAACAAACAAACAAATACACAAACAAGAAAACCTCACTGCCAGAGAGTCAGATTCCAACACACAGCAGCTCTATAGGAAATGGCAGAGCCATCCTAGGAGCTTTCTGAGGCTGAAAACCTTAATGGAAGATTTTCATGGCAAAGTTCATCTTTCTCTCAAGGACAGACTGGTAGTCTTGAGTTTCTGACCTTGCGGTTAGTAGCTACACTCGCAAGCCACCTAACCATCAGGGCCTTCTTCAAAGGCAGATGAACATTTATGGAAGGGGGCCCCGCAAACACAAGCCAGATGTAGACTATGTGCTCAGAGCCAGGACTGGAGACGATTTAAAAGGGAGGCAAGGGTGGATGGACAACGGTCTGGAGCAGTTTCTTTAAACAAAAACAAGAAGGAAAACACATTTTCTTGTGAACACAAGAAAACACATTTCTTGTGAAATGTATGGAATCGGATAAATGCCATTTCCTCCATGATGCACATATGTCAAGGACGTCCCCGACGTTCACCGCGTCAGCCGCTTGCCACAATATAGTCCTTTGAGCAGGAACAAATGCCACCGATTTCTATATCCATGTAGCCAACAGGCTTCGAAGGCATGGGAGCCTGATAGAATCTAGAACTCACTCCCTGCAAATGAAGGAAGCATGTTCCAATCAAAACAAATGTCTATGAGACATGTGTTAATCCTCCCCAAGGGGGAAGTAGTTCCATTATAATTAAAATGCCACCTTTTTTTTTTCCTCCTCCAGTTTGTTGGGGTCCTGTGATTCAGGCATTTGCATTGTATTCCCTTTCTTGTGACAGTTTCTGTTCTACAATGATAAAATATTTGAAATTCTGGTATTGAAGTCCATCCCCTCGTGAGACTTTCCCATTTAGAGGCCTGGTCCGTTTGCAGAGCCAAAGTTTGAGTTTCTGAAATTCAGTCGCAGAGTTTTAGGACCAGTGGCAGTCTGGGCAGATGTCAGCGGGGGAGCGGCTTCCACCGTCCGTTCTCAGTGAGCACATGTCCACACCGCACTGAGGCTTCTAATCCACAAATAAAGCGCCGGTCCTACTGTGATCATCGGTAGAGACTCATGTCCAAAGGCAGCTATTTTATTCACATCACCTCACGGTGCTCTGTGGGAAATACTATTTTCATTATGTTTGCAAACATGTTAGCATTCATTAAAATGTGCATTGCCTGCAAGAAAGATTCATGGCGAGCGCTTCCTGTTCAAGGACGTGTTGGTGAACAGCTTTCAAGAGACGGAAGTTTATAACACCGGCGTCTGCAGTGTGGACTATTTTATGCTGCTCCTCTCCTTAGGGAGTCTCAGTGTGCAGGAGTCTCGGGTGCTTTCCAGCCCTCTGGCCATTCGACAGGACCAGGCCTGGGCCGGCCTTTGCAGTTGATCCATTTAGACATTTAGGAGGTTTTGTGTGAGCCTCACTGGGCAACAGCCAAGAAGGGACTGAAAAGTGGGCTCATTCCAGCTCGGGAGGAATCCAGAAAGGGATGTTTGTTTCAGCTGGTGACTGGGAGTAAGCAATCTTCTGTTGTTGCTATTCTTTTATATATTTTATTTCTCTATTTGAATTGGAATGAATTTCATATATCAAATCATCCCATAGTTCACTCACATACAGCAGAATTATACATTGGCTACCACAATCAGTTTCCAAACGTTCTTTTTCTATATGGACTCCTTGATTGTCATCGCCCCTTTACCCCACCAACTCTGTGTCCCCCCCAAAAAACCCTTATCCCATTTCCCGACTGTATAAATTCATCATTCCTGGTTTTCATAGCCTAAAAAGTGAAAAAAAAATTGCAACATCAAGAGGGTGTCCCCCCAATAACAAGACACTCCCAATACCCCCCCCCAATAGGTACAATCAAAAACCAGGTAAAGCATTATAACCCCTAAATATCTATGATGTTGGAAACCTGATCGGATCTAGGATGCGTCCTGGGAGAACTCTGCTGATAAGTTTTACCAGTTCACAACGGATGTCTTTTCTCCATAGGAAAATAGTACACTGGACACATGTTAGGACTGTGCCAGAATCAACTCTAGAATTTGAACCTTAGAAAACCCTTATGATTTCTTTTCTCCCACACAGGACTCCATTCTAGTCTTATTTCTGATTTCTCAAGATTTCTTTACTTTCTCATGCATCTGAACCTCCCTGGGAGCTGCCCTGGTTATGTCCATTGGACTTCTGCTCATGAGAGAGATAAGACTTCTGCTTCCAGGAAGATTTAAAGCCTCAGAAACCCAGGAAGCAATTCTGCTCTGTCCCAGAGAGTGGCGATGAGTCAGAATGGCGTTGATGGCAGTGGGCTTATTTTGTTTCTGTGTTTTGGTCATCCCATGCATTTCAGTTGTATCTCTACCTTGGACAGGCTTCCCTTTGCTTTCTACAGTGCTGCTCCGCTGTCTTACATGCTGACCTGTCTGACTGTCTGTTAAAGTGGCCCCGCTCACGGCCACCCACTACTGAGAACACAATGTGTTCAGTGTGACCCATCTCACATTTCAGTCATCAAATTATAGGCTCTTTCAAGAGGACCCGCAGAGGGGAGAGGGAAGAACATCAGGCCCCAAATGGGCAAGGTGACATTTTCATGCCCTCTCCTGTTGAGGAAAAGGCCAGTCGATGCCAATGCACAGTAGCTCCTGTGCACGCAGTAGGCTCTTTCCCAGGAGGAATGCAAGGCTGAGAACTCTCAGAAACACAACGTCAGACCTTTCTTCTAAGACATCTCGGGGAGCGCTCAAGCTGCCCGCCTAGGAGGTAGTAGTTGAGACCTTGCCTGTTTGCACCACCCAGAGTGGCAAGACAGTTGCATCTAATTAATAATGAAGTTACAGAATTCAGGGTTCACCAGGTATTGATGGAGCACAATGTCCAACAGTGTGCTGATTGCTATGGATACAATGCTGGACAATGCTCATATATGGTTTCCACCATGAAAAAAATAAACTCACAGTCTAGTGGGAGAAACACTGACTGGCAGAAGAATGAATGGATTTGTCTTGAAAGAAGTGTAGCTAGAAGGGGCCTTAGCAGCAAGAATGGAGACCATCTCCCTTCCTTCCGCCTCTGTCCTCCTCTAGACATCCTCGCTGGTTCCCCCAGGGTGGCTGTATTTTCTTGAAATAACCCTTATTGATAGAGCGATTTAGATGAACAAATAAAAGGTCATGGCATTTAATATAAAATTTCACATGATGTGGCTCTTTCTAGATGGTGATGGTTGCCCCAGCAGAGGCTATCTTTCTGAGTTTCAGGATTCCCCCAGATTTGGTGACTGGGGTCTTCATATTTTCATCACTGCAATATATAAATAAAGTTAGTCTGTTTTGAACTGATTAACACATACTTGATAAGCTGGATAATTAGCGCTTCATTCAGTGAAGACTTCTTCATCTCTTCCACAGAAACTAATTTGAGAATTTGTCAAAGCCTTAGATCGGGCTGAGCTCTGGTGACGGAGTGGTTGAGTGTGGGACTGCGGTCCAAGGACTTGGCGGTTCAAATCCAGCAACAGCTCTCTGGGTAGCTCCCACGACCACCAGAAAACAGTGAAGCCCACCCCCAAAACAAACAAACAAACAAACAAACAACCCCCCACAAAAACAAACAAAGCCTTTGATCATGTTCAGATATGTGATACAGGTTACTAATCTTGAGATTAAAAGCAATGAGTTGGACTTTGCTTATTCTTAAGAGAACCTATTGTGAGCTTGCATTGACATATTGTTTACTGATCTGCTGTTTGCCCTTTGTAGTCATAGTTTGTATTTGACTCTTGCTTAGGATTTGACAGCCACCTCGTGGACTAATGGTGTGGGCTATCCTCCCATTCTGCACACCCAACCCTGACCACCGTTTGAATCTTAGAATGACTTGAATATATCTTGAATATTTTGACATCTTTCCTACTTGCACTTGCATAGATTTGAGACTAAGTGTCTTTTGCTTGCTTTGAGTATTTGGACACCTTCCCCCTCCCCAGCTTCTGTTCTCACTGTTATTAACTGTCCTCTTTTTAATCAGGATATGGTTTATATTTGTTTGTAACATGAAAGAAAGAAGTAACTGGGACTTGAGAAAATTGCTCATGTTTAAGGGCCCCTTTTAACAAAGTTGAGGAGTATTTTCTCCTTCCTACCTTTTAACCCTGGTTCACTGTTTCCTTAATGCCTATTCAGAAATGAGCTGCATGGAGGCCTGACCTGTGTTTGAATTCAGGTTCCCAAGCAAAACAAATGCAAATATTCAACCCTTCTTTATCAATGTCCATAGCAGCGTCATCTCTCCATTTAGGTGGTTTTTGAGGCCTGAAGACTCCCACTTCAAAATTGTTAAACCAATTACTTTCAAAGATATCAAAGCAAACTCCACAGTTGTTCTATCTCCATTTTGATTCAAAGAAAGATAATATGATTAAGGTAAGTTTTTTCCTTTCTTCAGCTACATTTTTTTGAAGTCCATAGTAAGTTCTGATGCTCCTCGATTCTTTGAACCCGTTCTTCTCCAAAAGTCGAGCACCAGCATTACCTGAGAACTCTCTAGAACATTTAGAGAACTGAATCCACTCGACCATCAATTTATTGGAAATTTCTACCTCCAGCACTAGTTATGTAATATTGGTGGTGAAATGCCCCACTTAAAAGATAAGAAAATATTCAACTAGAGGTGGGAGGAAAAATTCTGCCCAAGGGCAATTTAAGGCCTAGAAATCACTCACTACTAGCTAACAAGATATACCTCCCCAAGGTGAAACAGTTCCAGGTGTCACATTCAAGCAAAAAGCTCATGGCCACAGAATCAATGCAAACTCAGAGTCACCCTATAGGAAAGGGTCGAACTGGCCCAATGCATTTTTGTGACTGTAAATTTACAGGGGGAATACAAAGCCCGTCCTTCTACCCCGGAACAATTGGTGGTTTTGAACCACTGACCTGGACATTAATAGCTCAACTGGTAAACACTGTGTTAGCCGGGCTCCTCCTGTCACATGAGGACGGAGCTCCTTTAATGTTTGACTCCAAATCACAGGCTAGGTTGGCCCACAAGAACGATGTCATAAATATCCAAGTGGCCCCTCAGCAGAAAACAATTTCTCCACTCCTGAAGTGGAGAGAGAAGCTTATAAGGTCTCACATCTGTTAAACATTGGTGATAATCTTTAGCTCAAAGAGTTTAGCAAATTATCTTGAAGCGAGTGGTTGCTGAATCGGGTGATATTGTAGTCATGGGGGCTGATTTCAAACCAATGTCAGGACGATCTGTTAGCAGATCAATAAGAGAGATCCACTAGAAGGAGCCCTGATGGGGCAATGGTCAAGAGCTGGCTCACCAACCCTCAGGTTAGAAGTTAGACCTCACCTGTGGCTCCATAGCAGAATGAAACCAGGTGGAGGAGCCGTTCTTCGCTGCCCTCTGGCTTTGCTGTGGGTCAGAACGGACTCAGTGCTACCCAGGAAAAAGCTACAACAGGTGCTCACTGGAGCTTCCGTGGCTACTAAAAAGAGTCACAGTTTATTATGTTTCCTGAGAGGTTAGACAGGGTCAGTTTTTTTCTCTACAAGGGCAGTTCAAAATAAGAGATTCCACTAATTTAAAAAAAAATTTATTGGGGGCTCTTACAGCTCTTATAACATCCAATACATCATTTGTATCAAACATATATGTACATATGTTTACCACATGCATTTCCAAATATTTTCTACTTGAGCCCTTGGTATAAGCTCTTCATTCCCCCTCCCTTTTTTATGAATCATTTTACTGGGGACTCATACACTTCCCCTCACGATCCTTACTTACATCAATTGTATGCAGGCCACATTTGCACACTTGTTGTCATCACCCTCAAAACATCCTCCCTCCACTTAGGCCCCCAGTACCAGTTCCCCATAATTCCTTTCCCCCACCCCCATGAATCCTTAATAATTTATAAATTATTGTTACTTTTTCATATTGTACGCTGTCCAGTGTGTCCTTTCTCTCACTTCTCAGTTGTCTGTGTCCCAGAGAGGAGGTTTTGTGTAGCTGATTCCACTTAATTTTTAAGTGGATCTTCTAGTCTAACAATTGCTCCAAATTCTGGTGAGAACATTCAGGATCATCTGCCTATTTAGATATACCTAATATCAGAAGCCTAAAATGATAAGCCCACCTTATCCAATTCCTTTACTCTAAATTTATGTATTCAATATAAAGGGATTTATTTACTATAAAAAATGTGGGCAACTGGGAGTTTGAGTTTATTTTGTAAGTAACAGAATGGAATGAATATGGCAGGAATGCTTCAATAGTTGTCCTTAACCCCTTTTTTAGATCTATTTATTATTTTTCTGAATGCATGGTTGGAGTGAAGTAGGAAGAAGAGCATTTTTTCTGAGTAGGAAAGAAATATCCATATTTTAGGATCAGAAGTAAAAACACATCAACTGGAGCCAGACTGATGTTGAAAGGGTTTTTGACAGAGCTGACCAGAAACAGAAAATGGATCTAGTCATTTTCATGACCTGTGGTCTACTTAGCCACGTGAATGGACTTTTCTTTCAAAGAGCAGTAATGAACTCTTCAAGAACAAATGTAATGCTCTCTTAAAGAAAACCAAACAATACAAGAATAAAAGTAGCTGGATGTTGTAAAAGAAACCACAAAGTGCAAAATTACCTTTTATCCAATTTAAGAAGTGAAACATATTTAGAAGTGTTCCAGAAATCTTCTGCTGGAAGAAATGTGAAGAGATAAAATTGAAGGTTGCAGCTCTTCTGGAAATGGACTTTATACGATGACTGGACTTGAATGGAGAAAATGTGCCCATTGTCCATCTTTTTAAGTTGTTTCCAGTAAGCTCCCGTGAGAAGCCTTACCTACTTCTCTCTCCAGGATTCCCCCATGTCACCAAGGGACGTCGGCAGACATTCCTACGGCCATAGCTATGCTTCTGCTTCTGATGATAAAAAGAACAGTTAACTAGACCTTTTTGCCCTTACCAATTGATTCACATGAAAAGCGGTATAATCTTGCTAAATACAAATCTACTTATTAAATGAAGATTAAACTGCTTTCTTTGCAATAGACCGTTGCCAGGTTCTCCATCTCGCCAAGAAGTAGGAGAGGTAATATGCAGTTTATTCCATAGTTAATTGCTTCTGGAGCCCAGTTTTTTCATTAAAAAAATGTATGGAGTGACTTGCAACACTGCTTTTGTTATGAGACACATTTTTAGAAATGCTGCTTAAAAATATTGCCCCAGTTTACGAGCCAAGAAAAGAAGAGTCTGGAATGATCACGGAATCTCAACATAAGGACACAATGTTTACATAATTTTGAGGGAGTTTATAGCACAGGAAATTTTTATCTAGCTATGTTGTTGCTCACATGTAAAGGAGAAAGACAATCCGATTTGGATGTCCTCACATATACTTCGTATGCTCTTTTTGAGAAAAGTGACTCAAAATATGACCTAGCATATGAAAAATGAATCAGAAAAGCAAACACCAAAATTACAAAGTTACATAAGAACATGAACTGTAATAATCCTGGAAATCAGATCAATTCAATAGGACATTTAAAAATGGTTAAAATGCATCACTCTTAAATAAAAATTACCAATAGATAAGGAATCATTTTCTGAAATACAGCATTGAACTTGGGTTGACCCCTTAAAAAGAAACCTTCTTGGAAACTCTGAAGAGCACTTCTACCCTATCCTACAGATGAGTCATTGGGTGGCTATGAGTACCATTGATTCAATACCAGTGAGTTTGGTATTTTGGAATTGATATGTCAAATTTGGAAACTAATTACAGTCGATCCCTGGTACTCCACAACATCAGTACTGGACATAATCAGATTCTGACAGGAAATGTCGAGAAAATGTTGCTTCAGAACTCAAACAAAACATCGGAATCTGACCCAGGTGATTTTTGTAAACAAAAGCAGTCTGTGTTTCGGTCACTCAGCCTTAGTTGACCGAGTTGATAGTATGACTTGTTAAAACCTTTGCGGCTGTGTTCTAAAGATTTTGCTATCCTTTTTCTTAGTTTATTTTGTGGCTTTTGTACTTTTTTAGAGGAAAAAAACTTGGTCCAAAGAAAGAGTTTTTTGAAAAGAATCATTATAACAAGGAACTGGTTAATCATGTTATCAATATGTTGATGAAAATTTAATAAACCCTTTCAGGAAATGGTTAAGAAAATGCCAATAGCAGACCACGTTAGACAGACTTTTTTTTTTTTTAAAGAGAAAGGCAGCCGGGTCAGTGAAAAAGGGGATTGATTTCATGGAAGGGGACTCCCCTTCCAAACAATGACTCTCTCTCCATACCTTCTCTTCACTATCCAGATACTCCTCAATCTCAAGGTAAGGGCCATACTGTAGTTGTTAAGACTTTTTTAATGTCATTTTATAAATAGTATTCTTCCTAAGTATTAATTATAATGTTAATTTCTACCTTATCCAAGAGCTACTTAGAAAATGCTTTACTTTTTTTACTTTGAAATTTCTGTGTAATGTTTTGTATAAAAAGGTAAGGTTAGGATAAAAACTGGTTGGTCAAGAATGGATTAATCTGTTTTCAGTTATTTCTTATGGGAAAAATTGATTCAGAACTCAACTGCATTTCCTCTTGATGCTCCTTCTAGAAAAGATAGTGTTGAGGTCCGGGGTTCTACTGTATATAAAACATTTAATTAATACATACAAAATTGTTGTAAAACAGGCATGAGCATATATGTTGACTATAGTATACCTAAATATGAATAATATTTCCAATTTTTCTTTTAAATTAGTTCATGGAATATTTATAAAACTGATCACATATTAGGTCATCAAGATGTCTAATTAAATTGCATAAAAAAAAGAATTGAAGTGGGTCATATTCTTTCTTTCAATCATAATGTAATAAAAGTTTCTGAATTTGCAACCAGTAGCAATTTAAAACATTCTCCTAAATAGCTCTCAGATAAGATAGAAAATAACATTATAATTAATGCTTAGGAAGTATACTATTTATGAAATACCAGCATTTGAAAATAGCTGAGATTTTACAGATCCACAGAGAAAAACTTCCGATTTTAAGCCTATTTTTCTTATTAAAGAGGAAAGAATGAAAATATGTGTTTGAACTAAGGAATACTTATGGCTTTTGACTTGTAGTTTCAAATCTTAGCCATCTCCCTTTTCCCACAGAGAAAGTTTATACTAATTTACATGATCATCAGCAAGAAGGGGAATATTTGTTTTACAGCATCTGGTTCAACCATGGCTTGTGCATTTTAAATCATTGTCGAGCAATATATAGTGTTTGATTACCAATGGGGTTAAACAATTTTATATTGTTTATAGACATTTGTAGCTTGACTTTTGTGACTTGACTTTTATGAGAAAGAGATTGTAAAGTTTATGAGGATAGGCAAGATAATTTTGAGAAAGAATAGTAATGAAGAAAATACATGCTACTAGATTAATCAGTTCAGAGCTGACATAAGAGGATACAGATGAATCAATAGAAGAGATAAAAAATTCTGAAATATGTTGTGCTGGGACTGCTGGGTTTTCACCCAACCCCATTTCCTATTCCAAACCACACAGTGACACTGTATTTCACATCCTTCCCAGCAATTCCATGTGGCCCTGTGCTTGAGTTCTAGTTAATAGAATTCACCACCTCCCCATAAAAACTTTCCATGGAAGGGTAGGAGGCAAGGATTTGAGCCCCCTCAGCCCTCCCTTCTGCAGCTTGAGACAGACCAGCACAGCTCCTTACTGAGCTCATGTAAGCTCAGCACGAGAAGCCTAAAGCCCTGGATCCATGTGTTGGTGAGGTATCACCTGAAAGTCAGTAAGATTCTTTTGGGGTTGAGGCCAACACAATTCTAACAAGTAATTAACCTCTGTTGTGTGAATTAACTGACCCTTTGTCATTTTCTGTTGTATCAGTTCATCTTACTCTAGTGAATAGATAGAATTTTGCTTCCTTAAATCCCCCAAATCTCACTGCGAATGGAGAAAAGCATCTAGCCTCTAGATGGATGCATTCCATTTTTGCCACTGTAAGGTTGGGTTGTCTTGAGAAACAAATCTAGGGACACTCATGTATGCATAAGAAAGAACTTTATATCAGAGAGTAAGTGTATATTAAGAAAACATCACAGCCCAGATCAAGACCATATGTCTGATATTAGCCCATGTGTCCAATACCAGTCTATAAATGCCTCTTCAGACTCTTGCAAAACCTGTAGTCGTGTCGAATGCAGGACGATCACAGGCCACTGATGGGAAGTCTTGTGGATCTAGTGGTGGTGGAAGCATTTCAGGAGGCTGGCATCGGTATCCAAGTGACTCTTCTAGCTCCAGGGCTCTAACTGCCATCAGCTTAGCCCCATGTTTCTTGTCATCAGGAAGGGGAAGCAGAGAGAGAGAGAGAGAGAGAGAGAGAGAGAGAGAGAGAGAGAGTGTGTCTGACCTCCAGTGAGCTATTTATCTGTCGCACCTCCATATAAGATCATCAAGCTGTGGTCTGATTGACAGGCTAAATTCCACCCCTTCACTTCTAATACCCTCATGTTGACCAGAGATGTGTAATTATTACAGCCATTCTTTATTCTTTTCTCTCCTCGTAGATTAGATTGTGTCCCCGACAAAGGCAAGTTGACATCCTAACCTCTAGAAAACTCATCTATCAGTATGATCTTATTTGGGAAACAAAATCTCTGAAAATGTAATTGGTTAGATTAGCAAGAGCTTGTTCTGGGCTCTACATGGAATGACATCCAGACTAACTTTCCACCACTTCACCCTACTTTCCTACTTCATAGTCCTTATTTTTACAATCCTGCTTTTGTTGTTTTCTAGCCTGTAGGACTCTTTCTCTTATTCAAGAAGAGCCATTCTGGGGCGCAGGGGCCCACTCACTCAGTAACTCTTTGTTGACTGATGCTGCATATGCAGAGGTTTCAAAAAAAGTGGGTAAAAGGGACTCTACTGTGCCACTTGTGTAGCTTTTTTCAGTATGGAAATATGATGATCTGTATGGATCATCATAGGCTTTATTATTTTCCCACCCTTTCATTCATAAAACATTTTTTCTTGCTGTGTGCAAAGCTCTATGCCAGGATTTATAGACAAAATTATGAAGGAATGATAGACAAAATTACCATTCAGAACAAACTTACAAAGTGGAGCTTATCAAAGTGCCAGCACACTTTGTGAAACCGCCGTCGCTTCATATAAGAGGGCCAAGTTTAATTTATATTTGACTCTGGTATAATTTCTATTTCTCAAGAGTCAAAACATGTAATGGTATCTCTTTTGACTTATTTCTTTTTTCTCAAATTAGTCTTTTTGTTGTTCTTGTTGAAGCACGTTTCACCCTCTCATTTCCTTCTAACAGAGGCTCTGACTTATGTGGGTGTAGAGTGCAAGGTGATCTTTCCAGAAGCAATTGCCCTAGGCTGGTAAAGAGGGCAGCAATTGCTAGCACTGCAGTCTAAGTCTTCCCTCCATTTTAAAATGTAGCTTTGCTGTTATTTCTTTGACCTGCCTCCACCCTGTTTCAGATTTGTATACTCGTGTTTCATGTATCAGTGATGATTCCAATTACACGCTAGGTAACAAGAGTTTAATAAAATGTGGCAATAAATTGTGGAGAGACATCATGCATGTGAAAAAAAATGTATTAGGGAATGTGTTCCAGGTAGAGCTTCCAGTATTAAATGACTCATCACTTCCACACACAGACACAAAGTGAAGGTTTTATTGAGTGGAACTTGGCCTTTCAAAGCTAGAATGCCAAGTGAGATCTTCCAACAGGGTTTCGAGCCTGTCGGAAGCATGTGACTGATCTTTCTGTTTTGTAGGAAATGTTCCTGTTGGTCTTTAGCAGCCCTGTCACTGAAAGGGGGTAGGGTACCTGTGGAAGAGTCTTATTCTAAGCAAAACAGAACCAAACACATCTGAGAAGTAAGAATGGAGGAGAAGGGAAAGTCAGGGCAGCAGGGATGTCAGCGAACCTGGAGTTGAATAACACCCTGCACTTTGTTCGCTCTGCGACTATTGGCCAATTTATTTCACATCCCAGTCCTCTCCTGAACTAGCAATGTCTTCTTTCCTAGGAGATTGTGGGAGATCAGGATTTTGAACCAATGAATTTGAAAGACTTAGCCCAAGGTGTGTGTGTGTGTGTGTGTGTGTGTGTGCGCGCATATGGGGTTGCACTGGGTTATAATCCATCAACATATTATATATAAACATATTATATTTAAAATTGAGTGGATCAGACCATTCTAGAACAACATGCCACAAGCCATGTTGGAGCACCAAAGGTTGTTTCTGCTCTTTGATTGCATTTCTGCTTCCACATGATGCTTCATTATACTGTATCAATAGGTGAAGCGACATCCTCTTACAGAGGGCTTGCAGTAAAGAGATGAGCCAGTTGAGGTGCAGTGTTCTAACAATGAAATATGCAACTTTCCTCTAGTTCTCAAATGCTTCCTCCCACCCACTTTCATGATCTCAATTCTACCAGACAAATCCAGCTAGACCAGAGGAGGTACACTGGAGCTAGAAACATGAGAAATTCAGGATAGATGATCCCTTCAGGACCAATGGTGGGAGTCATAATACTGTGAGGGTGGAAGGATGGTTAAATAGAAAAGGGAAACCAATTTCAGGGATCTACATATAACCTTCTCCCTGAGCTATGGACAACAGGGAAGTGAGTGAAAGGACACATTGGAAAGTGTATGATATGAAAAAGTAATAACAATTTGTAAATTATTAAGGGTTCATGGGAGAGGGGGAGAGGGAAGGGAAATATGGGTTGCTGGTCTGGGGGCCTAGGTGGAGGGAGGATGTTTTGAGAGTGATGATTGTGACAAGCATGTAAATGTGGCCTGCATACAATTGATGTATGTATGTATGAATTGTGATGGGAGTTGTATGAACCCCCAATAAAATGATTCATTAAAATAAAGGGAGGGGGAAAGAGGAGCTTATACCAAGGGCTCAAATAGAAAATATTTGGAAATGAATATGGCTACATGTGTACAAATATGCTTGATACAAATGATGTATAGAATATTATAAGAGCTTTAAGAGTCCCTAGTAAAATCATTGAAAAAAAATGATGCTTCATGTGGTTGGCTTCTGCTTCAGGTGGAGCGTCAGGTGGCTGCAACTCTACACACCCCACCATCATTCAGAGTTGCTGTCAGCAGTCCTACCTCTCTCTCACTGCTTCCTTATCTAGTGATCGCATTGATACTTTCTCTCCATTTCCTTTTAAAAGTAAGCTTTTAGAAAATGAAATGGTTGTGGTTAGTAGCCAGAGTCTCAGGTTCCCAGTGATCTGATGCCTAACAGAAAGAAACTGCCTCGTCTTAGGTCATCTTCACAATCATGTATATTAGTTAAGAACCCTCCTACTCCTTTTTTTAACCATCAGGCCAGTCTTCTTATTGTTTATGCCTCAGAATCAATGGACAGCTCCTGGAGGAGACAGCTGTGTATTGGAGCTGATCACTATCTGTGGTGGAAGGTGTTAGAATGGGGGCATTTGGGTTTGGGGGCCAGAGATCTCATAATGTTTCCACGGTGTAAGTGGGTTATTTTCCTTCTGTGACCCTTTTCTTTCTCCTATGTAAAATGGTGATAATGATATCTTACAAAGTGGTTGTAAGGAGAACACGTGTTTTGAAATGTCAAGTAGATACTTGTCAAGCATTCAATAAAAGGTACTTATAACTAATGATGAGGCTTTCTGCTCCCATAAAGATTTCCAGCCTCGCTGTATTGGTGAGATCTTAAATGGGAACTCCACTGGGTGAATTGGACTCTACCCCAGACACACTTGTAACCTGGGCACTTAAGCTGGAAAACACTCGGTGTCTGAGATAGTGTCTGAGATAGAAGACAGCTGTACCTATAGCGATGTGCTGTTAGTTTGGGAACAAACAAGGTCTTGATACATCAACACCCAGTATGCTGTATTAAGATATGTATTATCTCAACAATCCTGTTGTATTCTGCTTATGCTCATTTATATTAGGGTGTATCTCAGAGGCGCATTGAAATTGGGGCTCAACCTCTTAAGCTGTGCTATTTGTTTCTTTATTTTTTGGTAAATGAAACCCAGAGATATTAAGGTAAAGAAAATATAACAAGAGTTTTGGAAAGGGGAATACAGAGGGGTGGGGGATATAAGAGGAAGAGGATATCAAGAAGGAAGGAAAAGCATGATTTCAAAAGCAGCTAAGATTATAGAAGTAATTGTACAATTGTGTTTGACATAACTGAATTATGGAATGATATGGTATATGGATTAGCTCATAAATTACAGCAAATTAAAAAAAATAGAGGTGTAGATCAAGGAATCGGTTTGGGGCTCTAAATCCCAGCTCCAACCGAAGAGCACTCAGTTCTTACCCCATGGGCCAGCTCAATATTCACCTTCGTGAAATGATCACTGATATGGGTCCTACAGGAAAGCATGGTGAAAAAAGCAGATGGTGCCCTGCTATCAATCAGAATAGTGCCTGAGGCCTTAAAGCCATGTGTTCAAACAACAGCTGTATCAGAGAGGAGTCAACTAAGTCCACATGGAAGAAGCACACTGGTTTTGTATGAACCAAAGATGATTGTTACAAAATTTGAATATGGCAAGGAGAAAGAATCAGAAAAAAAATTGTGAGCACCCCATTTTGAGGGGACTGTGGGGGATGGGGGGAGTCCCAAACCCACCTGCAGAGTCTCTAGTTAGACTGGGTCATTGACAGATCTGCTCTAGCCACTGGTAGGAGTATCCAACAGCCTTAGTAGCAGAGAGAGACCATTGTAGTTTTGATTATGCTGGATTGAACTTGACACTTGGCTAGTTGACCACTTTATAGAGACGACATGGATTTTCTCTGGATGCAAGTGTCTCTAACTGGGTCCATGAAAGAAATTTCTTCCCTGGCTTTGAAAAGACTCCCTGGGAGTCTTTTCCTTCTAACACATTATGTATATTTTTGTCTGTATACTATTATGTTTTTATCCTTACCACCTGAGCATGGTTTTGTTTTTTATCGTTTTCTATTATTCTACCAGTGGTGAAGCACACGAGGAGTGGAAGCATAGTGCTAATAATGGATTCAAGGGGAGATAGGGAACACAAGGGAGTGGATAATAGGGAGGGAAAAGGAATTTCAGGAGTAATGAATGAAGACAGGAGGAGGAATACTAGAATGGGTTGTGATTGCCAATCATCTTAAAGGCAATTTAATCAATGAGGGTGGGATGGTAATGCTCCAAAATTGATTTGGGAGTGATTGTATAATTCTCCTCGATATGATTGAATTATAGAATTACATGATATGTGAATTACTTGCCAATAAAACTGTAGGAAAAAAGAAAAAGAAAAGTTAAAAAAAATTTTCCAGCCTTGGAAACTTTATCATGGGCCACTGTGTGTCTGAATTGACTTGACAGCAGGGTAGTGGTGGTGTATTATTACACCGAGCTTCTAGGTGGCACAAATTCTTAAGTGGTAGACTATTAGCCTAAAGGCTGATGGCTGAAACACAGTCAGAATGCAGTCTTGCCAATCTGTTTCAAAAGGTCACAATCTTAAGACTCCCATGGAGCAGTTCTATTCTGCCCACCTGGGGTCATCACGAATAGGACTCAACTCGATGCAACAACAACAAATTATTTTATTATTACTGATTTGTGAGAACATGCTATTAGGATATATGGTAAGACTAACACTGAGATGGCACATATTTATGAACAAGTTAGCCTTTATCCTTAGGAAAGTAGCACATAAGAAGGAGATTACTCATGCTTAAGTGGATCTGCTGCAAGAAAATTATATTGAAGAACAGGGGCACCAGAAAGTAGCTTTTCTTGTGAAATGCTAACTCCTAAAGCTTTATTTTATAAAGGAGCACTTGAATATCCTCAGATGATCCTTTTCTTGCTGTTTCTCAATATTAGTAATTATAAAAAATAGTAAAAACCTGTTGAATGTTTTCTCTTTGCCTGGTATTGTGATGAGCATGTTAAATGCACATATAATTCTGACAGTAGCTCCATGTGGTTAATATTGTTGCCATATCATTTTTTTGAACACTGGAAAGGCCACACATCAAAATTTGATCATTTTTCTCATGTTTCTGGGAGTGTAGGGAGCCCTTGTTTGTCCTGTTTGGAAGAATAAAGGAATTCATCCAAGATCCCAAGCAGAATAAGTCACATCTTGGACAACCTCTTCTGTTAATCCTAGAAACTTTGTAGTCATAGCGAGAATCTGATGGGACTGTTATTGCATAAAAGTCACAGTAGCCCCATCAGTTTCACAGTAATTAGAAGATCTTTCATTAGTAGAGGGCTACAGTCTTTATTGAAGACAATATATAATTTGTCTATCAATTTGGATAAATTTTTCTTTTTTAATAGCTGCTAAGTTGTAGCAAATGTAACAAAATACTACATGAAGGAGAATGATTTCTTATTGTTTTGGCTAAGGAAGCTATATTTTAGGAGTGCTAAACAGTCTAGGAAACTCACAGGGGTAGTTCTACTCTGTCCTCTAGGGTCACGATAAGGCAGCATGAACTTCATGGCTGTGAGCAAATGGATGAGTGAACAAATGCTGGTTTTATTGTGTGATTTGAGTCCATTTGGGCTCCTCCTTCTCCCATTAGGCAATGTTAATTGCTTCTTGGTTCAAGATCTAAAACCCCTTTCTTTCAACTTTCAGAACATACTTGGAATATCATGAATGGGAATAGAACAAATGTCTAGTCCTTGCGGGACAGAACAGGATATTTGTATAATTGGGAAAGTGAATGAACTCATCCACATTTTACCAATGGGCTACCTAAGATTATTTTACTCACTTGTTTAAGGTCACAAATTGAGTGTTGGAATTACAATAGAAACCATTACTAGGCTACCATGAAAGTCAATGTTTGTTTGTTTTATTTTTTTTAATGAAAGGGAAGGCCGAGAAATTATCAGCACCTACAGGATATTGTTCCTTGAGAATATGATGTACTTAGAACGTGAAAGGGAGTGTTTAAAGAGGACAAGTATTTATCAAGCGCTGGAATTGCTTATAAATCTAAATAACTTCTTTCTTTGATTATAGATATAGTACATGAGCATCATAAAAACATGAGAAATACAGAAAAACATAAAGGTGAAAACAATACAGCAATTCACAGCTTCAAGATAACTGCAGTCGACATTTTAACATCCATATTTCTGCTGACTCTTTTTACTCAAATAGATTGGTATCTCTCATGACAATGGGGATCATATCATACACATATTTTTGAATACTGTTTTTTCATTTTCCAGTTTATCTCCCAGCTGTAGGTCAAGCTAGAGTTTGAATGATTAACTCTTTGAATTTTTTGTAAATGACAACCTGTGCTAGTCTTTCATTGGGAAGTAAGGCTTGATTTAATGAAGGATAAATTAAAAAGCCAAACTATAAGTTTTAATTCTTTAAACTTCACCAAGAGAAGAGGCATGGAAGAACTTGACGTTTTGCAAAGATGTAATTCATATGAATGAGACCCAGTCCATGTGGCAGTTCTCTCCGAGGGGAGATGGGGGGGCTTCTCTAGAGACATTCTAGGGACTTTAAAAGAGAACTGTTCAACTGAGTAGATTCCAACCTTCAATCCCTTTCTGGAAGCAGTCCCAGAGGAGTCTTACATGGAAAAACCAAACTTGCTGTCATGTCAATTTCCACCCCTCGAGACCTTCTAGGGCAGAACAGAACTCTTCCAGAGAGTTTGCAGGATTGTAAATCTTTACAGATGTGGCCTAACTCAGGTTTCTCCCTTGGTGGGGCTGGCGGGTTTGAGACCCTGACTTTCGGTCTTCAGCTGAGCACTCTACTGTGCAACCATGGGTCCTGTCTGTGGTTGCTTCCCTTGAGCTGGTTCTGACTCCCACTGACCCTATAGGGCAGAAAGAAGCTCTGCCCTGCCCCACGCCATCTCTGCAATTGCTGTATTTGAGACCCCTATTACAGCTACTATGTCAGTCCATCTTGTCCTGGGTCACTTTTTCCTCTCTTTTTGCTGAATTTCACTTTACAAAACAGGTATCCTCTGCCAGGGGTTGGTCTCTCCTGACAACGTGTCTGACACACCTGAGACAAAGTATCGCCAGCTTACTTTGCCTTCTAGAAATATTTCCTTCCAGACTGATATGTTTGCTCTTTTGGTGATCCAAGGTCCTCATCCTCGTCTCTTTCCTAACTGGATTCTCGTAGAAGCAAACTCAGAAGTTAGTCTTGGATTTGGATTGGTGCTAGAATGACCTACACCATCTTCCCTACTCCTTAGTGCAGGGTGCTCGGTACATGGACCGCGACCTACTAGTGATCACAAATGTAGTGTGGGTAGATAACATGGCATTAAAAAAATAGACGTAAGTCTACCATCAATCCTGTCACTTATCTGATAGCGCAGCCAAGCAGATGCTAACTTAGATGTCAAACGCATGTGCAAACAACTGTGCTAAGTACAGCAAAGACATGTTAAGTTCTCCCCAATTTTTAGACCTTTTTGCTTTTCTCTTAAATGTAAGAAAGGGCATTAAAATGAGTGGGGGAGCTGGACCAAGTAAGGAGACAAAAACCCATCACTTTCATGTGGAGATTTTGACACTACAAGCTGACATTCAGCCAAAGTCCAGAGTGCATGAATAGTTCTGGAACTTATTTGCTGAGGGAAAGCACCCCGACATGAGAAGACGGGCTACCTCCTTGACTGCATTATTCAGCTCTACTTATTTTTGTGAGTCAGCTTTTTCCCATATAATGATCATTAAGTCCAAGGATCATCCCAGCATGACTGATGATCATTTGGAAGGGTGCTTAAGGCTGACTGTCAGCAGCTACTGTCTGTAGAATGCATCCCTGGCTTGTTTCATTCGGGGTGAACCATCAGAGGAAACACAGGTAATGCAATATGGACTCATGCGTTTATGCAAGGTACATAAACATACATTGCACATAAAGTGAATACTCAATGCATCTGTGAATAAATGTAATAAATAAATAAAAATAAATATATGTTTTGCATTTTTGTAGTTAGTAGACTATTTTGACTTGATCATTTTATAAGTAGCTCGCCTGCTGAAAAAGTGTGAGCACTCCTGCCTTAGTGTCATTCAGGCTGCATAGTGCATACTGAGCTCTTTCTTTGGACCAGGTGTTCTGGTGGACACAGTCAATGAGGCTGAAAACTCTGTTTTCACACAGTTTGTGATCTAATAGGAGACAAAGGCAAGGAACTAGTATTTTCCTACTTAACTAAGAACAGTTGTGGAAAGTGAACTCTTATTTTTGGAAGGCAGAAGGGACTGTCTGAGAACAGGAAGGGATAGGAGTGTCCAGGGAAAGCTTTCTTCAAGAGCAATGATCTAACTTGGACTTCAAAGGATGAGTAAGTCCTGTTTCAGGTAAAGTGGAGCCAAATACACTAGCCAGGTAGAGGGAGGGGACGCATGCAAATTTATTAGGGAAATAAGCATCTGGGGACTTGAGAAAACAAGAGAGCAGCTAGGTTGGAGCCAATAATCAAGTGATTTTAGGTGAGTCTGGACAGGAATTATATTCTATCCTATCTGTATCTTTTGATGAATATCAAAATATCCAGTAACTAGTATACCCACCAATTGTTAAAAACCCCAAGTTATAATGGCAGTTGAAATATAGAAGGGCCTCAAAAGAGCAATTAGGTAATTGGTAGAGGCTGGAAGAGTTTTCAGGCACCAATTATTAAAAGCCCAGATTGCCTGGAAAAGACTGTTGGTAGAAGTGTCTATATCAAAGTCAATTGTGGTGAGGGCCAAGAAGGAAGCAAAGGGAGTTCTAGAGAAAGTCTTTATCATCTTAGAAAACACATATAGCCTCAGCAACAGAATGTTGCTATAATTATGGACATTAAATATGCTTCTGGCAAAGTTTTAAAGGAAATGAGAAGCATATGATTGGCTATCAGAAGAAGGGTGATGCTTGTCATGCAGTGCCAAAAAAATTTGTCTGAATTAAGTTCCACTGTTTAATGGAAGGCAGGGCTTGAAAGTGATGAATTTGGAGAGCTGGCTGATGAGAGTTATAAGCGAAATCTGTGCTTATAGCTGTGTGGTTCTCCTGACCATTTATAGCGAAAGGTAAGAGGAAAGATATGGACTTAAAACCGAACTCTGCAAAATGAGAACGAAACTTAAAAATCTAAGAAATTATGTTGACCCAATTAAGAACACATTTTGCAGAAAGTTTGCCAATAGCATTTAACCAAAGACTGCGGTAGAAAGCCTATCAGTTTAGAAGGGAGATATAGATAAAGAACAAAAGGAAAGAATGACATCTGTCTCTTGAAATTCTGCAGGCAGGAGATAGACCAAAGGAGTGACATCTTCTGTTGTTCAAGAAAAAGAGCATTTCTAGAACTTGGAGATCAGCAGAGATGTGGGAAGAAGCATGGGAAACTGGACCTTCTCAGATTTAAAGAGAGGGACCACCGCCCCCTCGGGTTCAGAATGCGATCTTCCCTAGCTGGATTCCAGAGTGTGAGGCTGTTGTAAGGTGTGCCATAGACAGGGGACTTCCACCCAACATTGAGGAGGAGAAGGAAACTCCGAGGGTGGAGGGGGTTGGGTCACTCACTATTCAGCAAGAGTAGGACAATGTGCTGCCCAAAGGTGATAGAGAAAAGTTGCCACCCCAGGGGGCTTAGAAAGCAGAGGAATCTCCATCCAGAATGCAGAGAGTTTGGCCAGCACCCAGAGCCTGGAGGTTGGGGACTGCTGCCTCAGTGGTCTCAGAGAATAGAGGAGTCTTTTTCAGCCTGGAGAGCTGATGTGAATTGTGCTGCTGGGTTTGGGTGCAGTGATGAACGATCCTGGCAGCTAACGAAGAGATTAGCACTTGGAATCTAACTGCCGTTTGGCTCTGCTAGAGGAAGATGTGATGGCCTGCTTCTGTAAAGTCGTGGAAACTCTACGGGGATAGTTCTACTCTGTTCTATAGATTTTGTATGAGTACAAATCATCTCCACAGAATTTTTTTTAAGGATGAGGAACAGCTTTAATTGTTGAGGGAGGAAGTATAAATAAATGAAAACATGTCTGGGAAGACAAATTCAAGATTGAAATGGAAATGACTGTAAACACCAGGCAAATTCAAAGGGCACTTTTCCTGTATTTTAATTTCCAGTGTTTATTCAGAGGATAATATGAACATACTTATAAGTTAATGCTCCCTCCTTGAAAGAACCACTTTTAAATAGGATTTTAAAATTTTGATTTGAAGAACAGAAGAGGCCAATGCCCACCTTTTTATTCCAAATGAATTGCCAACGTTTTACTTGCTAGTTTCACAAAAGAATTGGGACCCTCACAGAGGTTTCTGAATGAAATTAGCTTTCAGAACCATTTAAAGTTCTTCTATTCTATTAATTCAGCAGACAATATAGCTGTTCACTTGTTGACTTTTATCCACAGGCACTCAATCAAATCAATGATCAAAGAAAGATACCTATTAGTTAATTTTATACGTTAGATAGGAATCCCAAAACTCTTGTTTAAATCTGTTTGATAACCTTCTAATCTTTGCCACTCTCTTACTAACAGCAGCATTAACTAGTCTGCCATCTATCTTGATTAACAGCACTGGGACTCAGAAAGATGCCCAACATCTGATAAGCTGAGCAGTTCAAACTTCCCACAATGCCTGCAGCACCACGGAAAATGGATTTCCGCCATCATGCTTACAAACCTTTAAAATTGTCTTTAATTTGCTGTTTTGCAAATAATTTTAGGCTATTGAGAACATGTACCTTAGTGTAGGAACACTATGAATCATTAGTAAGACTTGAGATGTTTTGCAATGCCTTTACCCTCTGGTTTCATGCCTTCTAGGTTTGGAGTTTTAGAAATTGCATTTGCCTTAAGTTGAATTAACATACACTGTCATCTCTGTATCAGATTAGTTCAACCAGTATTTATTAATCCCTAGCAGTGTGGCAGCCATCTACCAGGTTCATAAAAGATGTAGAGAATATAGTCACACATATCCTACAGTTGTACTGAAATCACAACTGTATTTTTTTTTCACAAGTGGAATTGTTTTGAGTGGAGAGAGAGGAAGAATATAACCTTTGGTTCACATGATAATTTCCAGGTTACATTTTAATTATTTCATAGTGTATTAATGCCATTCTTTCCCCTGTCTTATTGCTGAAACCTTAATAGCATAATGTTCTTGCTAATAGTACCCACTGACCTGCAACCTTTGTCTCCCTACTATTGCTGGAAAGTTTTTGATGACTTCCATATTCACCTTGATGTTTTCTATCACCATGGCCTCATGGTGTATGCTTTAAAAACAGTCCCCATCCTTATTCTATACCTACTGGTGGCTTGTGGGAATCAGACATTAATAAGAGATTGAAGTCAAAGAATGTACATACTCCTTAGATGAGATATCCCTATGCGTGCTCAGAATAACATGCATAAAGTTGAGGGCAAGGGTTTACTTGTTATACCTTCCCATTCAGGTTTTTTACTAGCTATTTGAGTTCTTATTATCAATATGAACTTTTTTATGTCCTCAGGAGAATGGGTCATGAGGACATCTACATATCTTCCTCCATTCAAATACCCTTTATTAAATGATTCCTTCATCTAATTCTCAAGCTAAGTCACTCTCCTGAGTTCCATCTCTCAACTTCCAGTGATATAATTGGGCTGCTCAAAATGCATCTTCCAAAGAACTTTCAAGCTTAGCCAGTCCCAATTTGTATTCATCAACAACTTGCACTAGATTCATCTTTTATTTCATATGTTCACTGATGACACTACTCTTCTCCAAGCAATCCAGGCATCCTATTTTACTCCCCCTGTCCAAGCCATTATTACCCCGGCAATTCTTTTCCCTGCAATTTCTCTTCAGTTTATCTCTCTCTTTTTTCTCCATTCCCAAATCTACTTCCCCAATTCAGCTTCTCATTATAACTCACTCCGAGTGCTACAATACACTTCTATCTGGTTTCTCCAGATGCTCACTCCTCTAATATATCCTACCCATAGCTGGAGATTACTTTCATGAAGTTGCTTTAGAGAACCCATGCCTACTCAAAATTCTTCAGTGGTGGACGGCTACCTTCTCAATCAGGTGCAGACTTCTGATCGGATATTGGAGTCTCTAACAACCGGCCCAAACTTTCCTTTCTCTTTCCCTTCCCTCTCACTCGGCTTCTTCTATCTCCACCCATTGCCTGCCGCTTTTGATTGCTTGCCTTTTCACAGGAGGCTCCCTTTGCCTCACCTCAAATGCTCTCCTTCTACATCTCATTTGATGACCAAGCTGATTTCCAAAACTCTACTGAAGTCCTTCCTTCCTTCTTTCCTTCCAGTAAACAGGCATATTTTGAACCCCCGACAGCACGTAATCTTGTCACCCAGGTTATCATCATCCCAAGTAGACTAGCCATACATAAATAGGTACAAGTTATGATAGCAGCAGAGGGAGGGTCAAATCCAGACCTGCTTGAGACAGAGTGGACAGGCACAGTTTGCAGGGGGTGGCAGCTATGCTCAGTCTTAAAATCCAAGAAAGAATGATCCACACGATATAGGGAGCAAAGACGGAAGAGCTTGTTCACCTTTTTTGGAGCTAAGAGGGTGGTAAACTAGATGAAAATAATGATGCATTTGGGGAAAACCAGCAGGAGATGGGTGTGATTTGAAATCAAAGGGTAGAAACCGCAACAGTCTAAGATGAGCCGAGGGAAGTGGGCAGGGTGAGGGAGGAACTTCTGAACCATGTTAAAAACTTTGGGATGTGTCCCAAAGATGAGGGGAGCTCTGAATGAATTTGAGCTGGCAGCGAACATGTCAAATTTGCAACTGGATTGTTTTCTGTGGCTTTCTGTAAATGCTGGCAGGGTAGCTCACATTTCTCAGTTGCAAATGTACTGCATTTTTATGAGAGGACATCATAGTACATGCTGACAGTAGAAGTTGGGCGATTCTCGAAGACATCGTGCTGCTTTATGATCAACTTGTTAAAAAAAATCTTCTTTACCCTTAAATCTAAAGCCAAGTTCTCAAGTCCAAGAATATTATATTCTATTTGAAGAGAATGATAAAAGTTAAATTGCAGATACTTAGAATGATTTTGAGCCACAGAACCATTATGAAAATAGAGGAATTTGGGATCATCCTTTTCAGGTGCCTTTGGAAAATAAATAACTACAAAGCAAATTTTCAAAAATTCCCTGCTGTTGCCCAGAAATTAAAAAGTTCAATATAAAATGTAAATTGCAAGAGACTAGCTGTCAAGTGACAGAGTGAGAGGGTGTTGGATTGATGCTCTAAACTGTGGGATGGAGTTTAAATATACTTTTTTGCAATACCCCCTTGACTGTTATGATTCTGCAGATATACTGAGTTTCTGTGATAAGCCAGGAAAATGGAGGCATAGCAAGCGCTTTGTCCATTTTGTAAGGTGTGGATAATAACTTCTGAAAATTTAAGAGAGTAGGAGAGCTTTTTCAATGAAGTTGGCCGAAATGCATTATATCATATCATGACGATCAGAGTTCTATTTTTCTGGAATCACTCAGGTGTGGCCACAGAGTCAAGCCTTGGATATTGCCGTCTTGTTTTCTACTCGAATGCTAGCAATCATGGGAAGCAAAAAAAAAAAAAGAGAGAATACTTTAAAATTTTAGATATTGATGATTCTGACCTGGATCCTGCATCTGAAATCTAATTGAGAAATGAATGGGAAGTTTGTGCCATATTGATGACATCTACCCTTTATTAAACCCTATTCTCCAGATTTCTTGGCAAAAGATTACTATTTTTCTAGGCAAAAGTTTACTATTTTTCTAGCGTAAGCAAAATATTTTAGTCTCTTCATGCCCCTGTCATGAATTGTTTCTTTCCCATTTTTGCTGAGTGCAAATGCTAATAATTACTACCTTCAGTGTTGGGGAGAAGGCTTAGGCTACTTTGTTTTTCCTCATGGGAAAACCAGAGTAAGTAGCTCTTTCTTTGTGTTTTCCTTTGATTAGTCCTTTCTTTTGGCAAGTCACTAAAAACAGTCTCCTCATTTCCTTATGTTTTCCATGGAGATTGAAGCTAAGTTCCCATTCAACTATTTTGACACATGTTGTTCAGGGGGCCACCATTTACTTTCTTCACCAGGCACTGTTGTCTGTGTTCATTCTCATCCATCCAATTCCACGTCTTTAATTTCTCTATACTCTAATATTTTCTCTTTTGTTTTTAAGGAAGTATAGATCATTTCTTCTCCTATAGGTTTTTTTTTTTTGCCAAATATTTTTTAATTTGGTGTCCTCCTGTGTTTGGTCTCCTCTCAATTGTTTACCATTACAAAAATCTTAATTTATATCCTTTATTTCTCCCTGTGTCCATACACTGGGAGTCCTTGGAGCTGTAGTGGGTTACATGTTGGGCTGCTAACCCCAGAGTCAGCAGTTTGAAACCACTAGCTGCTGGGGAGGAGACTCATAGCTCTTTTCTTATAAAGATTTACAGTCTCGGGAACCCACAGGGAAGTTCTATTCAGTCTGTCACACTTCTGTGTGTCAGAATTGACTCAGTGGCAATGAGTTTGTTTGTTTTTAAATGTCCATACAAGTCTGCTGTTTTCAGAGAATCTTCAACTCTGTCACATGAGCCTGAATGGTCAGTTCCCCTGGGAAAAACATGGACATGTGTCTTCCTACATCTAGATTAATCTTATCTATATATGTATTCTCTCTCAGAGTCTGTCATGCTCAAAAGCAAAAGAAGATAAAATTTCTGCTTGTCTCTAGTTTTGCCATTTCTATAAATTAAAATTCAGACAATCTAACGATTATAAGTCTAGGGTGTTTTTCTTTTTTGCATTCATCCCTTCCCATAGTGATGAGGCCATCTTTGGAGCAATTGGTGGGACATGTTTGATACTACCAAGCACTGAGTAGGCATTTCCAAGCTTACAGACACAGAGGGATTCTTTTCAACATAGCTTCATGTAAGGAGGGACTTTTTTACTGCTAAGGGGAGATGTGAAGAGAAGGCGCCTAGATCAACATTTGTTGATCATCTGATACGTGACAGGCACTGTCCTGAGTATTTTCCCTCATTTATTTTGGTATTACCTCATAGTGTAGGAATTATTCTGCCCATCATATCAGCATGTCTCAGAGAGATGAAATCCCTTGATGAGAGATGCATGACTAGAAGGTGGACCAGCTGTCTTTCCAACTTAGATTTACCAGACTGGAGGGCCCAGACAATCTTCATTTTACCTTCTCTCTTGATGGTAAAAAATAATTGCATAAGGGGGGAAAAGCTTAACCCCATTGTACAGATATGGATCTATACAACAATAGCTTCTGGCCCTTCGTCACAGGAAAATGAAATCCCTGACATGTTGGTTATGGTACCCAATTAAGATTATGTCTGAGTATATTTTCTGTGAAAAACAACTATGGTTATGATCCATCCATTCATATGGTAGCATTCTAATTTTAATGTGTCTATTCATTCGATCATTATAAAAATACCTCTGTTGTTATTTTTACCCCCATTTTGCAAAAGGGAGCTGAGGTACAGATTGGATAACTCATTTAGAATATATGCATATATATATACAAATATATTTGCTAGGATCTGGATAGAATACATGGTAGATCCAGGAGGATGTTCTATGTTGATTTGAGAAGTACATATTTTCTGCTGTTGCTGATGAAGTGTTTTATAGGTCTAGTTGACTTAAAGTGTTTTTCTTCTATTTCTTTGCTGATTTTCTACCTATTTGTTTTGTCTGTTATGCAGATTAGGGCACGGTAGCCTCTCAACTCTTGTTGAATTATCTCTTTTCCCCCTCAGATGCCTATTTTTGTTATGTATTGAACACACTGCACTATCAGAAGAATAAGCTAATCTGTCTGGCAAGAAGTAGAGCCAGAATACTCCTTAGAAATGTGGGTGGTGAGACTTGGTCTCACAAGGTGGGTAGACTAGAAAAAAAAATTCAGGGACACTAAATGTATGTAAGAGAGAACTTTAAGAGTAATTGTGTATTATAAAGACATCCCAACCCAATAAAGTTCAAGTCCATAAGTCCAATATTAGTTCACATGTCCAGTATCACTCTATATATCCTTCAGACTCACGCAACACATGAAATGATATCAAATGCAGCAAGATCACAGGCCAGTGGGTTGGAAGTCTTGTGGATCACTGCCAGTGGCATGGAAGCATCTCAGTGCTGGCGTGGGTTGCCATTTGACTCCTTCTGGGCTCTGCCTCCATCAGTGTAGCTCCATGTGGTTTGCCAACAGGAAGACAAAGCAGAAGTTCCCAGAATCCTTAGGAGAAGACCAGGCCCACACAGAGGCCTGATGGGCCTGATTCCACCCCTAAAATGTATTTAACAAGTTGACATGAAGTCATATAACTATTATGCATTCTTTGAGCATGTTATTAGAAAGGACCAGTTCCTGGAGAAAGACATCATTCTTGGTAAAGGGGAGGGTCATCAAAAAAGATGAAGATCATCAAGAGGATAACTACGATGGTGAGGATATTGCTGCAGTATTGCACCTGCTCTGTTGTGCATAGGATTTCTGTGAGTTAGGACTGACTTGGCACCTAACAACAGCTGTTCAACAACTACTGGGTGCTCATTGTACTCCAGACATTGTAAAAAGCACTATATACAGTTGATGCTCTTTTTAAAAAGCAATCATTTCATTGGGGCCTCATATAGCTCTTATCACAATATATACATGGATCCATTGTGCCACGTGCATTTGTGCATTTGTTGCCATCATCATTTTCTTTTATTCACTGGAAGCCCAGTGTGCTTTCCATTGCACAACACAGCTTCCTCATTTTCAAAACGTTCATTTTCTACTGGAGCCCTTGGTATTAGATCCTTCCTTTCCACCCTTCCTCCCTCACCCACCCTTCTAAGAGTGCATGGTGAGACTTGTTCTCACATGCTGGGTAGACTAGGGAAACAAATTCAGAGACACTCAATGTGTGTAAGAGAGAACTTTGTATCCAGGAGTAATTGTATATTATAAAAACATCCTAGCCCAGTAAAGTAATGATAATTCATTGCCTTTAGAATCAAATTCAAATCCATCTTGAGGTAGAAAATACTAACGGTCCACTAAAATTAATTCTCTTCTTCTTCTCTGATAACAGGTTGAGTTTGAGCATGTAGATATTTAGTTACCATTTGAAAATCTTAGTTTCTTTAACCCATGCTTGTGTCCACATACATAGCTACCAAGAGCTTCAAACTTACTCACGAACCCCTGATAATTTCTAAATCATTATTTTTTTCATGTCTTACACTGTCTGGTGTCTCCCTTCACCCACTTTTCTCTTGTTTGTACCCCTGAGAGGGGGTTATATGTAGATCCTAGTGATTGATTTCCCCTTTCTCCACCATCTTCCCTTTACCCTCCTGGTATTGCTACTGTCATTATTGATCCTGAGGGGGTTATCAGTCCTGGAGTCCCCGTGTTACTAGTTGGTGCTCTTATGGATAAAGCAATACCCTTAAATCTTATAGTGGAATAAACAGGCACTAAACAAGTAAATTTATGAATTAAAATATAATTTTAATCATAATAAATTCTAAGTTCCCCTCATAGTTATTGATAATATTCATATATACTACATATTATGTGATTTTTTTCTGTTTATATATCTCTTTTCTGTTTCTTCTGATAGCCTACTCTCTACTCCTATTTTAAAGATCTGGAATGGATAAGACACTACTCTCAACAAATTTATTGAAAGAAAGAAAAAGGAGGAGGGGAAGGAGGAAAGGGAAGTGGGGGTATGAGGAAGTGTGGGAAGAAGGAATGCCATAAGTGAGAAAAGGAGACACATTTAAGGTAGAGTTCTAGACTCGAGGAAGACATTGTGAAGCTTCAACTTGAAGGACCCATAGAAACCTGGTGATGAAGAGGAAGAGTGGAGTGGCAGCAGGCGGGAATTCAGAGTCAAGGGAAGTGAGTGGGTAAAAGGCTGAGGCAGTGAAAAACTTGTCACATTCCAAGAGGAATGTGTGGAGAAGGGGAGAGTGGCACAAGCTGAAGTTGGCAGGAACCCGTCCTGTCGGGCTTACAAACTATCCTGGGTGAGTTCATCAGGGTGAAGGCTAAGTTGCTGGAAGAATGAGACCCACGTGCAATAGCTTAAGTCAGATTGAAGTATACTTATCTCTCTCACAAAGCAGTCAGAAAAAGGTAGGGGCTTTCTCCCTGGTAAGTTCATTTAGGGATGGGATCCAGGCATTCTGCCATTGGCAGTGTTTCCCATTTAAGATTGTGCTAATTGTTGCTTATTTTAGTTGGTGAGGAGGTAAGAGGATATAAGCCAAACCCATTCCCATGGCCAAGGAATTAATTCTGACTTGTGATCCTATGCAGTGCAGTAGAACTGCTTCTTTGCGTCTCAGAGGCTGTAAATCTTTATAGGAGTAGAAATCCTCATCTTTTTCCGACAGAACTGCTAATAGGTTTGAACTGCTGACCTTGTGGTTAGCAGCCCAATACTTAACTAGGCTCCTTAAAGGAGAACACAGGGGGAATAAAAGGCTACTGTTCGAAAGCCCAAGTGTGGAGGTGTCACATATCACTCCCTTTCCATTTGATTCTTTTTTGGGATCCAAGTATGTGGACACAAGCAGGGGTTAAAGAAACTGAGATTTTGAAGTGGTAACTAGACATCTACATGCTCAAACTCAGCCTATTATCAGAGAAGAGGAAGAACAGAATTAATTTTTGTGGACAGTTAATCTTTTCTACCTCAACATGGATTTGAATTTGATTATAAGGGTAAGAAACTATCATTATAGAGCTCTAAGCACAATGAGCTATGATAAGGCTTAGATTTTTAAATAGCCATATGTGTAAAATTGTTCAAGGGTTTAAGAATGTAGGTAAGGAGATTAGATGAAAGATTATTTCAAGAGTTGAGATAAGAGATGGTGGTAGGTTGTACTATGGTAGTATAATAGAAATGGGGACAGGCAGATTGACTAGGCATAACTTGGAAGTATAATTGTCTACTCCAGGCAAAGGATTGTGAAGGAGTTGAAGGAGGGAGTTGTGTGGGCATGCAATTGTGAGGAAATGACTCACACAGTTGTGGGCATGAAAAGGCCCAAATCAGTTGTACAAGTGGCAGCCTGAAGATTTAAGCTGGTTTGTGCAGCTTTAGGGGTTGATGGATCCACAATACGCAGGTAAGAGGAATACGGGAGGTCTCTGCTGGCTCATGGGTTGTGTGAAGCTGGAGAATCCAAAATTTATAGGTGAATCATTAGACCTAAGACTTCTACAGACTTCTATCCCAAGAACCCAGAGGAGAGTATGGTTGAAGGTACAAAGCATACATTTGAATGAAGGTACGGTAAGTAAAAATTTATAGCAGCAAACTTCTAAGACCTTTATTTAAAAAAGAACTCAATATGTGAAGCTATTGTCTCTTTGACAAATCCTCCGGATAGGTAATCTACCCTCCCACTGAGAACTCTGCACTCTTCATTTAACATCACGTCAGAAGAACAGTTTGGCACCACTGAAGAATGCAAGTACTTTTTCTCTTAAAGGTTATTTGAAGGGGGGGGGGGGAACGAAAAAGGGAAGGACAAGATCAGAGGTTTAGTGTGGAAGGGGCAAAGGTTTCCAATGACATTTCATAGGACAGCACTTGCTGCCTTCAGAGAATGAACAGATGAATGATTGTACGAAGGAAAAAAAAATTCTCCTGCACTTTTTACTTCCTTCTCCTCAATGGCGTTATCAAAGTTCTTCCTAATAATCCCATGATCATCCATGGCTTGTGGTAAACACTATCAAATTGCTTCTCTGTAATCCCTCAAACAATCAATCTTATCACCCCATCTGACCTTCCTGCTTTGAATTGGATGACTCGGTAGATCTCCTCAGAAGGCACTGTTACACTGTTGAGGACCTTTTTCTTTTGAAGACACTACTGAGTCTATAACTGAGAGATGATTGATGGATGTGAATTCTGGTGTTGGTGGAGAACGTTGAAAGTACCATGGGCAGCCAGAAGAGCAAGCAAGTCTGTCCTGGAAGACCTATGGCCAGAATTCTCCTCGGAAGCAAGGATTGTGAGACTTTGCTTCATATGCTTTACACATAATGTCAGGAGACATTGGAAAAGGAGATCTTACCTGGTAAAATGCAAGGTCAATGAAAAAAAAAAAGACCCCCCACTGGGTTGGATCCACACAGTGGCTACAACCATGACCACAGACATAACAGCACCTAACAACAACATTTCTGAGAGGATTTGTCTCTCGCCCTAACTGATCACAAAGAAATGTTTAAGCATATTTTGTTTGTTATGAGCTGGAATCCTAGTAGCAATGTTTTTTTAATTAGCCTAGTATCTTGGAGTCAAAGCCACCATCCCAAGGCAACCCTGATTCAACTGATTAGCTCTCCACCTCTGATCACAAACTGGAAAGTGATTGTTGTTGTTAAGGGATGTCTAGTTGGTTCCAACTCATGATCACTTTATGTCTGACAGAACCGCTGCTCAGTCCTCTGCCTCAGTTCGCTATCAGTCAGCACTGACTTGATGACAGGGAGTTTTGTTTATGTATGTATTTCTGTAGAGACTCCTTTTCACTGCCATGGAGTTGATGCTGAGTGATAGTGACTTTATAAGACAGGGTAAAACTGCCACTGGGGGTTTCCAAGCCTGTAACTCGCTGTGGGAATAGAAAGCTCCATCTTTCTTCTGGAGAGAGGCTTGCTGTTTCACATGTCTGACCTTGTGGATTGTCGCCAAACTCATTCGCCACCAGGGCTCTTTGCTTCATGACAGTAGCTGGAATTTGTGATGATCCACAGTTTAATATTTTTGCATACTCACATGTAAAAATCTTTCTGGTATTCTCTGCTTTTAGACATGGTCCATCTGACATAACCAGCGGTAGTCCTCATTTTACGTCCTTTTCTGAATCTGACTTGAATTTCTGACAATTCCTTGTTAATATACTGCTGCCGCCACTTAAAAATTATTTTTAGCAGAATTTTGCTTGCATGTGTAGTGATGTCGTTTGATGATTTGTGCTACCATTCGGGTTACTTTTCTTTGGAATAAATAAAAATACACATCTCATCCAGTCACATGAGTAGGTAGCTGTTTTCCACATTTCTTGGCAGAGAAGAATGAGGTCTTCCAGTGGTTGAACCATCTCAATGGATACTCCATCAGTTCTTGTGGTCTTGGGTTGTTGGCAACGCCTTCAGCACAGCTTGGATAACCAGAGTCTGACAGTACTATTGGCCCTTCTAGCATATCTTATCTCATGAAATTGTTGACTACTGACCAACCATTTTTTTTCCTACAGTGCCTTGCTTATTCTATCTATCTTCTTTTGGTGGTTATGTGTCATTCACTACTTTGCCTATAGAATATTCAATATTACAACTTAAAATCTGAAGTTTTCCTCAGTTCCTTTAGCTTAAAAGATGCAAAGTGTGTTTCCCCGTCTTGTTTTTCTCACTGGAGGCCTTCCCACATTCTTTATAAAAACTATATCTTCTGGAGCTGCCCTTTGAGATCTTCTAGTAAGCTCTTTCACTCCATTACTTTTTATATGTCCCTTATGTAGTCTATGTTCAAGTACAAATTCCAGAGTCCTTTCTAGTACTCTTTTTGGTCTTTTCTTTCTTTCTTTCTCATCATTGTAATGACTTTTTGCTTCCTCATAGGTGATACCCTTGATGTTTCAGTGTTTGGTAAGATTGTCTCTAAATTCAGGTGGGATATACACAAAGTTGTACCTGTTTTAATTTTCTTCACCATCAACTATAACCTGGATGTGAGCAATTGGATGGAAGACTGGAGGCACTATTGGGTATGTGTTGGACTGCTAAGCTCAAGGCTGGTGGTTCAAACCCATCAGCTTCTGCATGGGAGAATAATGAGATTTTCTGCTCCTATAAAGACGCAGAGTCTTGGAAACCCTATAGATGGTCACTATGAGTTGGAATGAACTTGAGAGCAGTGTTTTGCTTGTTTGCAAAGTAATTGATAATTTTTTATGCAGTCAGTCTCAGAGCTTGGCCTGAGTTATGATATTCAACTTTCCATCATCTCTTTCTACAGATGTAGTCTATTGAATTCCTCCATATGGTTACATGAAATCTGAAAAATATCTCAGAATCATTGCCAAGTGAAGTTAATACATAACATTAACCCTCATGAATGTATTCCATGGTTTCAAGTCAATGGAAGAACCGTGCTACTGAGCAGATGGTGTTGCCGTATACTAAAGCTTGAGGACAAGTCAGTTCTGAGACAAGACCGAAGATCACATTTGTTTAAAGCTCATATTTGAGATGATTCTTTCAGTGTCACTTCAATCACCTATTGAACAGTGATGAGGAAAATTACCTTTAACAATCCAACGACCTTGGATCAATTGCAGCAATGCCTGGATGTTTCATTGGATGATGAACAGAACACTGTAGTATCTTCATGGTTATCATTTGTGTTAGTTTCCAGGAAATGCGTAAACATCCTCAAATGCATTCATTCTACAAATCCATGTGTCCTCAAGTGTCAGTTCTTCACATTATGAATGCGAGTGAAAGCCCAACATCCATTTACAGGATCCCTTCCTGGATGGAGTCTCTGGTGAATCTCCACTGACAAAAGTCTCGGGATGTGGATTGCCTTAATATTAGACAAAGAGCACTGCAAACTGGATTTTAGCGAAGTTAAATCCGTAGTGAGGTTGGAATGTAACGCCGTGTTATTCAGTCGCTCTTTAGGCCTTTTTTAATCGATTCTGTTTTACAAACATTTCCTCCTTTCTTTCATTCCAAGTTTGTCTCCATTCTCTTTGCTCAATATTGCCGGTTCTCTGAAAAAAAAAGGTAGCTTTTGTATTATATATTTTTCTGCATCAGAAAGTCAGGATGAGTGGATCCTTAAAGACTGAAACTGGATTAATAATTAACTGGGGCCATAGAAGGGGAGGTGGGAGAAAATGGGGAGCCGATAGCAATGGGTATAAGAAAGGAGAAAGTGCCCCAAAGTTGATTGTGATGAGAGTTGAACCATCCTTCTTAATAAGATTGAACTGTTGAGTTGTATAATATGTTAATTATATCTCAATAGAACTATCAAGCAAAAGGTCATCAAATGTCCTTTCTTCCTGCTTCATTGTTCAGCTATCTCCTCTCTGTCCACTCAATTGTTGAAAGTCTTTCTTCACCACCTTGTCTGATTGAGAGACATTCTTTTGATATCACATCCCTTGTATACCTCCTTCACTGAGTTAATCACAATGGACAATAACTAGAGGCACAGTTTTCTCTTTGTCCAATAGTTTCCTGAAAGTGACCCTTGACCTTCTTTTTTCTTTTTGACCTTATGTTTGTTTGTTTGTTTGTTTGTTTGTTTTTACCAAATCCAATGTCTTAGAGTTAGGAAAGATGCTTAATATGTAAGCAGATAAATCCTCCTTAAAAACCAACTCTACTTCCTTTATTTTATGATAGTACATACACATTTGGGAGAGACAAGTATATTGAAAATGCATATCTTTGATGCATACGCATCTTGAGAGGGAAGACTATATTTCAGCTTGATTCTTTGTGATCACAGGCTTGATTTGGGGAAAATGTGGTTCAGCAGTGCAGATTCCACTTTCCAATAAGGGTGCAGAGCTGCTGTGGCTGTCCAGAAGCCTTCGGTGCATGTAAATGCTGACATACATGACTAATGTAGGTGCCTGCTCTTTTGAGTAGAAAAAAAAGAACCAAAAAGACTCTTTCCCGCTTGAATTATTTTCACTGCCAATATAAACCTAAGTAAAGATTTATATAGAAATTATAAAGGGTTGAAAAAAGAGTGAAGACATAGAAGAGGTCAGATGAGAAAACAAAGTAGGTTGAAAGTCAGTCTCTGTAAAAACCTTAGTATTATGAGATTGCTGTTGTTTGTTTGCTTGGTGTTTTATGCTATATTTGGTTTTTTACTATACTCCAGGAACTTAAGCACCTCACAGGTTGGGTCACATAGCATCCTGGGAGGGAGGGAACTAATTAACTGAATTTCTGAAATTTCTATCTTCCATAGCTTCTAACCAGGATTTTGAGGTGGGTTCTAGATATATATTCTAGCATGCTAAATCATGGTAAGTTTACCTTCACAAATGTCTGTGAGAATGGCATCCTAGTTTTTATTCTTTGTATAAAATAAAATTTGTACATTGCTAGTTTGGGTGAGTATAATCTCTCATGAATAAATGTGGTTCAAGGAAAACTTTTCTTGGACTCTGACACACACACACACACATTTCATAGGGTAAATAGATAGTCACTGAACATTGCCCACTTCACCAATCTTCACAGGACAATGACATTAGTTACAGGAATCATGCTGCCATAGCCGATGTTTTCACTTCATCCTGTGTCTTGGGAAAGTTGAACATTTCACGGAATTCCAAGAATGCTGAATTGCGACTGGACAAGACTTAAAATTAGCCAAGGAAGTGACAAATGAGATGCCACCTGAGAAGTTTATATGAGCTCAGGCTCAACTTCAAAGACCCATGGAGGACTTGCTCAATGTTTTAATATAATGTTTACTGAGCTTTAGAATTCTTGCTTTAGCTTATTAAGACTCAGAGAAGGGAGCATGGTTAAGTACTGGAGTGACCAGTGTGCCCAGTCATCCCTCTTTGCTTTCTCAGGGCTCTAAATAGTGACAAGTAGCATCCTCTGACTTGAGTCTTTCTTTGGATCTTGTAAAGAACAGTGCTTGTCCCTGTTGTGAAATCTCTTTTCCACGTACCTTACAGAAATGCTCCATAAATATTGTATTGGACGGCTCTAATTCATTAACATGTAGCTTCCGGAGGCACTCAACTTTGATAAAGATGATTAGATCTAGAAGAATAAGAATAGTCTTAGGAATCAATCAGTGGAATTCTACAACGTGACTGTCCTTAATTGCCAGGTTATGTAGTATATGTCATACAGTTTCAATTTTATGCTTTATGTAGTAAAATGTGGATTTATTCTAGGGATGCTATCAACCATAGATTGAAAAATATTGCAGGTGGTAAGCAATGGAAGGATCGAAAAAATTCCTCAAGGATTAAGAGGAAATGAAACATGCTATTTACAGAGAGTTTGTACAGTATTAGGTCTGATATGCAGTCTGGAGATGATGTAAAATACATGGGAGGATCTGTGTAAGCTATATGCAAATACTTTATGTTTTTATATATAAATCCATCTGCAGATGGATTTTAGCAGAGGGGTAAAGGTGTCTTAGAACCAATACCCCTACCCCCATCATACCAAGGGACAACTCTATCTGTGTCCCACTTAATTTAAAGATTATTCTTAAAGATAGATCACTACAGTGCATTTTACTCAGTTTACATGGAGTTGCAGGATGTTTGCATTTTATAAATGCATTTTGAAACTCCCTAAAAAGACCAAGTAGGCACTCTTTAAGCAGTTTACAAGATACAGATCTTTATCTCCTACAAAGGAAAGGAAACAAGGAAGCTGTAAATAATAAGTTCTGAATAGGAATGACACAAACTGCCTAATCAATGTCTTCCAGAACTGGCAAGTGACACCTCTTTGTTTTTCGCAAATAAAAACCTTCTTACCATCACAATATAAACCATTATCTCTGCAGGCAAGGTATATTTAGAAATGTACAAAATGTACATTTCCTGCCAGCCTCTAGATCAGTATGTGGAGATCTAAAGTCATGCAAATATTACAGTAAATGCAGGCAACCAATTTCTAATTATTCCATATCAGCAGATTTGTGAGGAATATAATTTATTAAAAAAGAACAGTTTATGATCAGCAGACCTTGGTTATGACTGTTTAGGAATTCAGTGCATTTTGATCTAATCACAAAATCAAAATATTCATGAAACACAATGATATCTCCCCAAAGCAGCCGGGCAGCCATTAATTTTGAAATTCGGGTAATTTATTAACACTTATCTGAAGCTGTAAAAGCTTACCTCTGTGTTTGTAATACGGGGGAAAAGTGAAAGCAGTTTTAAAACTGATTCCTAATGATTTATAATGGTTTGCTGTAATTTGAGCCAGAAATTCAATTAAAATGTATGTCTAGTTTTGTTTCAAGATCTTTAGTTAAAAATTCTATTAAAATTCTATTTCCTTCTTGCATTAAATGTATCTGTTATCTGCATATACAAGAAATATAAGAAAATTCTATCATTTATTCCCCAGTCTCCATAAATGCTTTAAAAAGCATTCATTTTTACTTCATAATTCTGCTAAGGTAGCATTTGGAATTTATATACAGTAGAGGAAGAATTACTGTAGATGCCATTTTCTTTCTCAGTAAGGAAAGAAATCTAAGACTGAACACTATAGGACAAATCCAGTGATAGTTGCCACTTTATCAAACTATTAAAAAACAAAGTGGAACAGTTATACATTTTTGGCTCCAAATTATTAACCCAGTAGGATGTCTCTAAGATATTTAAAAAATTTATAACATTCTAGAGGAAGGAACAGTGGCTGGGTAAGGTATAGGGGTGATGACCCAACTCCCCTGCAACAAATGCATGTCACTTAAAACTTTGAAAGAATTGTATCCATGTATGAGTGTGTTTTTTTTTTCCTTACACAATAAGCTGGGTGCCCTTGTTGAAGGAAAATCCAGTTAGTTCTTGCTTTTTGTTTTCTGATATCTGATATTTTCTTGCTTACAATAAATCTTGCAATGATTATCAAAGTCAATAGTAAAAGAATGGTTCATTTTGAATATTTTGATAGCAAGGTTTTTTTGAATATTTTCTACATACAGATACTTTGCATGTATTATTATAAATTTTAATCTCATCAATAACATATAAGGAGACTTCCAAAAGTTGGTAGAATAATGGAATTACTCTTTTTGATATGATTGAATATTGAATTGTACACTGTGTGGATTATGTGACCCCCCCAAAAAAGATAATGGGATTTCTATGAACTTTCGAAGCTCTCTCTTATGTATTGTGTATGTGTGTATATGTACGTAATATGCTCAGCTGTGTCTGGCATCATCAGGAAACCAGTTCTCTGTACACATCCCACACCAGCTGCCCAGGAGTCAATTCTTAGTCAAGGTGAGCCCATAGTTGTTCAAGCAGAACTGTGTTCCATAGAGCTTTTAGGGATCGAGTTTTCAGAAGCAGATTGTCAGAGCTTTTTTCCTGAGGTGCTTCTAGGTGGACTGAATGTTTTCAAGCTTTTTGGTTAGCAGCTGGTGTGTTAACAATTTATTTTAGTTAAGGAACCAGGCACATGCTCTCAACTCATTGTTATTGAGTCAATTCCAACTCTCAGTGTCCTTGTATGACTGGCCTTGTGGGTTTCTGAGACAGTGACTCTTGAGAAGTGTAGAAGGCCTCCTCTTTCTTCCATTGCACACAGTAGGCTTTCTGAAAGAAATCTTTAACCTCCGGAGAGCGCTTTATTGAGAGGTTCTGTGATAAATGTGATAGAGACAGAACAGATGCCACAGCTGGTGTGGAAGTGGGTGTAGACAGAAACAGATTCAGAGATGATGCAAGTGCTTGTCTTGTGGGTGGTCAGTTCATTGTTAGGGTACATCTTCTGGACATCAATAAGCTCCAGAAGTCCATCTGCCAGCAGTGGACAGAGACCATGATTTTGAAGGGCTTAAGAGCTGTCTCTAAAGCAAGTCTATAAACTGGGAATCATGGTCAGAGATAGCAGGTAGGTCAGTGGCAAGGAAGATGAGAATTGAAAGATATGGGGTAGACAAGAACTAAAGCTCCTGTATATTCTTCTCACTGTTGAAGGAAAAGGAAGTCAGTTACAGCATAAGGTGACCCCTTGGGTTGACCAAGTCTGTTCTGGATGCTCAAATTGTTTCTTGTCATTGGTGGGTCCACCAACATTTTTGCAACGTTCTTTTGAAAAATCGTTTGCTTAGGTCAAGTTGGTCAGCTCATATGGCATTGTGTCTTAACCATACCACTTAGAGGTCTTCCTGGTATGTTTATATCATTCTCTACATTTCTAAAGTGGTCTTTGGCATTCTATGCCTTGCTTGGCAAGGATTGGGAAGATTTCAATATATGAGATTGCAAATTTTGGTGCGGGAGTTCTTGGGTATGATTCACGATTAATACATTCTCACCTCAGAAGAAAAGTCTAATGATCAACCTTCAGCAATTGAAAGCCTTGTGGAGAATAATCTTACTTAGACATAAATGAAGTTACTATGAGTTGGATTTCAGTGGAAAGCAACTGCTTTTTTCTTTATTTTAGGTCCAAGTACTAGACCAATTGTCCAGTTACATTCCTCATAAGGAGAAAGTTTTGGCTTTGTGTTAGAAAGTACCCCCCACTAGGTGACATACCTGTTCTATCTAGGGCATGAGAATGATGAGAAGGCTCTAAAAGGTATAATCATTTCTGAGTGTAGCAGTCTGAGGTCAAGCTGAATGATTTCTTGGCCAACTTATGAGTCTCCAGATACGTTGAAAATGTATGGAGTTCCTTCTGAGCTGTGATGGATGATTGTTAGAGCTTCCTTTGCAGGTCTTTTGAGGTACCCTTGTCAAGAATTCATGATAAGCAGAAATGGAGTAGATTGTTAAGGAATGAAATAATTGTGGACTTAAAAATAAAACAATAATTTTAGATCTTTTGGAAGAGTGAAGCTTATGGATGGATGAGGGGAGCATGGAGGATGCTGAGACTACTCTTGACCTTCACTCCCTTTCTTTTCGATGAGTATGAATTTAACAGAACATTTTACATAGTAATTGTAGGCTTTTATTTAGCATGTAATCTTTTGTCTTGCAATGAGTGGTCTCTCTTAATTAAATTTCTTCCTATAAGCCTTATAAGAAGAGTGGTTTTTTTTTTCCTGCAAGACAAATGCACATGAAAGGGATATCTCCAGGCGATTACTTATGGAAGGGTGTGGCCAACAGAAGGGTCACTTGGCAAGGGTTATGTTCTCAAGGTTGCATGGACAATATCAAAAGACCTTGGAGTGAAATCACCAATGATGAATAAACGTGGTCCATTGTAGGAGAGAATGGGAGACAAAGTCATTTGATTTCATTTACAAAAGTCGAATAGACACTAAGACACTGTGATTAAAAGTGACTGAAGAACACTGACTGATTTAGTTATGCCTGAGGTTTTCTAAATCCAAAATATGATAAGAAATTTGAACCAATCCGTTAAAAATCCTAAGAGTTCATTCAGGATCATCATAGCAGTGGCTACATTTTGCTTTGGCAAATACTTTACTGTTTATTTAATTTTTCACTTAAGAATGTCACCAATTTTACTTCTAACCAGTCCTTTCATTTACTTATGATCATACCTATTTAAAAAGAATTTTATAGTTAATATTTTAAAAAATTATTCTTCTATTTTGACTTTTCACTTTACTGTAATCTGCTTTATGCTCCTTCCACTCTCATGAAACAACTTTCATTAAGTTCTTTAATAATCTCTTGGTTATTAATCATATAGCTTGCTTTAAAACATTTTTTATTATGGAAAAATATTTATAGCAAACCATTTGCCATCTTAATCTCTCTTAACATATGCATTCCAAGGATATTAGTTACATTTGCCCCAGTGCACCACCATTTCTAAAGTTTTCCATCACTCTTAATAAAAGCAACTCGTTCTTCTTTCTCTCTCCAACCTGCTCCTGTTGACTAGCATAAATTTTATTTTCTATGCATTTTCTTAGTCTAGTTATTTCAAACAAATAGGATCAGACAATACTTGTCCTTTTGTATATGACGGATTTTGCTAGCATGGCTTAACATGGTAAGAATTCAAGAAAAAAAATCATTCTGTTTCGCTATTCTTCTAAGAAGTATATTTTGTTAATAATCACCTCTTACAACTCTTCTCTATAATTTTCAACTTTTGCCAAATTCTCCTGTTTCACCTTGAGTGACTTTCCCTGTTCTTTCCCACTTCATCTTATGGCTGTCTAGGATTATGACCAATTCCTGGACTAGAACTCAGGCCTCTCATCCTTGAAAATCACAAGGTTTTCTTTGTGAACTTGTCTACCCAGTATAAATATAAATGTAAGTTCCTTCTTCATTGTACCTTTGTTCAGCCTTCTGTTCTAGTGTATTACAGTCAGACTGTTGCTTCCTCTAGCCGAAATTTTAAATGTGCCTTCAAACTACCCTCAAAAGGAATTTAGAGAATTCAATAGTAATTCAGACTTTCTGTATTATCAGATTTACTCTTCCCTGAAGCTCTTTGATTCTGCTGTGAAATGACTATTATTATAGATCCTCTTCCTTATTCTTTGGTTCAAAGAGGTACTGTGGGTACTAATATTAGAAAAGACCTGTAGAAGAGGTGTTTCCTTTCAACTTACTTTCTGTGCTGAACAAAAATATCTGAGAAGCTGGATGATATAAAAAAGAATTGGACATTAGGATTGGTGGAAGACCCATGAACAACCTGCTATATGTGATGACACAACTTTCTTGCCTAAACTGAAGATGAATGATTTACTGTTAAAGGTCAAAGACTAAAGTCTTCATTAGAGGTTGTGCTTCAGCATGAAGGAAACAAAGATTCTCATAATTGAACTGATCACACCAGGCTAAATGGAGAAAAGAATATAAGTTGCCCTTACACTTGGATCAGCAATCTCTACCAATGGAAGCAGTAGTAAAAAAAAAAATCAACTGATATATTTGATTGGGCAAATCTACTGTAAATCATTTTTATCAGTTTTAAGAATACAAGAGGTTACTTGGATGACTAAAATTTACCTCATCTCAAGCTGTGGTATTTTCATGTATGCATATTATCTAGGTCACCTGCATTACAAAATTTAGACACTAAAAGAAAAGAGAACAGTGATTGATGGAGTTGACTTGTGGTGCAAAGAATATTGCATATGCCACCGATGGCCAGAAGAACAAAGAAATGAGTCTTAGCAGAAATATTCCAGTGTGTACCTTAGGATAGGGGATTGTGCTATGTAGGCTTGTTTTGGATAGGCCATCCAGAAAGACCAATTTCTTTGATAGCTAGAAAACATGGAGTAGCAGATTAGTGGACGCGAGGGAGCTCCTCAATGAGGCTTGGCATAGTTGTCACATCAATTAACTCAAGCAAAGCATTGATAATGAAGATAGTGCATGACAGGGTCATGTGTTTTGGTTTGTTGGGATTTTTTGTACATAAGGTTACCTGGACTTGTAGCTGATTCAGTGTCAATTAACAATAACATCAATTTTTTTATTTACAGAACACATAAGGGTTTTCAATGAATGATTTTTAAGAACCAGAAACCACCAAATCTTTTTTTAAAATCATTTTATTGGGGGCTCATCAGATCTTTCTTTTAAGGTGCTTCTAAGTGTACTTGAAATTTCAAATCTTCAGTTATCGACCAAGTGCGTTAATCTTTTGCAACATCCAGAAAATCAAACTTGATCTAAACAGAACATCCACATTGTTGTTCTAGCTTCCCAAAATGAGTGGTGCTGTGTTAACCAGGTTGACTAAAGAAACAAATCCAGAGACACTTGTGTGTAAGAAAGAACTTTATATAAAAGAGCAATTGTATATTGAGCAAGAATCTCAGATCAAGCCCATAAACCTGATATTAGCCTGTATGCCCAATACTAGTTCATAAATTCCTCTTTAGACTCATGCAACACATTCAAAGATGTTGAATACAGGAAGATCACAGGCCAGTACATAGAAGTCTTGTGGATCCAGTGGCAATGGAAACATCTCAGTGCTGGCATAGGTCTCCACATGTCTCCCCCAGCTCTCTGAGTGTCTCAACAGCAGGAAAGGGAAGACAGAGAGAGGAGGTCTGGCCTCAAGTTAGTTTTTTGTTTTCATCATTCCTCCAGATGAAGTTATCAAGCTGTAACCTGATTGACAGGCTAGACTCCACCCCTCCACTCAAGTTGACAGGAGATTACATAACTGCCACAGGTGGTTCTCAAATCTGGTTTATCATGAGCATGATCTCAATGTCTGATTTAACCTCATAAAAGCCAAATGAGTTCTGATCATTGTACTTTAAAAATTCTTCAGATAATTCCAAGACTGAGGTCATGGAGAATCATTTACTGGGGGTCAAGTCAGCTAGTGTTACATAATAAAGAATAGATAAGACATTTGTGAACATTTGCTTGTAGGGTCACTCATTTCCTAAAGGTTGGTGCCTATACCAAAATAATCCAATACCTCTTCCCTATGTCTCATATCCATTCATATCCCATTACAGTCCATTGAGTAGTCCAACAATCATGAAAGTCTCTGTCTCTCTCTGTATGTAGAGAAACATAAGGAAGTAGTACTAATCTAGATATTTTGCAATTATGGAATCGGGTATGATGCATGACTTATCCCTAAGTGTGAGCAATTTCCATGGAGAACATTTTCAAAGTTTGTGGGGAAATGTCAGTGGCTTCTTTACCCCAATCAAGGCAGATTTTATAATTACTTATGACTTTGCTTCTTTTATTGAATCTTACTCTACCCTAGACATTCTTTTAATGTGCATTTCTGTACAAAATTAGAAAGATCAGAGTTAAGATGTTGATTTTATGTGTCTGATGACAGCTGTTCAGAGAAATTCAGCCTGTCAAAATTAAGTCAACTGAGTAGGGACTATCATTACTAAATGGTAATGTTTTCTGAGGGCTTCAAAGAAATTCAAATGCTGGTCAGATCTACATTTATTTTATCTTGGTTTCTTTCTTTCTTCCAACACCTCCCATCCCCCAGGGTGATAGGTTGCACTTCCTGTTCCTGTCAGAGAGTTTTACATAAAAATTATTTTAAATTTAGCTATTCTAGAAATCAACATTCCAAATAATTTTCTAGCTTTAGTAGCATGCATGCAGCTTTATTTGAGAAATAAATAAAGGCTTCTTTTTTTTAGTCAATACTCATTTATTTAGAAGATTTATAGGATGATAATGTGGCGGTCTTCTAATCTGGTGTCAATTTGAGGATGAAGAGTGTAGGGGTGGAGTCTAGCCTGTCAGTCTGGAGATAGACAATGAGACTTCTGTGTGGGCATGGTCTTTTCTAGAGATTCTGAGAATTCTGGCCTAATTTCCCCCTTGGAGGTGAGAAACTCACAACTCAGTGCCTTGGAGACACTCTACTGACAAGACACAAGGATGACTCCCTGTGAGACATCCCAGAGAAGAAGTCACATGGACTTACCCTGATGGAACCAGATCTCTGAAGCTGGAAAAACCACAGAGAGACTCTTGTCAGCACTGAGATGCTTCTGTCACCACTGGATATACAAGATTCTGCACTCACTGGTCTGTGATTGTTCTGCATTGCATGTGCTTCGTGAATATGAAGAGGACTTTATAGATTGGTATAGGACATAAAGGCTAACATAGGACTTAAAACCTTGATCTGGACTGGTCTGGGATGTTTCCTCAATGTTCAATTGCTCTTATATATAAACCTCACCCTTATATGGGTGTTTATGAATTTGTTTCTCTAATCTACCCAGACTAACACAGATGCCATATGGCCCATTGACATATGAATGGAAACAGTGGAATGGTCACATTTTTGAACTCCATGACCTGAATTTAACATATAAAATCATCCCCCTCACCATTCCTTAAACGAAGCCCTACAATATTCAGAAGCTTGGAACATGCTTGGATTAATTTAATTTCCCCAACCAAACTCACTGCCATAGAGTTGATTTTGACCTTATAAGACTGGGTAGAACTACCACTGTGAGTGTCTGAGATTGTAACTCTTTGTGGGAATAGAAATCCCTTTGTCTGTTTTCCTGAGTGACTTTTGGTTTCAAACTGCTGAACTTTTGGCTAGTTACACAATATTCACTACATAAAGTCTTAAAAACTGCATGTATGACAAGACTGAGCAGCATTTGATTGCACATCCTCCTTCCCCCAGTCTCTCTGTAAGGAACTACAAGACATAATAAACACCTCTTAATTATCTCAGAAAGAGCAATAAGTGGAAACAGTCACATAGATAGCAGATAACCCAGGTAATCCTTTATAATAACTGTAGAAGTCATTGATGAGACTTTGTCCATATCACTTAGACCTTATATTTCGGTGCCTTCATTCTAATTTCCAGTGACCAAAATCTCCAGCATTTTCCTCTGAGAACTCTCTATGAAGCAGACAGTTTGCTTGCCCCACCTACAGAGCAGGCTGAAAAGACAGGGCATTTGTCTCCTTTTATGAATATCCCTCAACCAATGTGGAATAAGAGTTGTTAGATAAATACCCTGACTCCCTCACAGTACAGATGCAAGAGCATCCCAGACTTCCCCAGAACAAAGAGCTCTGATTGCCTGTCAGGCCAACATACTCAATAGCAGACTCATTATTGTTTTATTGGTACCAGCTCCATCTGCGTGGGGCTTTCCCAGCCTGCACCATTTGGTTCCTGTATCTCCCCAGCAAATCCCTGACTTAGGTCTGCATGTGGGGTAGCTCACACTAAGATGTTGGCCAATTGTGTGTGCTTCCCAGGCGTCCCCAGGTGATACAGATGGTCCTGTGCTTGAGTGTTAACTGAACTTTTGGTAGATTGAACTCTGCTACCTTGGGATTCCCAGGATGAAAACCTGGTCACCTGCTCTAGAAACGTGATAGCCTGGAAAATTGCACAGTCCTTCTCTGCAATTCACGGTCCCACCAGGAGGGGGAAGGGATTTGTCTGCAACACGTTTGATTTCATGCCGTTTCTGCTTTCCTCTTCCAGTGTAAGCTCATGGATAGGTGCCTAAAGTCTATTTGGAAGTCTATACCCTGACTTCCACCATCTTGCTGAACCATTCAGTTTCCTTATTTGTAAACTTAAGAGATGGACCAAAGGATCTCATTCTAATACTGTCTTCTTGTAAGATTGGGATGAGGATCAGTCCACTTTCTTCAACCTCTGCCATCTCAGTCAGGTGCAGTGAAACAGGACTCCTCTGTGCTGGTAACCAGCATTTTCTGTCTGGCGGCCTCTTGACCAGAAGCAAAGGAAGGCATCCCTAAAGGTTTTGTGCCAGATGCATGCTGGTTCTGGTCATCACCTTAGACTCAGTTTGATAGTCACAGACTTCGAGATGGAGCAGTCAGGATTCTAGGCACCGTCCCACAAAACCCTGCACTTTCTTCTATGACAACCTACAACACCCCCCTTACCCCCCACCCCAACTCTCCCCTGCCCCAGGTTTGTTCTGTCTTGATGCATTGATGCATGGGAATGTGCTTCTCTGTGGGGTTCCCTCAGCGGGGCCCTATGTGAAGCCTAAGCGCTTACTCCTCTATCTGATTGCATTTGTACAGTTTAATAAAAAAGGATTTCATACCAAACCAAATAGATATGTACGGCATGACAGGCTGATTCCACAGACGAAGTTGGTGTCTTTTCAGGTGGTTGAAATAATTGCTGGAACCGCTGGCATGGCTTGCTTTTGGAAAGATGGAAGGAAAGACACAAAGAAATGTGAAATAAGTGTGTGTATGTGGTGGGGGGGCGGGGGGGGGGGCGCTGCACTTTACATATTTGTTTTGTTTTGGGTTTTTTTTTTTTTAGCAATTCAAATGCAGTTGTGATTGACCTGATCTGGAGAGGGCCGCCTGGGGTTTCCTGGGCACCCACCGCTCTTCCGTCTGTGCTCCTGGCGGAGAGCATGGCAGCCTGACGCGGGGTATCGGTGTTTCTGCGCGGGCCGCGATTCTTCAATGGGGAACAGCCGTGGGAAGAGAGAGAGCATTGTGCAGAGCAGAGTGCTCTTGGGGTGGGTCAGCATGGTGTCCCTGGTGGCTTGGAAGGGTCTTCTTGCTGGCAGGCTGTCACTCGCTGTGTTTTTCAGGCGATTTACCTCGATTCAGCAGGGCTTGGATACCCACCATCTCATTCTGACAGACGTCTCCCTGTCTCCAGGAATGAGAACAGATGGACAAATGCATGAGGACTGGATTCGACCCAGGCCTCTCCTCTGAGGGCCTTGGCGTGGCATGGCGCATCCGCTAATCACCGCATAGGAGAAAGGTGGGCCAGTGTGCTTTTGTGGTGATTTACAGCCTTAGAACACTCCCCACCCCCCACCCCGGGATAATTCTTCTCTGTCCTCCGGGACTCTTGGGATGGTTCCAAGGCAGTGGAATTATTATACACAATCTTAGTGTGTTAGGGGTATCAATTCTCATCAAATTCCCTGACAGCAGTGCCACTAAGGACATGCAACGGGCTGTGGTCTGCAGCACGTGGCATCATCAGAGGGAGGATACCGAAATGACCCCCTATTAATTGCTATGCCTTTTCAGTAGACATGTATTTTTTTTCATAAAATTATCCTTGGTGTCAGTTAGAGTAATGAAAACACCTTTGTAAGCACAATTTACATCTATCAGTACACTCACAAGACTAAAACTCTATGCTAATTGACTGGTGGAGCTTCGAATGTGCTCAAGTCAGAGCCATCGTGATGAACCCATTGCAGTAACCCCCTGCGCACACACTGCTGTCTTTGATGAGGCCACCGGGGTCTTAGTTGCTGATGTTGTCAAATGCTCTGGCCTTTTAGCCACAACCTGGTGGCAAGTTGAGGGTGGGAACCTCTGTCTGTAGCAGCCATAGAGGGGGCACTTCCCTTCAAATTGCCTGTGCTCTTGAATGCCTATATGGAGCAAAGCCCCATGGTGACCCTCGTTACGCATGACATGTGAACACGAAATAAGCTTATGTTGTACGTAGCTACTGAGATTTTGTTGTTGGTGTTGCTGTTGCCCCCATACCATCTTGACCAATATAGGAATCAATACCACAAATTGGCTTTGATGATTCCCCCAAAGAAAAGAATCAGTTACCCTAGTTTAGTGATAAGGTTCCAAGGGGAGAACCCATGAATATTAAAGATAGAAAAGATGGTAAGTGTTAAATGGTGGCTCCCTGAAAAATCACCCAAAGACTCTATTGATAAGAAAAGTCGTTTCTTAACTCAGTTTGTCTGAGTTTATGGATAAACATTTTGAGAGAGAATCCTACCTGGATGAAGCCCCTTGATGTTAGCATCATGATCCTATAGTGTGAACCTGGTAGGCAACATTAAGCATTATGTAAATGGGCCACATGTCACACTTTCTTCTCTTTCTCAACTGTCATCCACCTTACAGATGTTGACGTTGTCTGTCATCCAGTGTCTTTGAGTGACAGATGGTCTGGAGATCCATTTTGCCCCAGGGGATGTGAGGGAGAACTTTACCCTATTGGGCAAAACCATAGAAAATTGGGGAAGTTTTTTAATACAGCATTGTAACCTGTCCTATCCTAACTAATATGCCTAATTATTGCCTTACATCAAACAGATACAAACAAAGATGCAATGATTCAACCAAATTTGTTGTAAAGAATGGATGTACCTTAGTTAATTCTGGCCCATAGCATCCAAACTTTAAAGTATTTTCATCTTTACTTGGGGATTAAAAAAGATTTAAGGGAATTATAGACAGAGTAACTGTTCATTCAAAGTTAGCCCATGCTATCGTAGTAAACAACAGTGTTCTGGGAGTGCAAAGTGGAGTTGAATTAGCTTTGCTTGGGAGAGCTGACAAAGACTTAAGGAGGATAAATAATTCAATCATAGATCTGTGTCTAGACAATACTCTCTGAAGCAGGGAAAGGAAGCAATAGGACTCACCCGGAAGTTTTGTTGGGCTGCAGGATGAAAGCAATCACTAAATAAGACACTGCAATCTTCCTCTGTGGTTTTGACAATGGAGAAAAATCAAGAGATGGTTTTTCTAGTTGCTCAATAATGTTCCTACAAGTCTGAGAGGAAGATGATGTTAGTGTCTTTGTAGTAATAATGATTAAGGTGCGATGGAGTCACTGGCTTCAAAAATCAGTATTTTGAAAATTTTATGCGATGAGGAGGGTTTCTTATTAACACCTTCTGATCGAATCTCTGTGACACAAGCTTAAAACCAAGAGAGGCAATGAGCAAAGGAGTCACTACCGTAGCAGTCAGAAGCTTTGAAAGAGGGATGAGCTTTTTAGAGTAGAAAGGGGAAATCTCAAGAGATTTTCTGATTGGTGGCTTTCTGTTAGCTTGAGATTTTTGAAAGGAGGCAAGGGAACTTTATGATTGGACTTTCAAGATGTTTGGCAGCCCTCGATTGTTTCTAGGTGTACAGGTAAGCCATTTAATGAGATATGGTGGAGGGAAGAGGGCGTTCAATCTCAGAAGCAGTCAGAAGATCCTCTGTGGTTTCCTACCACTATGTCCATTGCTTGACTGTTCTTTGTGTGTAAACTGAGAAAATATCTGAGTTTGTGTCCTATGAAGAGAAGTGATGGCAGGAAGGTTTTTAATTGAATTATTGATTTCCTACCATATTGAGCTCTGAGTACTGTATTCTTGCATTATCTTGTATCACAGAGATTTGTTAGAGGTCGGACTAGTCTACCAATCTTCCCTGACTGTGTTTTCTTTATATAATGGAGATGACAGATGAAGTAATATCTCCATTATCTTCTGTTTCTTCTAAGTCTAGGATTATCCCATGATGAGCTTGAACACAGACTTCACAGTCTCTTGTTCTCCAATTGCTACTTGATATGCATAGCAGTTTGTCTCTAAGGGATGGCCACAGGAAGAGAGCATGTGACATCAAGAGCCTTACCAATTAATACAGTTACCAATTACTAAGTTAAGAAACTTTCCATACTAACGAACTATTCTCTGTTATTAAAAGATGATTATGGGGTTCCTCCTTCCTAGCATCTGTGTCTATGGCTCATGAGCTTGGTGGAGGTGAGCCCTCCTCTCTGTGTATCCCTGGAGTGAAGACTCTTCTCAGAATGTGGTCATAGCCCAGCCTCCCAGAACCTAAAGCCACTCATGACCCTGCCACTTAGGTGTGCAGTCATCTGGAAACCTTTATTCAAAGGAGCTGCTCCAGTCTTCGCTGCTGCCAGGCTGAGGCAGCTGCCGTTGCCCAGCTGCCCACATCCATGCCACAGAGTTGGAATCTATGGCCTGGAAACCACCCGAGTCCTTCCGTGCATATGTTTCTCCACTGCTGCTCACCAAGGTTTGTGGCAAAGTTCACGTCGGGGCTGAACATACTGTCATGATTTTAGAAAGTGAATAACCACCCCCCTTTCATGTAAATGATTGGAAATAGGTGCTCAACAATACACAGAAGATGTTATTTGTCGGTATTCAGAAATCCTCCATGGCCTCCTCTGAGAGGAACTCCACAATGTAGGGATGTCATCCCACTTTCCTGGGTCAGAGGGACCCTCTGTCAGTCTGAGCCATTTCCATAGGGCATGGCCTTGGGTTCTCTGATCGTTCTTTAGCTCTGACTCGGTGCTGGACATTACACCATCATCTTCACATGGACAGTGACTCATTTCATCATCAAAACTACTAAGAGAGGTTGATGCTATTTTTACCCCTTTTGTACAGATGAGAAAATGCGGTTTAAGAAGATTAAGTAACTTGCCCCAGGGTCACATATAGAATGATAACTTACTCCAGTCATGTAATTAAGGAATCTTGCTAAATAGGTCTTTTATTTTTTGGGCTATGGCTATAAATATTCATTTGGGAAAAGAAGTTAATCGATTTGAGGTGTCTTGGTTTCACTTCATCCTTAAAGCAGTATCACAAAAATGATATAAGAGCTGGGTTCTTAGGAGTGGCTTACCCAGAGTTGGTGTGGTGTGCAAAGAGCTCCTGCCCCAAGGAAGAGGAGATCGGTTCTTCATCTTATACATGGTGGCCAGCCAAGGTACATGCCATGTTCCCATTAAAAACGAGCATGTTGTGGACTGTGCCTCTGTGATCTGACAAACGTTATTTCAGCTCTATGTCATTCTCATGGATAAGAAAGACACTGACTCTTTTTGTTGGACTCTGAGAGAAACAGTGAGGGAAAACAGAGATTCATCTCTCATCCATTTTCTGGTCCTCCATCCATAAATTGGAGACCATTGGAGTGACCTCAAAAAGAATGCTTGCTGAGCATTCTGGAATGCACTGTGCAGATGGTACCTATGACTCTGATTTTCATATGGCCCTTCCCCAGAGAGCAGGACTGGTGAGATATGGTTTCTCTGGATCTTTGCAGGCGCGGGCTTTGATGAACATTTATGAACTGCTGATAATAGTACAGTATATCACTTGGTAGGCACATATATTTGATTGGAATCTTGATGAATTTTTTTTGCTCTCTCTTTCTCTGCTCTCTCTCTCTCTCTCTCTCTCCCTCTTGCTCTCTCTCTTTCCTGGCATAGGATTCTGAACAGCAGTAATGCAATCTGTTGTTTAGGGAAGATGGCAGAAGGGTGGATTGGTGAGTGTGTGTGTGTGTGTGTGTGTGTATTTGCTGTGGAGGGGGATACCCATATAAGATCTGTTTTCAATCCAATCATTGTGACATAATTGCTTGAATTAGTTATCATTTGAAAGGAGAGGAAAGGTTGTAAGCACTCAGTTAAAGTTGCATTACTGTGGTAGGAAGAACACACAATATCTTTTTCCAGTCCTTACCCACTAGCGTGTACAAATGCACACAACAGACACATGAACACCCCATGGAAAGGTATATTCACGCCCCAATCTTCTCATGGTAGAAGTCTTCTGTCTTTTGTTTCTTTAGCCAATCTTCCCCTCACCTATCCACTCCTGCCAGTTCTCATCTTTTGAAACCTGTCTCTGGTAGAGCAGAGGAAACCTCTGTGCGCCGGAAGAATTGCCATAGCAACATGGCATTGAATCCTGCTCCCGAAGGTGTCTGCCACGCTTGGCTTTTGGCCTTCCTACAGATAAGACACTGTGAGAGTCTTCCTGAAACCCCATCTTCCATTGCCTCATCAGTTGTGAGTTTGTGCTGCCACCATACCCCACCCCCAGGTAGGCATATCCCCCAGACCGCTGCACACCTCACACTCAAGGAACTGTTTTTCCTTTTCCTCTCTACCAGGCCAGAGCTGCCCACTGCCACTTTATTCAGCCACTTCAGACAGCACACCAGCCTTACTCAGGAAGAGTTTCCAGGCAGAGCTCTCTGACAAAAAAAAAAAATACTGCTCAGACAAACAAAGCGTACCTAGAAAGAAAAAGTGGCATTTTTAAGGGCAGTGGAACAAGTGGGGGACTTGTATTTGTAATAGGTTTTTAAATTTAACCATACAATCAGTTTATCATCATACAACTCTCCTATACAGTTTGCACACCCAACATCACATGAGTTGTTCAAATCTATTTCCTTTTTCTCATAAGCACTAAGAAGAAAGGCCTGGTGATCTGTTTCTGCACATTGGCCAGGGAAACACTGTGGACCACAACAGTCCAATCTCATTATGCACGAGGGTCCCTTGAGTCAGAGGTTGGCTTGATGTCCACTAACAGCATCAATCATATGCAGTGTCAAGCTAGACTTGGTGTTGTTTTAGATACCAGTGATTGAAACACAGGTATTACTCAACAATGTCAATCGATACCAGTCATGTGATGCTGAGTGTGCCAGCTATGTATATTAAAGTCATATGATAGCAAACTGATTGTATGGTTACATTAAAAAACCTAGTACAATCAAACAACATTGCTTGTGCATAGCTGTATCATGATACAATGGATGTGTGCGTAAAAGAATGATAAACACAACATTCAGGATGCAATCCACCTCAGTTGTGGGAGGAAAAGGCCTGGGGAGGGAAGCTGAATACCAGTTGCTGTCACTATCTATTTAGTTATTGGCTGGGTGGGGAGGGTATGCATATTCATCATTGTCTTTAAATTACTTAGCTAAGTAAGAAACAAAAGACCATCTCTAAACAAATCATGACCATGTGTTTCAAAGCAATGCTTATGATTTGAGGGTCACAAAACAAAAATGAAAAACATGCTTCATAACTCTAGATGTTGATACAAGTCCCCCTCCTCCACTCTCTGAACCTCAGTCTTACATGCAAATAAAGATGCCCACAATGAAACCCATTGTCTCCTACTCTCTGTGACTCTAAAGGATGGAATAGATCTGCTAGTCTGGGTAGACTAGATAAATAAATTCATAAACACACATATGTATATAAGGGAGAGGTTTATATACAAGGGGAAGTGAATACTAAGAAAACATCTCAGCCCAGGTCAGATCCAGTCCATAAGTTTTATATTAGCCCATGTGTGTGCCAACAATTCACAAAATCCTTCAGAATCATGAAACTCATGTAATGACACCAAATGCAGGATGATCACAAGCCAATGGGTGGAAAGTTTCTAGGACTTCATTAGGTCCAGGTTTCTTGCTGCTTGTGTCTTGTTTCTTCAGGGTAGGCCTATGTGACTTCTCCTCAGGGATGTCTGCCAGGAAGCCAGCCTTGCCAGTTGAGTCTCTCAGGCAGTGAACATTGTCAGTAGAAAGTTTCTAAGGAAGTGAACCTTAGAGAGACAGTGTCTCTGCCTCCAGGGAGGAATAACCACATTTTCCAGAATTCTTGGGAGAAGGCCAAGCCCACACAGAGGGCTCATTGGCAATCTCCAGTTTGACAGGCTAGATTCCACCTCTACACTCTTAACCCTCTAATTGACACCAGATTAGATGAATGCCACAATGCCCTCTATGGTTTCCAAGGCTATCTCTTTTTTTTAATCATCGTAGACCATAGGGTCGCTGATGAGTTCAAACTGCCAACCATCCAGTTACCAGCTGAGAACTTAACCACTGCACTACCAGGACTCCTCACAAGGGTTGCGCTAAATTGTCTTAGAGCTCTGATTTAGACAGAACAGTGATGTGGGTAAGAGAACAGACTCTGGAGATGCACTACTGGCTAACTTTGTGACTTTAATCAAGGCAACAGACCATTGTAGCATCAGAAGTACCCGTGACTTAGTGACCAAACTCAGATGTTCTCATACCACTTTATAGTGTTGTTGATATCCTTTAGGATCATTATAGTAGTTTGTAACCTCTTCATCCAGACTTTTAAATCAAATACATTGAGAAAGAACCATTATTATTACCATGCCACAAATGTGTTATTATGACAAGTGTTTGAACATATTTTGTATTCTTTGTGATCTTATCTTTATAAGGAAGTTTCTATAGGTTTCACGAGAGGGCCTTAAGGTGTTCATAGTTGAAACAGATTATAAGACTATTATAGAAAATTCAAAATTTTCTAAAGACAAAAGTAGACATAAAGTAGACAAAAGTAGATAAATTGGGTGACCCAATCAAGTCAGAATGCTACATAAATTAGCAGATCCACCCACGGACACGGACAAACACATTTCCTCTTAGTTCTCCATAAGCTGTACTTTTGTTGTTTGTTGTTCCTTTTACTGAAGATTCGCATTTATTACTTTGGAAATTATTCAATGGTAGTATTTTTTTTAAATACATGAACAAGAAGTGCATTCATTATTTTTTGAGTTAAACTCGACAAAGGAAAACCATTCTTTGGGAAGTGCTTTAAGCATGTTAAATTATTTCATTCAAGTTCTAAATACTCTTTAAAGCTCTTGAACTTTCGGAATTTTCTTGCAATTAAAAAAATGAAGTTGAAAAACAAAAGGTAGTGGAATTTTTCAAAGCTCCTCATGTAAGATTTATATCCCTTGATATCTATCTACAAAGGATAACCAGCTGATATGAGGTTACCATCTTTTATTGTCATTGATAAAGATAATCATGGATAAATTATTGTAATCACCTCAATACTAACAGAAAATTATACTCATGGTCCAGCTAGTGGGATTCTTTTGACTGGTAGGAAGTTTAATCTAGGATAATAGTAATTGTTTACTGAGCATTAGCTTCATTATAGACAGTGTGTTAAGTACTTTACATGCATTACCTCACTTAATTTTTACAAAAACTTATGAGGTCATATCCATTAGGTTCCTTTGAATGCATTAGAACATTAGAAATATAACAGGAATGTAACCTGGGGGTATTGGTAATAGGTACCAGGTTGTTAATAATTTCAGGCCATGCTGGGGCAAAAATACATTACCATTCGATATTTTAGAAATCATCAGGATGCAAACAGGTCCATCTAAAATGGCTTTGTGTCATTTGTGAACTGAAAATTGCTATGATAGAGGCTGCCACTAATCTTTGTCTGAAACCTTCACTGTTGGCCCTTCTGGGTTTGAATAACATCACAATTTTTGGAAATTTGATTTCAGTAAAAGAAATAGAATTAATATTTCAAAATACACTGTTATTTTATATGTGAAAGTAATTTGATTGAAAGCTTTATGCTTCATTGGTTGACAACTATATATTAAGGAGCTATAAAGGAGAGAGGCACTGCATTTTTGAATGAGGGAGAGGAAGATTCAATTTTTATAACTGAAGATTGTCACATTTTTATTTTAAAGTTGAAATAAAGGTTTTATGGTTCTTCAGAGATATTTTAGGTAATTTAGATTATTCATACCTCTCATGAGAATAAACATACATCTCCTGTGACATGCTTATGAAATATTTATAAAACTCAGTGATATGTCTATTACAAAGATTTTATGAAACATATTTTTTTAAAGTGGGTGCTATTTCTGATTGGAGGTTGTTACAAAATTAAAATTAATTCCTTCAGTAGATAATTTACCAGGCAAAGTATTTGAAATTTGGGGCAGAAAAAGTTTAAGTTGTTGTCATTGGTTTAAAACTAGTTTTTTTTTTTTTTTTTTAGGCATCACTGCCCTGGTGGTGGGTAGGAGGCCCATAAAACTAGTTTTAGAGTTAGTAGATCTCATAATATATTGCTGAAGATTATGATATTGGCTGGAGGAAATTTTAAACTAGAACTTAGCTTTTTCTTTGGGAAAAAATTAAAACTAGCTGTTTTTAACCGCCATCATTTTGACTCTGACTCATACCCTTCCTTTTGACGACAGATTGTAATATTAAAGTCCTGTGTCATCACAATTGCTAACATGCTTGTGTCTGTGCCAATCCGTGTCGATGCCATGAAGGCTGCTGTGCCAATCCGTGTCGCAGGATGCCCCCCAGTGCCTTTGTGGTCCTCCCCTTCTGTCCTTTGTAATGATATGTCCAATGTCCGTGCATTCAGCGATGTTTGGTGGTGATTCCTATGGTTTTCATTGGCTGATTTTTGGAAGTAGATTACTCGGGCTGTCTTTCTAGTCTGTTCTAACTTGGAACCCTCCTCAATGGAAGTTACTCACGACAAATGACCTCGCTGGTATTTGAAATGCTTGTGGTATAGATTCCAGCGTCACAACAAAACCCAAGCCACCTTAGCAACACCGAAGCCATTTGGTGACATCTTTTATTCTCTCTCCCCCACACTCCTTTCTCCTATCTTCCTTCCTTCCTTCCTTCCTTCCTTCCTTCCTTCCTTCCTTCCTTCCTTCCTTCTTTCCTCCCTCCCTCCCTCCCTCCCTCCCTCCCTTCCTTCCTTCTTTCCTTCTGCTTTCTTGTGACTTGAGTGAAAGTTTACAGAATACGCTGGGTGCCCCTTTAACAATTCATACAAATTTTGTTTCCTGACATTGATTACAATCCCCACAATGTTACAATTTTTTTTCTTCACAAAATGTCTTCTTTGATGAGAGGTGGAGGGAGAGGCACTGCCCGAGGCTGCTGACGTGGGCTTCCGATTTGGGGCCCTGGCTACCCAGCGGGGTCCTTGTGCAGGAGCACGCCTGCCTGCAGACTGGACTCTGCTTCCAGGCTGGCCCCGGGTGGGGGTCCTCAGTGGGGGTCCTCCAGGAGAGAGCTGAGTTGTGCAGGGGGCACCTGCTGAAGGCTGCCTGAGCTTGTTGGAGCTATGTCTCCAGTGTCGTCCCCGCCCCGCCCCCTCCACCCCCCCACCCCCCAGCTCGCAGCTGGCACTCTGCATGTGTGAGAATGGCCTGGCAGGACTTCCCAGGTCCATGGCTGTCCTGGAGACTGGAGCTTGCAGGTCCCGGGTCACGGTGGCTGCCTTGCTGCTGCCTGCTCTTTCAGCCACACCCAGGAAGGAGACACACTGCCCTTTCAAGAGCAACCCACACTTGTACCCTGCTCTCCTACTGTTTTTGTTTCCTGGTTCCATTCAGCGTCCTTGTGTCCCTCAGTGTTTGCTAAGCTTTATCCCTGGGAGCTCACATAGTTCATGGTTCTAGAGTGTGTACCTCTCTAGTGTTATTGCTCACCGAATAGTCCTGTCTATTATTTGACTGAATGTTGATCCCCACAAGTGAGTTCTATTTGAGGCTGAGGGTAATAAAGACTTTAGGGATTCCCCTGGTTATCTGTCCTTCCAGCAAAGTTTTTCTTTCCAAAATTCTCTCTCTTGCTGTGATCCTTTTCAAAGTGGCCAGCAATCATAGCTAGATGCCATGTAATTCTTCTGGTCTGAAGGGTATAGGGGCTGGTTCAGTCGACCTTCAGAGTCAATGTCTTTAATCATCATGACTCTTTCTCTAGATAAGGAAACACCGATGGTTGCATTCTAGATGATATCCTTTCTATTGAGTATCAGGTATCAAGCTTTCCTTCTTTTCTTCTGGGGTTAGCTGGGTCCACATATTTCTCTTCTTTCTAGAGATTCTTTGGCTACCCACTCAAATCCAGTACAATTTTTTTTCAGTCCTGTCTCGATTTACTCTCTAAAGCCAAGCCTAGGTCTTTGATCCTCATCACTAACTTAAGCAGCAATATCATTCTTTTGAAGTAGGTTTCGTCGGCTCATGCACGATTCACAACTCTAAAAATATCTTCAGGTTTGAGGTTCTAGAGATAAATCAGCGTCCTACTAATTTGATCAAGTTTTATAAACCTGAAAGCTTAATAGCAAATGTACTTAGAACAAGCATATGTGAATCAGAGTCTCATTTACCACAGCCACATTGCTGAATGGCAAATGTGGCTTTTTTCTAACAAACGATATCAAATACAAACACATAATTAACTTATCTGAGCACTCCTCTCAAAGTGAGCCAGCTTCTGCCAATCCACAGAGCTTCGGAGACAGATAAAGGGAGATGGTGGGGAGCACGGGGTTTGCTGCCTGCGGTATCTCTTTCTCTATCCATATAGAGATAGAGTTTCTTCTCATCACCTTCAAATCCCCTTTAAGCGCCACTCGCCCCCCTCTCTATCTCGATGCTCTGACTACTGATCAGAAGCAGCGAGTGCCTGTCTTCACCGAAGACCAGATTTTGCTTGCCCTGGTTCTTGTCTAATGGGCTTCCCCCTTGCTCCTCCCCACTTGCAGGAAAAGAGAATATTCACACACGCTCCCTGAATTGATGTTGTTGCAGTAACTTTCCATGCAAAGTGAGGGGAATTATGTGTATTGAAACCAGTTTTAGAGCATGCCTATATGTACGTATTCAGGATACATTCAGCGAATCAACATGGTGTTGGTTAAAGACAATAAACAAGATTAAGGAAAGGAAAAGAACAATGGACCTAAAGGCCACTCCATTCTGATTGCATTTGAATTAAAGACAATTGGAAGCATGTGCCAGTGCTGAACCCATGTGGCATTTCCAATGGCGTCACTGTCATCTCCACCTCCTACATGCAGTTCCTACTGAAGTCTTACATTACAGGCTAATCTTTTGATTTCCCTCAATCTCAACTGCAGTGTCAATTATTATCTCTTACATACAACAGTCTTCAAATCGACCTTCCCGCTTGTCCCAGGCTACCTCCCAGGCTGTATGTTCCTGCAGGGAATGGGATGGTGGAAAAGGACATCTTGCTTATGCTATTCCCCACAATGGGGTCCTGTTGCTTTTGAGATAAAATCTCAACTTGTAAGTGAACAACAGGCTCAGGTCTCTTCCTGTCTACTTTGTTATTCTCTGCCAGGATGGGGGCAGTGCCCCCCAGAGTTTACTTCCCTTCAACATCCTGGGGCAGAAATTAATCATCAGCACAGAGAATGTGAGATTTGGAAGTCGGGAAAAGAAGGGGAAGCTTCACTCTCATGCAAATGTGAGATTCAACAGGAGGCCTGTGCTATGTAGGCATCAGTTTTCCAGACTTTACTAGAAACTACCCTCTGCTGTTTACTGGTGGGGGCTTTGCAGGCTGCCATGCCAGCTTCTTTCTCCTTCTGCACCCTAGTGTTCCAAACTGAAGTCACTGGTGACTGATATTCTAGCTCTATATTTCCAGACTTGGCCCCACTTAGTGTCGTCTCTCTCTGTTGTGTAAGTTCTACTTCCTTTCTTCAATGTCCACCTGCCCACCACTCCTCCTCTTATCCTGCATTCACTTAAGAATACATTTCAAAAGTTTGCCTTTCTCTGTCATCAGAGACAGACGTGACTTCCCCCACCCCTATATAATCCTTTCACCAGGTGAAGAAAGTAGAGTGTCATTTCGTTGATCCCAATTTAAGATGATCCTATGAAAGTCAGACGACAACTGCTCTAATGGGGTTTTAATGACTGCTCTGGGGGAAGTAGACCTTTCTTCCGAGGCATTTCTGAGTGAGCTGGACTTGCTAACGTTTTAGTTAGCTGTGAACAATGAACAGTTTGCACCACGTGGCTGGCATGGCTGGCATTGATCACCTTGTCCACATATAATTATTTACTGCGTCCTTAAAACCACCAGCCGCTCTTTGGAAGAAAGACAAGACTTTCTCCTTCTGGAAGGGGTTACAGTTTCAAAAATCACAGGGGCAGCTCCACTCTGGCCTAGAGCATTGCTGTGAGTCTGTATCAACTAACTGGCAGTGAGTTGTGAGTAGATTAACTATGGTTTCTGGTTTTGTGTTTTTGAAGCTTAGCATGCCCAACTTTCTATATAGGTGGGTGGTTACGTACTTGCCTAAGACCTAGAACTGGGATTTCCATGGCTCTGTCTTGCTTAGTTTCTAAGTGCTTGACACATAGTAGGCACTCAAGAAACATGTGTTGAGGATTGAGTTACTGTGAGTTTGTCCCTGAGGCATGCTTGAATATACACAGACAATAAGATGAATCTAAATGTGAACCGTGTCCTCTTGGATCCGACTTGTTGATGCAGGGTCCTTCTTCTCAAATAGGTATGGGCCTTTTAGCGTCTTTTCATTTGGGAGATTCATGTGATACTTTTTGCACTCCATGTGTCCACATATTCATGCAAAAAATATTTGACTTTTAAATATGGAAACGCTGCCGTTTGGATCTTAAGTGGTTGATCATTCTACCACAGGGTAAATTCAGTTCCACACCTGAAGAGTGCTTGAGGGCTGTAGTTTAAAAAGTCCCATCCATCTCTATCTCGGTTTTCTTTTATGATTTTGAGTTTTTCTTTAACGTTCTTTTTCTCTCTCACTCTACCCAAGATATTTCAGTATGAGTCTTTTCAGAGAAATTGGTAGTGGTAACTAGTCACTGTCTCATTCTTTTGGTCTGAGTTGTGGAAACTCTGATGTTTGTGTGGTCTATTAGTTCATTGGATTAAATGTTTCTTTAGGTTATTTTTATTTTTATCATCTCTCCTTTAGATGGGGACAGTTCATCTATGAAACTATTCCATAGTTGCACCTTATAAGGCTGCTCTTGAGCTTTTAATACTGCCCTCACCATTAACCAGTGAGATGAAGAGCATTGTCCTTGTGGATGATGGTATGCCAACTGAGATGGGTGTCACCCAAGACTATGAATTGGGTCCCTCAAGACAAGTGACTCATTTTCTCAATTTGTTTGGACATGCCTATGAAGTTTTCATGACTTTTCTCCTATATTCTCTATCATATGTATTGATATATTTACAGAAAATATAAATATCAGTGAATCTACTCCCACTATCCCTTCTATTCAGCCTGTATATCTATGCAAGCACCATTCATTCACAGATTGTCACTATTAAAGGAGTTACTGCCTCTGTTGCTTTACATTCTGGCCAATTTCATCAGACTTTTCTTGCCTCCATCCATTTGTGTTTTAACCTTCTTATTCTGCATTCCTACCCCTACCCTTTTATCCAAGGTAATACTTCTTTTCCCTCTAGCCAGTGGCTTCCCCTCTTTCCCTTTCTTTCCTACTCCTGGTAACCTTCAAAGAATGTTTCTTTAAGTGTGGAAATCTTTTCTTGACTTTCTAATAATAATGACATCATGCAATATGTATTCTCTTATGATTGACTAATTTCACTCAAGTTCATCCTTGTTATGAGGAATTTCACAGATTTATCAATACTCTTCAACATCAAACAGTGTCCTTTTGTGTCTATCTATCATAGTCTATTTACCCCATCTTCCACTGGTGGGCACTGGAGTTGTTTCCATTTTTTTCATTCTTTTCAACAGTGCTGTGAGGAATATGGGTGTGCATGTATCTATTCATACCATGACTCTTATTTCTCTAGGACATACATCCTGTATGTTGGATCATAAGGGATTTCTGTTCCCAACTTTCTGAGGAAACACCATTTCCCTTTCTATCATGGCTGCCTCATTTTTCACTCTCTCTGCCCTCTCGCCAGCTTTGTTTGTCTGTTTGCTTGCTGTTGGACTTTGCTGCTAATGCTGAGGTGAAGTGTTATCTCACAATTGTTTTGATTTGTATCTCTGCTATGGCTAATGACCACACACATTATTTCATGGGTTCATTCGCTGCCTGCATGCCTTCTTTGGTAATATGTCTGTACATGTCCTCTGCCTGTTTTTTTTTTTAATTGGATGATTTGTCTTTTTCTTTTGAGGGATTGGAGTTTTCTATATATTTTATAAATCAGTTCCTTGGCCGATACGTTTATAAAAAACTCTTAATGCATGATGATTTAAAATTTAAATTTTCAAAATTGTACCCTGCACTTGAAAAGCCTGGAGGCACAAGCTCAGTCAAATATACTAATAATGAAAAGATCTGAAGTTCTCAGCAGTGGAAATTAATAAAATATCAAACAGCACACAGATGGTGGCCTCATCTTGCTCTGCATGGGGCACATGTTTGTCCTCTGCTCAGTGATGGCCATCTCTAAGTGGGCTTTGCTGTGAGTACTTTTCCACTTCAGTAATTGTGATGGATAGCACTTTATATTTTAATATTGTATAGCCCACATTATCACATGGCATATTTCCTTATGAGGCTTTTTTCCTCCTTTGTCCCAAAATATAATCTGTAAGTTAAAATATTTCACAAGATGGTTTTCTAGATAGATTTGGTCAGATACTTTTCTTGAGGATAAAGTGCCTCATAATAATGCCTTATTTATTACCTATGTTGTTGTTGCTCCTTTGGCATCCCTTTGACCTGCAAGTCAGGCCCACAGTAACCACTGAACTGTGAGATGGATATGATGATAGCTTCCCAGAACACAAGGTGGGAAAATAAAAAGGATGAGATTAATGGCAGAGCAAGAATTGAAGTCAGAGACTGTTGTCTTCTCTTCAAAGTCGCTAAGTTGAGGGGAATGATCATGATTAATAAACTACTTCAAATCTCCCTTTTCCCTTCTATATCTTTTTATGGGGGTCTTTCGTTGATACAAAGAGTTAAGCTCTTGAGCGCTAACTGAAAGATTGCCAGTTAAAATCCATCCAGAAGCATCTTGGAAGTAGAGCCTGGAGATTGACTTCTGAAAAGGTCCAGGCTTGAAAACCTCAGAGTATAGTTCTACTCTGATTTGACTCAACAGCAACTTACAGCAATTAAAAAATACACACACCATGAGTTCTCATTTCCAACTCCAAACCAAATGAAGAAATTTACAACGAGTCCAATTCATAGTGACCCTTTAGGACTAAGTGGAACTTTTCCATGGGTGACCACACCTGTGATGTAATAGCATGTGTGTTGTGCCTGAGGGTTTACACTATTAGTTCTCAGCCAAGTAGGTAAACCCTCTGGGTTAGTCTGGATAGACTAGAAGAAAAAATTCAGGGAGACTTATGCATGTTTAGAGAAGAGCTGTATATACAAGAGCAGTTGAATATTAAAGTGTTCCAGCCCAATCTAAGTCAAGTGCCTAAGTCCAATATTAGCCCATTTGTTTAATATCAATCTATAAACTCCTCTTCAGATGCATGAAACGCATGCAATGAAGGCAGGAAGATCACAGACCAGTAGGTTGGAAGTTCTGTGGCTCCAGTGGCATTGAGGCATGTCAGCGGTGCCGGGGATTTCCACACAGCTTCTCCACCTCCCAGGGCTCTGGTTACATCAGTGTAAGTATATCTTGCTTCTCCTCAGGGATATTTCACAGGGAGTGACCAGAGTGAGAAAGCGTCTCTTGTCTTCAAGGAGGAAAAACTGGAGTTCCCAGAGTCCTCAGGAGAAGGCCCACACAGAGGCTTCTTTCGCCTGATTGAGAAGATAAACTCCACCTCTTCACTCTTAATCCTCAAATTTACACCAGATTATGTAACTGCCACGCCCTCTGTCACTAGAGTCCTTTCGCCTAATCCAGTCCCTTTAATCTAAGGAAATACTTCCTTAGATGGCATAAACTGTTAAACACAGGCCTATTAACTGACAGGTTGTCAATTCAGATGTGCCTATGGGAGAGGCAAATCAGAAGGAAGGTCTGCAGGAAGGTCCTGAAAGCTCACAGCCATGACAATCTTCTGGAGGGAAATTCTACTATAAAACATAAGGAATAGATATGAGTCAGAATTAGCTGCAAACCAGATGGATAAGCTAGCACACAACTGAGTAGGCACTGGTTTCTCTTTCTGTAAAGTCCCTTCAAATATTTGGTTTTGCCCCACTCTCACAACCATACTTTGCCTTTCTTCCCTTTCATGTACAAGTACAGCCCTCTTGAGGGCAGCAACTACCAAAATCCACCTCTGTTGACCGATCATTCAGTTTTCACATTTTTTCATCGTGGCGTCTTTGCGTTCATTTAGATTTTAGTATTGTGTGTGTGGCAGTCATGTACTCATGGGTCAGTTTCACAATTGGGGCTCTAAGGGTGGAGTCTATCCTGTCAATCTGGAGCTAGCCAATGAGGCCTCTGTGTGGGCACTGCTTTTTCCTGAGAATTCTGGGCAGTCTCGCGGTATTTTCCAATTGGAGAAGAGAGACTTGACTGAGTTTCTGGTAGAAGAACTACTGACAAGATGAGATGACAGCAGGTTGATCAATCCTGATTCCTAGAGACTAGAGGAGCTGGAGGAGAAGCCATGGGGAAACCTCTGCTAGTGCCGGGATGCTTCTACCCCATCTGGACACACAAGACTCTCCACCCACTGGCCAGTGATTGTCCTGGTGTCATTACACATACTTCGTAAGTTGGAAGAAGACTTTATAGACTGGTATCAGACATATGGGCTAATATCAGACTTTTGATCTTGGACTGCACTGGGTTAGGATGTTTTTTCAATGTTCCATTCCTCTTGTATATAAACCTTTCCCTTATATCCAGATGCGTGTCTATGAATTTGTTTCTCTAGTCTACCTGAACTAACACATGTGTCTTGCTTACTGTGGTCTGGAGTCCTCTTGAATTTCACACCTTGCTTGTCTCACCCTAGCCCCAGCTCTCCTAGAACAGTAGGACAGGCTGTCCTTAGATGTGGACAGACATGAGCTCATTAATGATGCTGTCATCACGCTTCTAGAAAGTGATTTTATTCCCAAGTTAGAAGGCCAGCTATGTTAAGATAAATTACCTTATTGGAAATAGCTGTGTTGCTGCTTGTTTTGCTCCCCGCTGAATGATCATCCAAACAGCAATTGAGACTTACTGAAATACTCATGCTTGTCAAGTGAAGCAGCATAAGGAATTGAGTTCATTTTTATGCTTAGTTTTACTTGGGTGTTCTGTGAATCTCACCACATCTGCCGGGCAGTTAACGCATAGCCCATAAGTATGAACTGCATAGATCCTAACAAGTGAAGCCCTTTGTTTTCTAGGGCTTATTTTGGTTGTTTGCAGAAAGAGTGTTTTTATGGCCTGGAACCAAAATGTCCCACCTGGGGTCTGCCACACTGAAGTCAGCAGCCTGCATTTCAAAGAAAATGAACTCAGGTTTGTACAGACAGACATGCGTGACCCCAAGGTTTAAACAGTCATCAACTACCTTGTGAGTGGAAGCAATGATTAAAGAGGACCCGAGAAGAATTTTTAATAGGGTATTGGTGACGAATATTGAATGGGCTGCCAGAGGATGACTAAATCTCTCTTCTACATAGAGCAACCAGAATGATCTTTAGAAGCAAGGATAGTGAGACTTCTTTTTCACAAACTCTTACCACCATGCCCTATCTCCAAAGAAGGACATCATTCTTGATAAGGTAGAGGACCAACAAAACAGAGGAAGACTCAACAAGAGAGACCAACACTGTGACTGCCATGGTGATGGCGAGGATGCATGATCATGAGGACCGTGCAGTGCCAGGCAGCACTTCCCTCTGATGTACATGGAGTAGCTATGACGTAGAGCCAGCTTGAGAACCGCCTCTGATAACGGCAACTGCCTTTCCAGGCCACACGCTTTCACTGGGGAGACAAATGGCCCGAGAAAATAGGCGAAATTACAGTCCCAGTAATTTTGTTCCAGGGAACATCCACATCAGTTGGTCAAGAGTGATGGATGCTGAAATGACTTTCTGTCTTAGTGCAGAGTGGAGGAAATCTTGAGAAAGCCCAAGTTCCCATGACACCGAGGCAAAGGACAGGTTCTGAGACAACCTTTATTGAAATAGAAAAGTGTAGGTTTAACTACCACATAAGGGAAATGCCAACAGAAATAAGACCCAGAATCAGAGGACAGTGTACAGAGTCCTATATAGTAAACCACACAAATTGAAACAATCAAAAATAAATGCCAACTACACACGAAAATAAATGTAACTTACCAGAGGTTAATGCCTTTTATGTTTTGTTCATATGGCAACTTGCTCTGTGCCTAGATAAAAAAGGATTGGGAATCAGACAGGGCATGAGGTTTTTCTAATCCACATTGAGCCACTGACTCCTTGTGACCTTAAGTAATTCTTTGGAGTTTGCTCGCCTTACATGCACAGACACAGACACACACAGAGACACACATACGCATGCAAAATCATGCACTTGTGCTTTGACATGACTGATAGAAAGAGAAGGAATTAGTAGATCTCTGTCTTCCTTTTGGAGATCAATTATCTCAGAGAATTTCAGTGAAAAGAGATGGAGAACTTTTCAGTTTTATAAAGGTGAAAACTCTCTTTTTTGGTTTCTAATGGGACAACTCTCTCTCTCTCTCTTACACACACACGCACATGTACATGCACACATGCGTGTGTGCAAAATCAGAGTGTTTCCTGTGTGCATGTTTGTGGCAGTGGGTTTGAAGGATTGGCTAGCCTCTTGATGGAACAAACAGTTGAATCCCGGCTGAGCCCCTGCCATGGCTGACCTGTGCTCAACCCAGAAGAAACCAGACTCTTCTGTCCTTTCATCTGTGTTGGTACCACACCCGCTAATTCCAAGGGATTTCTAGATGTGTTGAAGAGATATTTGGGGGTGTAGAAGTTCTCTCTTAGTAATCACCATATTATACCAGAGGAGCATGCTCCCTTCATTTTGGTAGAAACCCTGACAACATGTGTATGGTAGGACCATAAAGGCAGTGTGACCTCTGCCAACATGCTCCAGTTTTGTTAAAGGGCCTGCAACTTCACAGGTCAACCATGGTTCTCTTCCATTTTCTCTGCCTTACATATCTACCCAACCACTCCCGAGGGCTGGGTTAGGAGCTCACCTGCTTCTTATTTGCTCCCCAAACAGTCCACGCTCATATGCATCTTGGTTTCCATCAGGCCCGTCATGCAGCCCAAACCTGTTTTTCTTCAACCCAATTCCTTCTCCTGTTTCTTCTATCCATTGTGTTTTGTTGCTGAGCAACATGATTGCTGGTTGGTCATTTCGTACATTCTGTATTCATGTAGCTTCTTCTTACAGAATACTCTCTGTGGTAATCAGAAGTGTTTCACTGCTGTCGCTTCCTCTGTGACTATCTCCTTTGCTATTAGCTTCTTAGAGTGCTTACATGAGAACAGAGTGTAGACTCTCACCTGTTGACTTCATCTTTGGTAATAGCATCTGCTTGTCAATGGCATATGAATGTAAGTGGGGGTGTGCTGGTCCCCGGGTGGTTCCAGACCTTGCATATTGCATTTGTGCTTAGGTACTTCTGCTTTTTCCCGAGGAGCAGTTCTACAACATGGGTCCATCTCCTTGAGGACTCAGCTAAGGAACATTCTTTGAGAAAGAATCTCCTGAGATCCAAAGATTTCAGTCTCCCTCTCTTATGTCTCTCTAACTAGAGGTAGACTTTAGAATCTCTTACTTTGCACTTCTATTGTGGTTAAATATGAGATCCTAGCACTTCTTTAAACCTTATGTAGACTAGCTTTACCACCCTCATACACCCCACCTTCAGACACACACTGTCAATGTTCAAGTCCTTCTTCATATCCCCAGGGCCATGAGTTTGAGACAGTAGTCTCCTGTCTGGTTTCCCTACTGCTGTTTCAAATCCCCTCTACAGTGTGCTCTGCATTGTAGCCAAAGTCACCTGTTTATGTAGAGTCTCATGATGCCCTTCTTTCCCCGTCCTCCCACTCGCATCTTTGAAGCCTTGGCTTCTCTCCACTGACTCTCAGACCTCTGATGAGTTGTAATGTTCTTAGACCCCTTCTGCGAGTCTATGTGTGTGTGTCCTCAGGTTTTCCTAAGTCCTCATTTTCACCTGTATGTGGGATCATGTGCTTTGAAGTGGTTTACTTAAAATGCTGGTCCTCTCTAAAGTCTTTTCATTTATATTTATGCACATAAAATATGAATGTATGCTAAAGCCATCATTCTAGAATGTTTCCATGCTCAGAGCATTGTTGTTTATTGACAACCCAGGAGAACCAGAGAGGCAGGCTGCACTGTGGCTTCTTGGCCAATCAGTCTGGGCACTGATTGGCCTCCCCCATCAGTGTTTTGCCCCTGCATCTTGAGTGGAGGATGTTCTGTAATGTAGGCTCTTTCTGAGATTCTGACCTCCTTTCCTACCATTTATTTCATGCCTGCCTGGCAAATAGCCTTGACCGAGAGCAGCAGACAAATGTGCCAAAGTGAAACGCATGTTTGGCAGCAGTGGGAAGAGGAATGAATAATTTATTTCCCAAGAATCAGCACAAAGTTCATTCTTATGAGGCTGAGGTTAGCAATGAGCAAAATGTCTAACTTTTACAAATGACTGCACCACTCCATCATCTCTAACATCAACTCTTTCTCCTCGCCCTATCACTATGCCTCCCATCCTGGGGTGTCCTTGTTCACGGCAATCCCTCACAGAAAGCAAGGAGCATCAAGGAGATGGCTTGTGCTGCTGTGAAAACTGGTGAACCCAAGCCCAGGTGGCAGGCACAAGCTTTGGGACTTCTGACTTGTCTGGTTGCCGCAGCTGAGGAACACAAATCAGCAGTCCGGACAATGGCTGCTGGTTGAAGTGCCAAGAACTGGTCACACAGTTCAGAGCCAAAGAGAACTTTCCTGGAGCATTCCTAGCTATTTGATGCAGATTCTGACTTCAAAGAAGCTCACCCCACTTGAGCAAGGTGGCATAAGAGTTTGATATGAATCAGGGTGATAAGAGGACTGACTGGGGTAGGGGTGGAGATTTGAGTCACTATCTCTAGGAAAGTGATTTCTCATTGTAGATCCCACCTTCATGCTGACTCATTAACAGAGTGGACAGCTCACACATGGGGTTATGATCATAGACTAGAGGCTAGACTTTGCAACATACCACAAGACAAAGGATAATTACATCACATCACAACATGGAGGGAAATTGCATCTGTGCCAAACCACAGAAAAACATGGCCCACAAAAGTTGACACATAATCTTGGGATTAATGGCTCAAAGCATAGCCCATGACACCAGAGGGACCCTATGAGGTCACCAAGATGCTGAAGAATTATTGATGTATCCTTTAAGCACAGTCCATGGCTTTAAGCTTACCTCAGCCTTGAGGTACAAGCAGGAGAATGTGGGTCACAATAACAGTGAATTCCACTTGAGAACCAATATTAGTTTATCATCTGAAGGCTCAGACCCCTACATCCATGAATGCTACTTTCTTTGAAAAGCCCCAGGGGGACACACACATCCTTTGGTCTTTACATTTATCCTTTGATGTGGAGGTAATTAAGTTCAGTGGTTGTGGCAGATTGAATAAGAGGTCCCAATTCTTCAATTCCCTCTAATAGCATTATACATCCCTGGCCTCATGAAGATGAAGTGAATTTATCTGCCCCTTGGCTCTGGGCTTATACATGTGACTTGCTTTGATCTACAGAATATTACCAGAGTGACATTTGAGCATAAACTTTAAATGTGCTTGTGATGTTTGGCTTGACCCTACCATATTCCTGTCACGGACATGAGAACATGCACGGAGTAGAAGCTGCCCTTTTAGATTGGATTCCTGGAAGAGACAAGGTACAGCAGACTTGAACATTCTGTGATCTGTCGCCTGGAGCAAGACCCAGCTGAGATTAGCTGGATCCAAACACACTGCCCTTCTGTAAACTAGAAAGTAAATACCTTCAATGTAAACCCCTGAGGTCTTGAGGATATCAGTTAGGTAGTAATATTGTGGCAACAGCTAACTGAAGCAGCGACTGAGTATATGTGTTCTGGGATTAGGCTGTCTGATCCCAAAACTTGGATTCACCACCCAGTATATGAATTGGGGCAATTTTCTTAACCTTTCCTTACTTTATTGTTTAAAAGTGGGGAGGGGAGCTTAAAATAGCACTTTAACTGTTCGAAGTGATGGAGTTTGTTCACGTAAAGCAATCGGAAACTGCCTAGCTCCTATGAGTTCTTAGTAAGGTTTAGCTAGCATTATCTTTCTGATTCTTCTAAAGTTTATTCAAAGCTGTTGTTTGGAGATATTTGGGCGCATCAAGGTATTTTCTTTCTTTCTTTTTTATTGGCATCACTGCCTTCTGGTGGTGGGAGTAGGAGGCCCAATCTTTGCTCCTGTGGAGCCTGTGCTAGAATTGAACCCCCATCCCAGTGGGCCGCAGTCCCACGCACAAGCACTGCACCACCGGGGCTGAGCCCTCTTTATTTCTTATTTTTTGGAACCAAAACATTATTTGGGGACAAAGTAAACCTTGGCACCCTGGTTGCAGTCCCAGGAGTTAGGCATACACCATCATTCACTGGTGCATTTTTAAAATTATTTTTTAAAATCATTTCATTGGGAGCTTATATAACTCCCATCACAATCCATCTATCCCTCCATCCCTCCATCCATTTATCCATCTCTCCATCCATCCATTGTATGCAAAGCACATTTGTACACTTGTTGCCATCACCATTCTCAAAACATTTTCTTTCCACTTAAGCCCCTGATATCAGCTGTGTTAGTCCAGGTAGGCTAGAGGAACAAATTTCATAGACATGCATATAGATATAAGGAAAAGTTTTATATACAAGAGGAACAGGACATTGAGCCCAGTCCAATTCAAAGTCATAAGTCCAATATTAACCCATATGCCCGAAATCAGTCTATAATGTCTCCTTCCAACTCACGAAGTCACAGGTCAGTGGGTGCAGAATCCTGGTGCTGGCAGGGGTCTCCAGATGGCTCCTCGCTCCTAGGGCTCAGGGTCCATCAACAGCAGAAGGAACTCATCACTGGCAGAAGTCTCCATGTGGCTGCCCCAGTTTCAGAGGTCTGGCTCCATCGGGGCAAAGCCATGTGGACTCTCTGCCAGCTACTCAAGCTTCTCAGACGCTGCCATCTTATCATGTCCGTGATTCAGCATCTCTGAGACTAACTCCCAACCACCAGGGAAGAAGTTTCTCATCTTCATGAGGGAAATATCGAGAGATTTCCCAGAAGTCCCAGACAAAAGCCATGCCCACATGGAGGCCTTATTGGCTACTCAATGGCCATCTCCAGATTAACAGGCTAGACTCCACCCCTACATTTCAATCATAAAATTAACATAAGCACATGACTGCCACATCAGCTCCTCATATTTCCCCTCTCTCCACACTCCTTCCTTCCCCCTCAATAATTAATAAGTTTTTATTATTTTGCCATATCCTACACTGTCTGATGTCTCCCTTCACTCACTTTCCTATTGTCTATACCCCAGGGAGCAGGCCATATGTAGATCCTTATAATTGGTTCCCCCTTTCTACTCAACCTTCTCTCCATACTCTGAGTATCACCACTCTCACCACTGGTCTTGAAGGGATCATCTCTCCTGGATTCCCCAGGTCTCTGATTCCTATCTGTACCAGTGTACACCCTCTGATCTAGCTGGATCTGTAAGGTAGAATTGGAGCCATGATAGTGGGGGGGAGGGTGGGGAGGAAGCATTTAAGAACTAGAGGAAAGTTGCATATTTCATCATTGCTACACTGTACCCTGACTGGCTCATCTCTTCCCTGTGATCCTTCTACAAGGGGATGTCACTTCACCTACAGATGGGTTTGGAGTCCTTGATCTGTACTCCTCATTTATAATGTTATAATTTTTAGTTCTTTGATGCCTGAGACCTGATCCCTTCAAAACCTTGTTGTCACACATGTTGGTGTGCTTCATCCATGTGGACTTTGTTGCTTCTTACCTAGATGGCTACTTGTTTACTTTTAAACCTTTAAGGCCCCAGATGTTGTATCTTTTGATAGCTGGGCACCATCAGCTTTCTTGATGACTTTTGCTCATGCACACATTTGTCTGAAGTGATCATGTTGGGAAGGTGAACATCATGGAATGACAATATAATAGAACAAAGTGTTCTTGCATTGAGAAAGTACTTGAGTGGACATCCAATACCCACCTGCTGCCTTAATACTAAACCTATAATTATATGCATGTATATCTATTTCCCTATCATCATATATAAATATATTTATCTGTTTATGTGCCTGCATTTAGGCCTCTATAAATGCCCTATCCCTCCCAGTTCTTTCATCTATTTCCTTTTACTTTCCTCTTGTCCCACTATCATGCTCAGCCTTCATTTGGGTTTCAGTAATTTCTCTCTGTTACATCACGCTTGATCAATCCCTATCAGGCCTCTCACATCCACCTTGTCACTCATTTTAGATATCTTGTTGTTCCCTTATTCCCTTGTCAACACCACCTCCTTTCCCCCAGAAACCCTTTTCTATGTCCCCCTGGAACCATCAGTCCCATGTTTTTTCCTCCATACTGTTCATCCAGCCTATCTTATATGGATAGACTTACAGAGATAATAATATGTACAAAAACCCCTAAGAGATAGCAAGATGAAGTGGCAAAAGAAAACAAAACAATGACAGCAACAAAAAAGCCAATGTCCAGAGAATATATATAGATAAGTAAAAAAAATGGAATTAATAATAACAAGAGAAAAACCTGTAAAGAGTTCAAGGTCTGTTCATTGACCTCCAGGGGTGTCCCCTGATTGAGTCCAAGGGGGTGCCACACCCTGGCCTCAAAGTATAACCTTGGCACTCCCTTCGGAACTCTATGCTTTGCTCCCCTTTCTGCTCTGTTGCACACCCTTAGTGTTTTGCCTCAGTGTAGTGGGGTCAGACCAGGTACAATCCCAACCCTGCTTCTCCATTGTTGTCCTCGTAGGGCCTTGGGTCAGTGAGGGATGCCGTGTTTCATATGGGGGCCAGCCATATGATTCTCTCCGTGCTTTGGCTGTTCTGAGTGGGGATATTGACCTCAAGGCTTGGTGGACTAGAATATTCCCCACTCTCTCTTTCTCCTCCTTCATTTGTTCTCATTTACTGACCTACAATTTTGTTACCATGTGTCTCCTCGAAGTCTTTAGACATGGCCAACCCTCCATTGCTTATTCATCTCTATGACCTGTGCTGGACATGCTACTTTGTCTTTGGCACTTACTGTATTGATGTAACTCCATCCTACATGAGTACTGGCTCCCTATCCCACTTATGACCCTAACAAACATAAAGTCCTTTGGTAGTTGGGTCAAAATACAAAGTAAAATCTTCCTACCCACCCACATCTAAATGATGGTTTTGACACAAATTGGCCCAAACTGACTCTTTCCCCTCAGGTTGTTCCCCTTCCTAAACTCATGAATTTGCTTATAGGGATAAGGTGGTTTGCTACCTTTTCCAATACAGTAACTTGCCCATAGAGTTAAAAATTCAAAGTTTTCCTCAGCTTTGGTCCCCACATCTCAAAAACTACCACTGTCCATCGGTTTCTTGTGAAACAGAAACTTTCCTTCACAATTTTTCCTAAACTCGGTAGGTTTGCAAACCAGCTGCAGGAGTTCTGAGAGAACTCTGGGTGGTCCCTGTGTATTTATCTTCAAATACTGGGTCCTAATAGAAATATGGTCAAAGTCAGACTTTATATGTACGCGCCACCAGCAGCTCCATAGGAGAAAGAACTTTTTGCTCTGTAAATACTTATGGCCTCAGAAACCCACAGGGGATCCCTATGAGTCAGCATTGCCTCCATGGCATTGAGTTCAGTTTGATTTGCGGTTATTGCAATGCTTACATTATATTACTAGAGCATCGCAAAACCATGGAAAGTAGGCAGGCTGGTGTTTAACCGATTTAACAGAGAAGAAAGCGCTGGTTTCCACAGGTGAATGGACTCATCTAACACTGCCGTGGGAGTGGGAGCTAGATTTCCAGCTCCTAGACCAAAGTTCATTCTACTTCACAACAGCTCTTGGCTTGTAAAAACGTCCTGTCCTTAAAAAAATCAGGGATGGTGGGAACTCCACGCACCTCACTAGACCTCTCTCAAATGAAACTGCATGACCTCCTTTCTGTCTTGCTGAGCTAGGGATGGAATCGGCAGGACGTGGCTGTCAGAGATGTGAGCAACAGAAGCTGCTACTACTGTGTCCTCAAAGGTTTAACTAAAGGGTTAAAAAAGTGGAAAGACATTTGGGAGCATAGGGAAGAAACCTTTTGCCAGTAAATCTGATGATATGCCTGTAATTAAGTCAAATAGGTTAAAGGCTTGTTATGCTAGCATTAACACGTAATTCATCCATTGAATTACAATGAGATTCATGTAAGGATTACACGTAAAATTCCATGTAATGAGATGTATTCATCATCAAAAGCTTTTTGCCCTTTAAGAAAATGTTACAATAATTATCCCATGAACGTGAAAAGTCAATAGAGGTGAAAATGCATGTCTTTTTATACCATCATTGTGATTGTATTTATATTGGCAAGGCCTAACCCTGCTGACATTTAACTTTCTAGGGAGAGAACCTGGGCCGCTCCTCTCTCCTCTCGTCTCACCCTTTCCTCTTGGGCCATCCAAGAGATGCTCTTTGCCCTCCTTCTCATCTCCTCGCCCAGAGACACAGAATCAAGAGTCTTGTTTCCCAACTTGCAAAACAGATAAGTTAGAGTGCGATTACTCACTTGACAGAAGGATTCACTAGAGAATTCCGTTAAAGCTTTCTTCTATTTTAATTACAATTTTTCTTACAGCAGAGACTGAGCAGAATTGAGAATAGAGGCCTTAAAATGATTATGTATTTAATGTAGATGAACTAAAATATTTGCGGACCTATATGTTTCTGATGTATGGGTGAAAATGACCATCACCTCTGAAGGATGCTTCTGGACAGTGGAATGATTTAAAGCTTGAAGTGGGTTCAGAAGAAGCAACATCAACATACATTAAAATTACGTGTTGTAGATAGACCATGCAATAAATCGACAAGTAGATTATTCTTTCTGTGTCTAGACTTATGTACAATATGTTTTACTTACATGGTCTCAGACAGTGAATTTTAAATAAATGAAAGCATTTGACTCTCTTTAAGAACTATATCTATGGTAATGTCATGCCATTTCTTTTCTTTGACGGGGGAACATCACTGCCATCTGGTGGGAGTAGGAGGCCCAACCTTGCTCCTGGAGAGCTGCTGTTGGATTTGAACTGCCAACCCAGTGTGCCACAGTCGCACCATGCCGTTTCTAATTTTTTAAATTCCACTTTTGTATTTTACTCAAGGAATCTGAAAGGAGTGATAGATGAATTTGGATATGTGAACTCTAGAATTACTTGAGGCTGAATTTTGTAATATGTAGGCAGACTGTGGCTCCCTCAACACTGGGTTGTGAACCTGCTAACTTTAGTCACAAAATGATTAAGGATGTTAATCTAAGGTCATTGATTTTTCTCACGAAAAAAGCAGCAAAAGGCCTCAGTCTATTTTAGTTTTTTTTTTCTAATGCACATGAATGATGTTGAGCAAGATGTATCTTACCCAAAAAACTTTCAAGTAATTGTGTGTAACTATGTAAAATCTTTCACAGCAGGACAAGAGGATCGAGGGACAGTTGGTTCTTTCAAAGGGGACTGGGAACAAGTATGCTTTTGTTTAGCACCTTGCTTGTAATATTTCAGACATGCTTCAACCATAAAATATCCTTTCCTTATGACTGCTTCGAAAAGTTCCTGTCACTCATAAGCTTTGTCTTTCAGTCATGCTTAATAAAGGAGAGTGTCACTTAGAGTATTAGAATTTAATTTGATGTGTATCTTTAGTGTATGTGTCATGTGGTGTCTTAATTTTGTATGGGTCAGCAGGTGCTTTTCACTGAGATGGCTATTATCTGAGGCACTAAATTCTTTAGTGTGCTTTCTCTACAGTATAGTTTCTTTTATGTAGAAGAGATAAAGTAAGTGTCTTTATAATACCTTTTTTTTTGGTACATGGAGGCTGATTGGAAGATCCTCTACTGCTAAGAATCAAGGTAGCTAATTCCAGAGCCCAACAAATCTGTTATGGGGATTGAGGGACACAGGCTGCATCCATTTGTCATGAGAGCTCCTTAAAGAAACCTTCATTTATGTGACCATGCTTAACATATGAGGTTCAATAATCAGAAGATTTAAGCTAGTGCCTGTAGTAAATCACTTGCAGGTGGCCATACTGACCTCCTCTGGCTTCCCCATGGCCACAAAGCAGGAAGAAGCCTACCTCCATTCTTTATTCACCCAACACCAACTGATCCTCTCACCACCCTCTACAGCAGTGGTTCTCAACCTTCCTAATGCTGCTACCCTTTAACACAGTTCCTCAGGCTGTGGTGACCACCCCCCCCAAATCATAAAATTATTTTCTTTGCTAATTGATAAGTGTAATTTTGCTACTGTTATATATCGGATGACACCTGTGAAAGGGTCATTTGACCCCCAAAGGGGTTTCAACCCACAGAGAACTTCTGCTCTACAGATATGCTTGCTTTGATAATTATTGTAGTGGCTACACAGAACCCATACACAATACCCCTAATTCTGGGTACAGAGAACCCATACACAGTACCCATAATTCTGGCTACATAGAACCTATACACAATATCCATATTTCTGGGATTCTTAGGGGTGTTTATAGGACGTCAGGATCAGTATACAGCAAGGGTACAGTCAGTAGTCTGCAGCAGCATCTCTCCTCAGTCAACAACCACTTTTCTAGCTGGTCATCAGCATCTCAGTCACACAGCCCCTTGGTTTCTGCCTCCACAGACCAGGAAGCCAGTCGACTATCTGTTCTGTGACACATCTCCATAGTTTAGAGCCAGAAGGTACAGCCTAGTCTAAGCATTGCTCTTCAAGTCTCTAGTGCCTCTGGTTTTGCCCTTGCTATGTCAGACAGCAATCTGGACCATGTTTTTCCTGTGGTCCTGGGAGTCTTCAAAGATGACTCATCCTTATGGCAGTGAGGGAGTGGTAATAAAAAATGACCAGTCCTCGCTTGTGCTGCACACCCGCTATTTGTGACATACCACCCAGTCCGTGGTGAGAGTTACGAGAGGTATTCATAGGACAAAATGAAAGTCAGTGCCATCAAGTTGATTCTGAAGCAGATCAATTTGATAGGATGTGGTAAAACTACCCCAGGGGTTTCCTCAACTGCAACTTGTCATGGGAGTAGAAAACCTCTTCTTTCTCCTGGAGCAGCTGGTGGTTTCAAACTGTTGACTTGGTGGTTAGCAGCCCAGACACCAAGGAGCAGAACCATACTAATTATTGTACTCTACTATAGTGTAATTTTCCAATAGACCGAGAAAGAACATTAAAAATAAAACTCTGATACATACATTTACCTCCAACTTCATTACAATTTAGTCAATGTTCATCCATCAATCATTCCTTCTCTTTAGTAAGTCAGCATGTATTTGTTGTTTTATGACCATGTATCAGGCACTTGGCTTGGTTCAGTCAGAGATATAAAGAATAAAGATGAATTACCATCCTGTTGAAATTTTGCTTATAATAGAATAAGAAACAAAAAGTCGGATGAGTTGATGAATCTAATGCAAGGTAAAGCATGATAAATTTAATCAGAGAGGTCTGCAAAGAGCGGTGAGGAGTTTGGGAGGGGTGCAATTAGGGCTATTTTACATTTCCAGGGATTTTGGTAGAGCTCCATGAAGAATATGGAATGTAGACTCAGCTGACTCAACTTCCAGAAATGGATATGGAAAGTGTATTCCAGTGGAAGAAACGGCAACAAGAATGGCATGAACAGTGGGTCACGAAATAGACTAACCAGATTACAATTTTTTGGATCCCAAACTGGGAGCTCTTGAAAGTTTGGGAGCATGATTGGGCCATGATCCTAGTAATAGATAGCGGATGCTTATCTTGTGGCCATTTTGAAAAAGAGGCCCATTTTCAATCACACCTAGAAGAATCCATGGGAACCTTAGCAATGGTGGAGGAGCCAAAGAGCCCTATTGGGTTACAAGTTGGGCTACTGACTACAAGTTCAGCATTTTGGAACCAGGGGAGAAAGATGAGACTTTCTACTCCCACAAAGACCTGCGTCCTGGCAAGGGAGAGTTCTCCTCTGCACTCTCAGGTTGCCGTGAGTTGCAATTGACACCATGGCAGTGAGATTGGTGTTTTGTCTGTCTGTTTATGTATAGTGATAAAGAGCGGAGCGAGGTAAAAGAACTGGTAGAAATGATTTTCTTGGCTGAGTCCCGGTGGCGTAGTGGTTGTGCGCGGGACTTCGGCCCACAGGGCTGACGGTTCAAATCCAGCAGCAGCTCTCCAGGAGCAAGGCTGGGCTTCCTACTAACACCAGGGCAGTGATGCCCCCATCCCCCCACCACACACACAAAGAAATGGTTTTCTTGGTAACTTGCTTGGTAGATGCTTTGTGGGGAAGTACATCACACACGTCAAGGTTTTTGAGCCTGTGACATTGGAATGCAAACATTATCTTGCACTGAGGGTCCTGAGGTGAAGAAGATGATGAGTTGAATTTTGAGAATTTGTCACCTCTGTATTCTTTTGGAAACCTTTCCTAAGAAAGTTGCAGATAGCTACCTTATGAATGGTCACTTAAAATGTGTAAGGAAAGGAAATGATTTTCAGAGCTTTGTTATGATGTTATGTCTTTCTCTATGCTTTAGTAGTCAGATACTATTCATTACACTAAGAGCAACAGTGTAACCAGGTAGATTAGGTGTTTTCCTTTTAATGTTGCTAGAACATAAGGTCATATAACAGTTGCATGAGAGCACAGACAGTTCACATGCAGTTCTTACTCAGCTTTCTTTGATGTTACCATCTTACAGAGTACAATTGCCAGTGATCTGCAATTGGAAAGCTGACAATCTGGCTGATTTTTAAAAATGTGTTGTTAATTGCCATCTGGCAGTCTTATGCATATATAAAAAAATGAAATGTTGCCTGCTTTTATGTCCTTTAAAAATATGTCTAGAGTAAAATTCACTCTTCATGGATCTGAAAAAGCGTATAAAATCTTGTTTGTTTGACTATTGGGCTGCTAATCAGCAGTTCAATGGTTCAAACCCACCAGCCACTCTGCATGTGGTTGTCTGCCCCCATGAAGATGTGATTGTCTGCCCCTATCACGATTTGCAATCTCATAAACCTTATGGAACAATTCTTTTCCCTACAGTGTCACTATGAGTCAGAATAGCTCTACAGCAATAGGTAGGTAAGTAAAATATAGAATAATTCCACTTCATAGCCTCCCCCAAATTCCTTCAAACTATCCATTTGTGGTCATTAACCTGATTTTTATACCTTTAAGTAGACCTTTTGAAATGTCATATGAATAGAATCATACAATATGTATCCTTGAGATTTTATCTTCATCTATGTAATTTTCAGTATACATTTATCTGTCCTATTGCTAAGGAATATTGCATTGCATGTATATACCATGGTTCTTTATCCATTCACATGCTAAAAGGCTTATGGATTGTTTACTGAGTCTAGTGATTATGTAAAAGCTTCTATTAATATTCACATATAGACTTTTCTGTGAACACACAGTTTTTACTCATTTTTGTTAATACCCAGGAGTATTATTGCCAGAGCACTGTCAGACCAGGTTTACTAGAGAAACAAATCCAGAGACCCTCATATATGTGTAAGAGAGATTTTTATATCAAGAAATAGTTATATATCAGGAGACCTTGCCATCCCAGACCATATCAAGTCCATAAGTGTGATACTGGTCCATAAATCTCTCTACAGACTTGCCAAGCCACAAGCAATGATACAAAATGCAGGAAGATCATAGGCAGAGGGTAAAGAGTATTGAGAATTCTCGGCAGGTCTACTGCCAGTCTCAGTGTGGCTTACCTGATGGAGTGAAGGTGAATGGAGGGAGGGAGAGAGAGAGGAAGAGAGAGAGAGAAGTAGGAAGAGAGAGAGAGAGAGAGAGAGAGAGAGAGAGAAGTAGGTTCCCAGGACCCTCCCTATGAGTTCACACCCACAAAGAGGCACCATCAGGCTATGACCTGGTTGATCAGATAGATTCCACCTCTACACTTCAAGTTGACAGGAAACTATGTAAATACCACAGGCCACCCCTTGTCAACTTGACACTTTTACACAACCTTTTAGCCATACATAAATTTTAAAACAAAGACATTAGTAAAATCATTTTTGTGTGTAACAGGATAAAACCAAAATGCACACAACTCAAAATGCACCAGCCTCATTTAGACATAATACCATGTAATTGAACAAAACAAAATTTTCTTTTCTTTTCTTTAAAGAACAATTTATAATGCATTTTTAAAATGCTGTTTCTTTAACATTTTGAATTAGAGACAGACATCCTTAGAAAATGGAGAAATTTCTTGGTTACAATGAAGTACATGAAGGCAGCACTGATGAAGGAAATGAATCTGCCGATGAATTAAAACAAAATTTTCTACCTTAATAATTGCATTTACGTGAACACCTATGCCATAATCCTTTCAAAATATTCCCTCACCCATGATAGTTTGTAAGCCAGCCACTTCATGTCTTTGCCTTCCCCTTTTGCATATACACTTTCTATATCACTAACTTATAACAGCCCAGTCCTCTGAGGAGACAGGCATGTTTTTTGATGTGAAGCATCTTCATTTCAGTTGGAATCTTGTGAGTCTGCATCCATAAGCTAAGTCAAACCAGAACAGACTGCCCATCAAGTCAGCAGCAATATGTACCACTACACAGGTTCAAGAATCTATCTTCATCAGGTTAGGTTCTGATCAACTTAATGTTGGCTGCTTCACTTAGCCTCACCAGTTTGGCCACCTCACCATTTGATCATGGGTTCCTTCACAAATTCTAAACAAATTTAGCCCCCTTAGTCTAGGTTCTGCCACAGGCTCAGATTCTGCACACTTTCTGTAAACTTCAGATCAGCCAATTAGTTTGAGTAGCAGAGCTTTTGTACTACGCATTTATCCCACTAGATGAGTATTGAATGACTTGTTCTGAGTTAGTGCATCCAGTGGCATCACCTGGGAAAGTTCTCTCTGGTCATTTTTTTTTTCTTGCCAGGTGAATTTTTTCTTAAAGCAGTTTCATTCGAACTTCATTTTTTTGTGATGGCCAGTTTCAGAGTACAGTGTGAGACCATGAAAATTTTGCTTCCTGCTTGGGAAAAATGCCACAGAAATTGTGATGATGTTGAACACAGCTTATAAGGACAGTGCTATGGGAAAAATTCAAGTGAATGAGTGGATATTTTTTGTTTCATAAAAGGTGAAATGTCTATTGATGACAAACCTCATTCTGTACAATTTTCAAATTCCCAAACAGACAAAAATGTTGACTTGGAATGCGTTTTGGAGTTTGTTCCATTAGGTTAGACTGTTAATCAAACTTTCTATTTAGAGGTTCTGGGAAGACTGTGTAATGGTGCAAAAAAAAAAAAGGCCTGATGTATGACAGGCTGAGAAATGGTTTTGTCACCAGAACAATGAACCTGTTCATGCAGCCATCTCAGTGTACCATGTTGGGGGGGGGGAAAACTCAGCAATGCCTCACTTGCCTTACTCACCTGGTCTTGTTCTATACCACTTCTTTTTGTTTCCTCAAATGAAGAGGGACATGAAAATACAGTGGTTTGAAGACATAGAAGACATGAAGAAAAAAAATGAGAGAGGTTCTGTTAGGTATTCAAACAGCTGGTTTTGAAAAAAACATTTCTAACAATGGAATCACTGATTTGACAAATATATTAAATGTAATGAAGAGTACTTTGGATGATAAGGTTATTTTGTAAAAATTAAATGCATATCTTTGAAGAAAGATTCTGGTTTTTTTAGAATACCCCCCTTGTGTGTACACATACACACACACACACACACACACACACACATACACACACACATACCCCTCTCCACGAGCACTGTCATTAAATTAATTCTGACTTATAGTCAACCTGTAGGGCAGAGTAGAACTGAGCCTATGGGTTTCTGAGTCTGTAACTCACTACGAAAGAGTAGAAAATCTCATCTTTTTCTCTAGTTGACAGGACCTAGCAGTCCTAAATGTGTAGTCATCTATCAGAAGAGCTTCAAAAATAGATGAAGGGAAAACTGACAGATCTAAAAGTGAAATCTACTATTATAGTTGCAGACATCAATACTTCCTCTCAGTAATTAAGAAATCAAGTAGGCAGCAAATGATACAGCTGATCTAACAACACTATCAAAGAACTTGACCTGGTACAAATTATTAGAAAACTCAATGAAATAAGAGCTATCTGTTTTTTTCTCAAATGCACCAGGAAAATTCAGTGACGTCGACCATCTTCTTGGCTATCAAGCCAGAATTGTGAAGTTTAAAGGGATTGAAGTTATATAAAGTATGATATTATGCTCTAAACTAGAAAATAGTTTCAGAAAGATAATTGAAAATGCCTTACTATTGGGTAATTCAGCAACATACTTCTAAAGAACTCATAGATTAAAGCAAACATCTCTGGCCCTGAGCCAGTGGTGAGAGTGGTGATACTGGGAGGGTGGACGGAAGGTTGGGTAGAAAGGGGGAACCAACTATAAGGATCTACATATAACCTCTTCCCTGGGGGAGGGCAATGGGGAAGTAGATGAAGGGAGACATCAGACAGTATAAGATAGGACAAAATAATAATTCATAAATTATCAAGGATTCATGAAGGAGGGGGGTGGGGAGGGAGGGGTTGAAATGAGGAGCTGATGCCAAGGGCTTAAATACAAAGCAATGGATGTACAAATGTGTTTTACATACCATGGACTTATGTATGGATTATGATAAGAGTTGTATGAGTTCACAGTAAAATGATTAAAAATAAATAAATAGATAAAAAGAAAATCTCTCAGGAACTAAAAGAGATTTCTAATGGAAGCAAAACTAATAGAACAAATAGAAAATAGTAACAGAAAATAACAAATAGAAAATAGCTCCTAGATATTTGCTCTATTTCTTTTTCACTTTTCTTTTCTCCTTTGTGCTTTCAGGTTGGATAATTTCCTTTTTGTGCCATTTGGTTTCATGAAGATGGCTATTTTTAAAGGAACACAGAATTCATTTGTGATGTTGTTTATGATTTATATTAACTCTTCTATTATTTGTCTGAGACCTCTATATGTGGCTAAGTTCTAATTCTTTATTTAAAAGTTTTTTAGATGGGCCTTTATAGAGAAAATTCAGATTTCATGTGACCATTGGTACAGAAAATGTTCATGACACTGGCATGTTTGCCACAACGTCAGCATTCGCCTCCTTGCAGTGGTGGGCACCCTGTTTCCTTTCATCCCATTTTCTACTTTTTCTTGGTATCTCAAGTTTGCCTGTCAGTAAATGTTCTTTTGGATCTTATAGAATTGGGTGTTTTCAGGAACATGTTTTCTCTGGTGTTCTGGGTTGTTTTATTTGGCTGAAAGATGATTACAGGGCATGGCTTTAGTTCCAGATCAAAGTTCTTAGGGAAGGAGTCTTTATCAGAACAACAATTCTGGACCTTTTGTGAATTTTATTTTCATTTTATATTGTTTCTCCTACTTTGCCCAGGAATTTCTGCTATGATTCTAGTTAGAGTTGCAGGCACTGGTCGCTGGGCACCATCAAGTTCCCTAAAACCTTTCTACAGGTGGATGTGTTCTCTTACAACGAGCCACTTTAGCACACTTACTATCTATAGATCTGTTTGTAAATTATTGATTGTTAATATAAATGATTGAAAGATGTCTACATTAAAGTGATAATCATTGTTGTTCCCCTTCATTCTTGTGTTCTTCTCAATGTCTTCCTTTGCCTGGTCATGTGTTGACTTCCCTCATATCGTGTATTGTTTTCACCATAATTAACATGTATCATCTAGTTATTTAGCAAATTTTCCTGCCACCTTTCCCATTGCTGATAGCTATCAGAGAATGTTGCTGTTATTTCCTTTTGTCTGTTTTGTTGTTATTGTCTTAGCTAATGGTGGTTCCATACAATATGCAGCCTATTATGAATGAAATATTTCAATTAGCATAATGTCCTCCAATTTTGTTCATGCTAAGATGTGGGTCTTTCACATCTCATATTCATGCTGAGATGTGGGTCTTTCACATTTCATATTCATGCTGAGATGTGGGATATTCTTTATGATTGAATACTATTTCATAATGTGTATGGTCTATGGTTTGCTTAGCTCTTCATTTTTAATAGTTTCTATTTTTGCTATTGTAAACAATGGTGTAAGGAATAAGAGGGTGCATATATTTATTCATGTAATAATTCTCTTAGTTTGTTAGGGTACATACTTATAAATGGAATTGGTAGATCATAAAATATTTTTATTTCCAGCTTCTAAACTTCTGCCATCAATGTATAATAGTTTAAATATGCCCAGAGCTTTGATAATGTTTATTCTCATGTTTTTTTAAATTAATGACATTATTGTCAGGTTAAGATCATATCTTATCTAGTTTTGATGCTCATCTCTCTAATAGCTTACTTTCATTAGCATTCTTCCTGTGTTTAATATACACCTGAGGGGCTGAATCCCGGTGGCGTAGTGGTTGTGCGCGGGACTGTGGCCCACTGGGATGGAGGTTCAATTCCAGCAGCAACTCCACAGAGCAAAGGCTGGGCCTCCTACTACCACCAGCAGAGGGTAGTGATGCCCCAAAAATGAAAAAAAATATATATACACCTGAGTATTTTCTTTGGTGACATGTCTATTCATATTCTTTTGACTTGTTTTCAATTGGATTGTTAATCTTTTTGTTGTAGAGGTGTGGAAGATTTCTATAACTTTTGGAGATGGGACATTTGTTAAGTAAACCATAGCCACCTCCCCCACCCCATCTTCATTCATCTATTTCATTTGGTTTTGTTTGAATTCTTAGTGATGCTTGGCTTTATTTATGCCATATAAGACTCCTAGCCATGACTTGCTTTTTGGCCTGTCATACATACAGTGGTGTCCTGTGTGTTGGTGTGATGCTGGGGCATATGTTTCTAGTATTTCAAGTGCCAGAAGGGTCACCCAAAGTGGACAGGTTTTTGCAGAGCATCCAAACTAAGAATAGACTACAATGAAGAAATAGGCTCTCCATTCTAAGTCAGACATTGAAAAACCTGTGGACCAAACAGAAATATCATGGGAGATTGAAAACCTCATGTAGAAAAGCAGAACATTGTCAGAGAATGTGCCAGCAACTGAGCCCCATCAGTCAGAAGGTGCTCAAACTATGATTGAAGAGGAGCTGTCTTCTCAAAGGGGAGTCAACCATGATAATCACCATGGTGTAAATAATGTAAGAGTCACTTCTTCAGAACCTATATTTGCTGGTGGGGCATGAATAAAAATGAAAAGAAAACAGCTGCAAAAATCAAATAATAATTGGAACTTCAAATGGATGAATCTAGGAAAATTGCTAATTGTAAAAAATGAAGTAGAATGTATAAGAATTGACATTATAGATATTACTGAGCTGAAACAGACTAATGTTGGCCATTTTGAATGAGAAAATCAAATGGTTTGCTATGCTGGGAATGAAATCATCAAAAGGAATTATCAAGATCTATCTCAAGGAACAGTGCTGTCCATATTATTAAATCTGACTCACATTTAAGTACAACTATTATTCAAATCTATGCACCAACCACAAAACTAGTGATGAAGATGTTGATGAATTCTACCAATGACATCAGTTTGATCAAATGTGCAATGAAGATGCAATGATAGTTATAGTAATTGGAATGCAAAGGTTGGAAACACACAAGAAGGAATAGCAATTGCAAGATACATTATCCAACACCACAAAAGGCAATTTTGCACATTCATTTCTTCAGATGAAATACACAGAAATCAAATTGACTACATTTGTGGGAAGAGCAAGGGAAAAGCTCAATATTAGCTGTTAAAACCAGACCACAGGCTGACTGTGAAACAGACTACCAATTACTCATTCAGGTTGAGCTGAAAGAAAAAAAATTCACAGGAGCCAAGTGCAACCTTGAGTTCATCCATTCTAATTTGAAGACTATTTCAAGAACAGATTTGACACTGAACACTAATGATAGGGGACTATTAAGGTGTTGGAGAACACCAAACATATCATAGATGAGGAAAGAAAAGATCATTAAAAATACAGGAGAGGAAAAGAAAAACCATCAATATGTCAGAAGAGATACTGAAACTTGCTCTTAATTATAGAGTAACTAAGATGCATCAAAGAAATTATGAAGTCAAAGAGCTGAAGAGAATGTTTCAAAGGGCAGTTCAAGAAGGCAACGTAAAATATTATAGTGAAATCTGAAAAGATCTAGTGTTTGTAAATCATGAAGGAAGGACATGCTTCATTTTCACATGCATATCTTAAAATGAAAAAAATCAAGAAAAATGTTATGCTGGAATCTAACTGCAAGGTTAGAAGTCTCTGTGGGCAAAATATTGAGTGATGGAGAAAGGACCAACAGAATATGGAAAAAATACACAAAGTCACTATACCATAAAGAACTAGTTGATATTTAACCATTTCAAGAGGTAGCATATAAATAAGAACCAATGGTAGTGAAGGAAGAAGCTCAAGTTACACTGAGCACATTAGCCAAAGCAAGCCTCTGGTAATTGATGGAATACCAATTGAAGTGTTTCCACAAGCAGATGAGGCACTGGAAGCACTCACTGGAAGACAGCTAGTTGGCCATCTAACAAGAAGAGATCCATATTTGTACCCACTCGGAAGAAAGGTCCTAACAATATTCAAATTGTAGGACAATACCTCTGTTATCATATGCAAATAAAATTTTGCTGAAAATAATCTAATAATGGATGTAGTACATTGATGGAGAACTACTAGAAGATCAGGCCAGATTCAGAATTGGACATGGAACAAGAGATATAATTGCTGATATCAGATGACTTTTGTCTGAAAGCAGAGAAAAACAGTAAGAGGTGTATTGTGTTTGATTGACTATGCTGATGTATTCTTTTGTGTGGATCATAACAAGCAGAGAAATGAGAAAAATGGGCATTCTAGAACAGTTAATTGTGTTCATGCGGAATCTGTACATAAATGAAGAAGCAGTTGTGCAAATAGAACTGCCTGGAAAGGTGTGTTTCAGTGTTACATCCTCTCACATACTTATTCCATCTGTGTACTGAGCAAATACTCAGAGATGCTGAATTTTATCGAGAAGAATACAGAATCAGGATTAGAAGATTGCAATATGAAGATAACATAACCTTGCTTGCTGAGAATGAAGAAAATTTGAAGCGGTTGCTGTTGAAGATCAAGAACTGCAGCCTTCAGTATGGATTATAATTCAATGTCAACTAGACCAAAATCTTCGCAACTGGATCAATTGCTAGCATCATGATAAATGAAGAAACAAGAGAAGTTGTCAAAGATTTAGTTTTCTTTGGATTCACAATCAGTTCTCCTGGAAGCAGCAAATAATGCATTACATTGGGTAGACCTGCTTCACAAGATCTCTTTCAAGTGTTGAAAAGAATGATTATATAAACACCCCTCCCCATAGAATTGAACAACAGTACTGTTGTAAATGGATATATTGGAATGAATAAGATGTGTCCTAAAAAAACAAAAAACAAAACAAAACAAAAAAAGTTATGTCTATTAAAATGATAAAAACAATAACTAAGTATATAATGTGTTTAAAAACAACACGGATGCTACTTGGAGGATTAAGATGAGCCTGACCCAAGCCATTATATTTTCAATTGCCTAATGCATGTGAGAGTTGGACATTGAATAAAGAAGACCAAAGGGGCATTGATGCATTTGGATTATGGTGCTGGCAAAGAATATTGAAAGTACCATGAACTTCTAAAAGAATGAATAATGATATCATTTTTGGTTCTTTAATGCCTGATACCTGTTCCCTTCGACACATCATCACACAGGCTGATGTGCTTTTTCCATGTGGGCTCTGTTGCTTCTGAGCTGGATAGCCGCTTGTTTACTTCCAAGTCTTTTAGACCCTAGACACTATATCTTTTGATAACTGGGCACCTTCAGCTTACTTCACCACATTTGCTTGTACACACATTTCTTGTCATTGATCATATCAGAAAGGTGGGCACATAATGTTATGATTTTTAGTTCTTTGAAGCCTGATAACAGATTGGGAATCCAAAGCCCAAAAATAGGTGAAGCGACATCCACTTACACAGGGGTCACAGGGAGGAGATGAGCCAGTCAAGGCACTGTGTAGCAACAATAAAATATTTAACTTTTCTCTAGTTCTTAAATGCTTCCTCCTACCACTCTCATGATCCCAATTCTACCTTACAAATCCAGCTAGACAAGGGGTTGTACACTGGAGATGGTTGGAAACATGGGGAATCCAGGACAGATGATCCCTTCAGGTCCAGTGGTGGGAGTGGTGACACTGGGAGGGTGGATGGAAGGTGGAGCAGAAAGGGAGAACAAATTGCAGGGATCTACTTATAACCTCCTCCCTCAGGTGCGGACAAAAGTGAAGTGTGTGAAGGGACACATCAGATAGTGTACGATATGCCAAATCAATGACAATTTGTACATTATTAAGGGTTCCTGGAGGAGGGAGAGGGGAAAGGGAGGGGAAATATGGGGATATGGTACCAGGGGCCTAAGTAGAAGGAGAATGTTTTGAGAATGAAGATGGCAACAAATGTGCAAATGTGGTCTGCATACAGTTGATGTATGAATTGATCATGATGAGTTGTATGAGCCCCCAATAAAATGATTTATTAAAAAAATGAGTAAGTCTATCTTGGAAGAAGTACATAATATTTTTTAGAGTAAAGGATGGTGAGAGTTTGTCTCATTTGGTCTTACAAGTAGGAGAGACAAGCCTCAATTGGGAGAAGGACGTCATGTTTGGTAAAGTGGAAGGGTAGTGACAAAGAGGAAGATCTTCAACAAGGTGGATAACACAGTGGCCACATGGGCGGAATCAGACCTGAGAACCAGAGTGGGGGTGCACAGGACTGGGCAGATTTGTTCTGTGGACATAGAGTTGCTATGAGTTGAGACGGACTTGAAAGCACTAACAACAATAACAACACCAGGGCCCCTAGCATTAGACCTGTTTTCATCTTCCATGATAGTTCTAGTTTTAGGTTTTGTATTTAGACCATTGCTAGAACTTCATTTAATTGTCATATATGATGTAAGCTAAGAATCTTGTTTTTATATGGATGGATATCAATTCTGATAGCACCAGCTGCTAAAAAAGATGGTTTCTTATCCCTTTTAGTGGATTTTGGATATCTATTGAAAATCAGCTTTAATATGTGGAGGAATTTATGTTTGTATTTTCAGTTCACGCCCATTTGCCTTTGTGGGAGTTTTTGTAACATTAAAACAAAACCACAATGACAACCACAACAAATGCACTGCCATTGAGTCAATTCAGACCCACGGCACCACTAATTGCTGAGTAGAACTGCCCGTTGACCTTCCAAGACTGTGCTCTCTATAGGAATAGGAAGGCGCATCTTCCTACCGAGGGTTGGTTGGTGCATGCTTGGAAGATTAAATGAGTCAGTTGTGAGTTTTTAATAAAGTTCATTGTGATTGTGTTAGCTTGAAACTCTGATGTGAGACCTGGTCAATTTTGCCATCTGGCTGTGTGTATAATGTGCCATCTCCAGAGCAGAAAGGGAAAACTTAATTACCAGCAAGAAAAAAGAGCCGAGAGGCGAGTTCATCTTCTGGGCCCCAAGATCCCTGTCCACTGACCCTCCTCCATTCAGGGACAGTTAGCTGTGACCGCAGGGTCATGGCAGACGAGTAGCAGAAGATTTTTGTATTATGATTTTGTTTGCAGTTATTTACTTGAATCCTCTTATTTTCAGTAACTTAGTTACAGAGATTTGGGGGTTGTCTGGGTATAGAATCACATCAGCTCTGAATAGAAATATTTTGATTCTTACTGACCAAGGTGCATGTCATTTATTTCCCTTGCTACATCATGGTAGGTAGGACTTCTAGCACAATGTTGGATACGAGTGGTGTTACAGGAGTCCTCATCAGGTTCCCCTTCTTAAAGGAAATGCATTCAATTTCTCTACGGAGAATAATGTGGGCTGCTGGTTTTCTATCAATGACCTTTATTATGTTGAGGAATTTCTCTTCAATCCCTGTTTAGCTGAGAGTGTTAATCAGCAATGATTTTGTAATTTATTAAATGCCTTTTCTGCATTGATTGAGACGATCTTGGTGGATTATTTGAATCATTTTATAATCCTTGACTATCTACCCTTGCTTAACTGATATGAATCTAACTCTGTTAGGCTATATGAGGATGCGTCAAAAGTTCATGAGATGTCTCCGTTATCTTTTAATTTCATTTTCTATGGATATTTGGAAGCTCCCTTGTAGTATTATTAATTTTCAATATGCTGTTGAATTATATTGACTAATTTTATGTTGAGAAATTTTGCATCTATTTTCAGAAAGGACATCAGTCTGTAATTTTATCTTTTTGTTGTTGTTTTTTCCTGACTTTGGTATCAAGGTTATGCTGACTTCATAAAATGAATTTGGGAGTATTTTTTACTTGTCTGTCAATTTTGATGTTTTGTTCTTGTATTGTTTGCCCAAATGATTCTATTAATTTGTCTGTGTTCCCTTTGAGCTTATCTATATTTCTCCGAATCTCTTTCTTGATGTCCTGGAGAAACCTATAGACAAGGGGAACATCAAAAAGTTCATGAAAAAATGGAATGAAAATAAAGTGGATTTTTTTTTACTAAGCTGCTGTTCTCTTTGAACATCTCTATCAGGTGGTTTCATTGCCATTTATTTTGCTGAAAGCTTTTCTATTTCTTTATTTTGGTCACTTGCTGGAACCATCTTTGCAGCTTCTGGATGTGATTCAACATGACGTGTGGTCCCTGAGTCATTATGGTGTTATCATTTCGTTATTGTATGTGTGTTGGTTGTGGCCCTTGTTGTGGGTGATTTTAGATATATCCAAGTGTGTATCCTACTCTGATTGGGGGCTTCACCACTTTTCTCCAGGAGGGTGGGCCAGTGGCTGAAGTGTTAATGTCTGTTTGTTGCTCTTCAGTCTGACTGAGAATGTCCCTGAAATTACTGTTGAGGTTGTGTTTCTCTATGACCAGTCACCTGAGCATGAGTGCAAGGAAGATTCTTCTTGGGGCCAGCATTTGGCATTTCGTGTATACAGTTATGGTTGTCAAGTGGTTGGGGTGAAGGTACCTAGGTTTTGCCAGGGTCGTACAGAAACTCCCTCCAATGGCTCCACATGTGCTGGGTTGCGTGGTTGGAGTCACACAAGTCTCTGTGGTGGGAGGGGGCGGGCAGGTGGAGGCTGCTAGTTCCAGGGTGCCTGCTAGGTGGGCATTTGCTATTGCATGATATGAAAGAGGGTGTGTTGCCAGTCATCTTGCTTCCAGGGCAGGTTGCTGGAGGCAATGGGAGGCATCATTTGTGGGCCTCTGGATTGGGTGTCTGTCCAAAAGGATAGGTAGCTTTGCCTCATGAGTTTCAGATGCCAGTTTCTGGACAGAGAAACACTTGCCACTAGTTCATGACTCTCTAATGTAGAGGTGAGTATAACTAACTATTCTATGGGCCCCTGGAGCTCGCAACCAAGTGAATTAACAACACCAAACTATGAGTCTCTGTGCAAATGACTGGACCAAGGGGCCAATGCTGCTGGTTTGTAGGCTTCTGGGTCTGGGTGGGCCAATGGTGGGTGCTGCTGATGTAGGATGGTGTGTTGGGGTTGGATGGATGGAGTGGGTAGGCATCACAGGTTCACCAACCTTTGACATGGGTTATTGGGAGGATGCAGCAGTCAAGGCGAATGCAACAAACTTCTTCAGGGTCGAAAGCACTCTGATCTGACTCTGGACATGTTTACAGAATTGCTCCTTCTAGACTGCACCAGGTAATAATGGTTCCAGCTGGGAATGCTGGTCCCTTTGCTCTTTCTAGTGAAGGTATGCCGGTTCCACTGGCACGGTGCTCGTGATTTGTCCTTCTCTAGTCCACACTACTTGTCCATTTGGCATTCAGTCTCTTCTCCAGTCTTCCAGTTGATGCTCATGGTTCCAAGTTATCATCTATATCCAGTTCTTCTTCTTTTAAATCTTTGTTGTAAGAGACACATTTGGTGAAACGAAGACATTCTTCATCTTTGTTATTGTATTTTATATTGCTTGCCTTTCTGCTTGATTTTAATCTCGCTCAGGTGCAAGTGTCTATGCTTCAAGATGAACACACTTTATGTTCAGTTACATGGTCAGTATAGGATTGTGTATATCTAATTAAGAGCTGGGATCATTCAAGATTTCTATGACTCTGAGCTAAGACTAGAGTTTCCAAAATCGTGTGTGTGTGTATAAGAGTGTGATAGGTTTTTCACCTTAAGCCCCTTGGTTTTTAAGATTGTGTGGTGGTGGGGATGTGAGTCACTGTAGTTTTTACCAGTTCCTCAATGTGATCCATGATCTGGGAAATGATGGGCCGTCACCTTTGCCTTCATACATTTCGAGTGTTGACACTGCCTTCATCTTCATCATTGTTTAATGCTTCCAAAAGCGATGACCCAAATATAAATTTCCACCACAAATATTTTGCCTAATTCTACCCTTATCCTAAGTGAGAAATGAGAATGAACTAACAAAAAAAATTAGCACTGTGCTATAGAGTACTAAGGGGGAGGGGGCGGGTAACACTAGTAGGTATTCCCACCTTAGAATAACCAATTGTTTGAGATCAAAAGTGCAGTAGTAACCAAGGACAATCTTTCAAAGGGATTAAGAAATAAGAACTGGAAACAGAAACCACAGGGAGGAATGTTATAAATTGTGGGAATTGCAGTCAATGGGATAAAAAAAAGTGTATGAATTGTTGAATGGGAATTTTCCACCTAATTCATAACAAAAAAAAATTTGAAAAGAGACGAAGACTCTGGTGTCCCCAAGCACATGGTCAGCAAGGAGTGCTGTTCTATTGGTTAATCACAGCATCCTATATATCTGTAATCCTATGCAACATAGACACCACATGAGCTACTGCTGGTTATCATCTGATTACATGCAGAATTGGTTGCTGGAACTGACCTAAATGTAACACCTCAATGATGATTGGGCCTGAGGATTGTTCATTAGAGTATATGGTGCCCCAAACCTCTGCTTTCATAATAAAAGTCTATAGGAAAATGCTATCTCCTTTACCCAAAGTGACCTCATACAACTTGACAAAATTATTTACCTTGCAATGTGAGTTAAATTCCACAATACTTACCAGAGATGTAGGCTATTTCTACATCCTGTAACTTGTAAAGTATTTTGATTTGTTTTCCTTTTAGAGGGATGGATTGATACTTCTTGGGATTTTTCCTTTATTTACTGTTGCGCTTAGGAAATTCCACCAAGAGTGGGGTAGTATATTTTAGCCCCAACCCAGTCAGGTGTGCTTATTCCTTGGTAGGCCTCCCACATTTTCTTGTAATCTGATCTTATTTAACCATTAGGATGATTATAATAAAAATATTGACAATATTGTTAGTATTGTGACAGTGAATATGTCTTCTTCATTTTATATGTCAAAATATAGCTTTATATTTTCTTTATCAGCAATATGCATCTAATTGTATCTAGCTCTCCATATTCTATGGAGACATATAAAATTGACCTCAGAATGTAATTAACACTTTTAAAGAAAGCATCATATCAAATACTATGTGTGTATATTATGCTAAACTAGGAGACTGAGGTCACATCTTACACAGGCATTTTGAAGCTAAAATTACTTTCATCTGGTACATTGTCACATGTAGTGCCAGATTTGTGGCAACATTGTCAAAGTTTATGGAAAATAGATACTGTAGTTATAGTATACACAGCAGGAAAAATTTCCAGCATACATATGTTGATGATTCACATGTTTCTATGTATAATATATTGTTGATTTCTATAATTCAACTACTAAAAAGACATGGCGATATAAAAGAACACAGAGTCCAATTGAATATATTTTGAAGAAAGTAAATTAAACTCTGATTCTGTCATCTCTATGTCTTTGGGACATGCCCTTAATTTCAACACCTCAGTCTCCTAATTGGTAAATGAAGATCATTATTGGGTAATGAAGCTCAGTAAATAATGCATGTTAAGGACTTGGCTTGAGTATTCGACAAACTTAGATGCTCAACATATATTAAATATTGTCATCTTTATTATTTTCGGAAAGTCATCAATGTTAAAAATTGCTATAGTGTGATATACTTTGCTTATATTTATTGATGTGGTGCAAAAGAGAGCAAAGTGTCAAAAATGACCTTACTGGCAAAATTATCCAGAATTCTCAGATTAGCATAAAGTTTGTTCCTTTAATTTTCATGCCTCATCAGAGGCAATTTGAAGTATAAAAATACCCTACTCAACTGAGATCCTTAAGCTAAGTGTTCATAGAAACATTTAATTTTCTTTTAGCAATAGGAAACTTAATATCTATACAGATGTCTGAGATTTTGAAAATGGTCAAAGGTGAATACACATAAAACATGATAAAGAAACTAAGTTTTAAAATATTACTTTGTCCTGCATATATACTACTAGGTAAACTATCAAGCCAGAACATATCTAAAAGTCTGTGAATAGTTGGAGATAAAGAGACATCAAGAAGTTGTCTAGTTTTAGTACTCGTCTTCAGGTGTCCTTCAGTCAGTTTTGACTCATCATGATCCAATGCACAACAGAATGGAACACTGCCACCATCAAAATTGTTCGACTGCCTGAGCCCATCGATGCAGTCAATGCATCCATCTCTTTGGTGCTCAAAGAGGGCCTTCTTTTTCTGCTGCCCACTTATCAAAAAGGATGTCCTTCTCCAGAGATTTATCTCTTCCGACAACATGATCAATGTTTGTAAGATGAAGTCTTGGCATTCTTGCCTCTAAGGAGCACTCTGGCCTTGCTTCTCCCAATACAGATAGGTTTGTCCTTTAAGCAATCCATGGTACAGTCAATATTCTCTAACACCACAATTCAAATGCAATGATTCTTCTACAATAACTTCTTCACTATCCAACTTTCACTTGTGTATGATGCAGTGGGTTAGCTCCACCTTAGTCCTCAAAGTAGCATTCTTGCTCTTCAGTACTCTAGAGGGTCTTTGGCAGGACATGTACCTAACATAATAATTTTTTTGATATTTTGAGTGCAACTTCCAAGAGCATTGATTGTGGATCCAAGCAAGACAAAACCCTAAAAAAAACTTAACCTTTTTTTCCATTTATTATCAAGCTATCTATTGGTCTAGTTGTGAAGATTTTAGTTTTCTTTGCATTGTGTTATAATCTATACTGAAGGCTACATTCCTTCATCCTCTAAGACTGGCTATCTAATCAGTATGTTTGTAGAACATACTCAATATGTTTGTAGAAACAAATTTCTTTTAAAGTATATCCTCTTACACCATATAAATGATCATGATCTAGGGGAATATACAATTCACAAGGCATTCCAAATTTTTAGATTCTTGGTGACATAAAGATTTATGTATCGTGTAGCTAACCCCAAGGTTAGCTGTTTGAAACCACCATCTTCTCCTTGGGACAAGAATAAGAATTTTATTATTTTAAAGTTACAGCCTTGGAAATCCACAAGAGGAAGTTCTACTTGGTCCTAGAGGATCGGTATGAGTCAGAATTGCATCAACAGCAATGAATTTGAGTTTATATATTTCTTTACTCACAAATTAGTTGACTGGAAGAATTTAAGTATCATCTTTGACTGAAATGGTATTCAAACTTGGCCCCTCATCAAGCTCTGCCAACATAATTTGAGCTTTGCGTTCACTCAACATCCTGTCTGATACTATGTCAAATAGCCCTCTAAAACCTCGTTTCCCTCTTCATTGGGAAATGATCCAAGAATAGGGTGACTAACTTTATCGTTTGGAACTCAGAATTCTGGCTGGGTACTAAGAAGTCCAGTCTAGTGTTTGCTTATATTTACTATGATGATGGTGCAAAGGACTTGTTCTGCATCTGGTAGACACCATTACTTAGATGAGAGTTTCCAGAAGATTGCTCAAAATGTAACATTCAGAGGTCAAGGAGGCATGAGAGGAATAATCTAATTGAAAGTTGGCAGTAAAAATATTGCCAACCTGGAGAATGAATTAGATCAATTAGATGTGAGAGGGCATTTGTCATTCTGTGCCACAGTGAACAGCTGAACTAATAGTATATTTCTTATTCTATACAATGCTGTAGTTTTCTATTTCAAATCATAATGTAAAGGTTACTTCAGTAAGTAGCCCTTAAATTACAAGATATACCCAAAGCTTTATTTCTGCTTATTTTGGCCTAAGGTGCACCCTACAGTATATATGCACCACATATTCCCTTGTGTGATGTCTTCCCTTTAAGTACAAATGTAACCTAGAACCTGCTTCTAACCACTAGAATTTGGCAAGGAAGATATTACCTCCTTGACTTGAGTTGCTTACGATTCTGCCTTAGGACACTTAAGCATGAACCTCCTGCTACTGATGTTAAAGAAGCAACCAATACATCAATTGTATCAAGAACCATATTTGCACATTTGCGGCCATCTTTCTTTTCTAGTGATGTGGCAAGGAAGTGAAGATGGTTTTTGGGACGTGAAGTCACCTCCTCAGGCAGCCAGGAAAGGCTGGGGCCCTGATTCCATACAACCACAAGATGTTACGTCTGCCTACAAACCTGAATGAGTTGCCTTAATCAGCCTTCAGACATGAATGCAAATGAACAGCTTTCATATATAAGCTTTGTGAGACCTTGATCAGAGGAATCAGTTAAACCATGCCCAGACTCCTAACCAACAAAAACTTTGAAAGAAAATATGTCTTATTTTAAGATGCTAAGTTAATGGCAGTTTGTTATGTAGTAATAAGAAACTAATATACACACTGAATACTGACACAGAGTAAATTGGGCACCCTAAATCTAATCTTAATTCAAAGGCATTCTTTTTTATTAAAAGATTATTTTATTGGGGGCTCTTGCAATTCTTATTACAATCCATACATCAATTGTATCAAGAATCATATTTGCACATATGCGACCATCTTTCTTTTCTAGAAATTTATTGAGTCCCTGGTATCAGCTCCTCTCTTTTCTCCTCTCCATTCCCACCCTTACGACTCCTTGATAAATTATTATTATTTTCATATATCACATCAGCCGCCTGTCTCCCTTTCCCATGGTTTATGCTATTCTTCACCCTGGAGGAGGGTGTGTGGTTATATGTTGATCAAGGTGATAAGTTTCCCTTTCTTCCCCTTCTCTCCCATCTTCCTCCTACCCTTCTGATCTCACTGTTCCCACTCCTGTTCCTGGAATCTGTGGGTCTTACGAGCTCTTATCTTTTATCTGTACTGGTGTATGTGCTCTGGTCTAGTCTTAAGTGAGAGACAGTATTGAGGTCATGATAGAGACGGGTGAGAAAGGAACCAGAGGAATATTGTGTGTTCCATCCACTAGTCTTTCACTGTGCCTGCCTGACTCATCTCTTCCCTTTGACACCTTGGGGGAAGGGGTCGAAGGCATCCTTATACAAAAATTTCTACTTAAGCAATCAAAGGTTGAAATTCCATCATTCTTTCTCCTCTATAATGTTTCATTCCTTTATTCTCACTTAACAATATATAAATCAGAAACCTGTACCTAGTTGAAGAATGTCCATTCCATAAAATGATACAGAATACAACCATGAGCCACGTATAGAAAGTGGTGGTAATTAAGATACCTAGAAGAAGCTTTTTGCTTTTTTTAAAGAAAAATGATTGGTACTGGATGAAAAGTTAAATAGCATCAATTAAAAAATATTTTGATTTGTAAGCATCCTCAGTGGAAAAGGAACTTGGGAACAGATTGTGGGGGTTAGAGGTCCATTAGACAGAGGGGTCTCATGCATGAGGCCTCTTTCTAACAAGAGATTTTTATATTCGGGAGATGGGATCTGAATTTCATGTGAAGACATTTGCTCTGTTGGTGAACACCTGGAGAAAATCAATTTTAAGGATTCTAAAGGTGAAATGACTCTTCACATCCATGAGAAAGCAGAACAACAAAAAGAGTATACAGAAAAAGAATTGATGTGTTAGACTTGTGGTGTTGGAAAATATATGGAGCATATCATGGGCTGAGAAAAGAATAAACATACCAGACTTACAAGAAATACAACCAGAATGCTCCTTATAAGTTAGGGGGCTGGGACTTTGACTCAGTTCTTTTGGACACATCAACAGGTATAAAAAGGAATATGATGTGGGCGTGTCTTGTGTGACCTGCTCTAACTCCACAAGGGGGAATGAAAATGACCACCCTCAGCACCCACAGTTCAAGGGCAATTTCTTTGAGACGGGGTCAGACATGCCCTCACCCTCCAAACAATCCTGACACCAGCTTCCCTTCCCTGCACTGTACACTTTACAGCTGGGTTTTATTGTGGTCATTCATTGCAATGATCACTTAGAATTCACAGAGGATGCTCAAGGTGATGGGGGGTGATTAGGAAAGTGAACCAGAGCATCTAGGTGAGAAATACTGAAATACATTTGTTCTGTCCGGACAATCACTGCTGTGCTCACAGTCAGAGCCCTCTCTGCACCTCAAACTAACTCTTGCCTTTTCTCAGGCAGTGATTCAAGGGTTGTTGTATTTTTCCTTTTTATGTGTACCAATAGACGTTTAAATGGCATGCCAGTCCACTGTAACTCTCAAGCTGAAGGCATTCAGCTCCAGGTCTGTGGGCCCACAAACCCAGCTCCCCCAATGAGATGTCCAGAGGTCCTCCACTTCAAAAGCCCGTTTCTGGTCCCAGAGCACACAGCTTTACTTGCTCTGTGGACTGAGGGTTCTGCTGCTCTTCTCATGCTCTGGCTTCTGGTCCTTCTGCTGCTGTGCCTCTGTGACTCCTCTGCCTTCACAGCAGTGTACTGAGTGAAGGAATTTCCACGTGCAGGTGTCATGGGGTCCAAAGGACCAATCTCACTCCTGGCACCTTTCGCCTACTGGAATGCAATTCCCCACTTTCTGTTTGGGAATGTTTTTTAATATCCAGGAGAATGGCAATTATAATGAGCTTCATTTAGAATCCACAACTGAACCGTGTAAACCAATCAGGTTTTTCCGGACCTCCTAAGGCCCACTCATTAGGAAAAAGACAGTGGTTTGATAGAATCAAAGGGTATGGCTAGAAGAACCAGGGAAAACTCTGATTGCATCAGGAGCAATCAATTGTTAGACACGAGCATCATGTTTGGTCAAAGGGAGGGTCAGTGAAACTGAGGAGCTAACTCAGTGACATGAACTGACATAATTGACAAGGCCCTAGAAATGCAAACCATGGATGGCACTGAACCAGGCAGAGTTTTAATCAGTTCTAACTTAATGTTGAATAAGAGTGGGATTAGTCTTACAGTAGGCGAATCTGTACCTGGTGAATATATGCATTTATGAGAATCGGTCACCCCTTCCTATCACTATTGTTGTTAAGTGCTATCAAGAAATTATGACTCATAATGACTTTATGTAAAACATAATGATCCCGTACTCTCCTCAAAACTAGTTTTTATGTTTGAGTTCATTGTTGTAGCCATTGTGTCCCTCCATCTGCTGGAAGTGTCTCTTCTTTTTCACAGACCAACTTTGCCAAACATGCTGACCTTTTCCAAGAATCGATCTCCTGATAATACATACAATGTGCAGAAGGAATAAGAATTCTACAGAAGATGAAACCCACATGTTGTAAAGCACTTAATTGTGACTGAGGGAAAATTGCCTTTGCAGAGTAGAATTGACCATAATGCCATGGATGGAGTAAAGCTTTGAGAACCTCCCTTTGTGAATGGGGCATGGCTCAAAATGAGAAGAAAGAATGTCAAGCATCTATTAAGAAGGTATGGATCTAGGAAACCAGAAGTTGTTAAAAATGAAATGAAGTCCATGAGGATTGATATCCTTGGCATTGGTGAGATGAAGTGGACTGGTTTTGGCCATTTTGAATCAGGAAATCCTATTTTACCCTACTGTGAATGATACATTCAAGAGGAATGGCATCAAATTACTTGTCTAAAAGAATATTTCAAGATATATCTTGAAGTGTGATGCTCTATGTCAAGGGGTACATATATATATATATATATATATATCCTTTTACAGGAAGTACAGTTAATACAAATATAATTAACATTTATGAGATAGCTGCTAAAGTTAATCATGATAACTGAAGAAATATACCAACTTCTTTAGTCTGAAGTTGATTGAAAATGCAATCAAGATGCATTTTTAATTATTGGTGATTGACATGTGAAAGTTGGAAACAAAGAGAAAAGAACAATAGTTGAAAAATATGACCTTTGTATTAGAGATGAAACTGTAGAGGACTTGAAGTTATCCAGAATAACAACTTCCTCATTGCAAATCCCCTTTTCCATAACATAAATGATGGCTACATACATGGCCTTGTCTGCTGAAATACATAGGTATCAAATTGACTACATCTGTGGAAATAGGCAATGGAGAAGCTCAGTCTCAGCAGCCAACACGGGACCAGTAGCTGACTATGAACAGACCATTAATTACTTATATGGAAGTTCAAGCTGAAGATGAAGAAAATTAAAACAAGTCCACAGAGTCCCAAAATGGCCTTAAGTGTACCGCACCCATATAGTTAGAGAATATTTCCCAGATGGATTTGGCACATCAAACACTAATGGCAGAAGGTCAGTAAGCTGCTGAATGACTGCAAGAACATCATACATGCACAAAGCAAGAAGTCCTTTAAAATAAAACAACAAAAAAGAATAGATCAAAGTGTGTATCAGAAAAGACTTTGAAATTTGTTATTGGATGAAGTTTATATCAAGAAAACTGAAGAATTATGAAGTAAAATCATTTCAGAGAAAATTTCAAAGGGAAACTCAAGAAGTAAAAATAAAGTACTAATTTGAAAAGTGGAAAGACCCGGAGTTGGAAAGCCAAGAAGGAACAACATGTTCAGCATATTTCAAGTTGAAAGAACTGGAGAAAAAAAACTCAAAGCCTTGGGTTGCAACATTAAAGTTTTCTATTGGCACGCTATTGCATGATTCAGGAAGCATCAGTGAAGATGGATGGGATACACAGAGTTATCCTACCAAAGAGAACGGGTTGTTATACAACCCTTTTAAGAAGTAGCACATGATGAGCAACCAGTGGTACTGAAGGGAGAAGTCCAAGCTGCACTGAAGTCATTAGCAAGTCCTACCACTGCCCAATATTATTCTACCCTAGTCCCTGGGGTGCCATGAAGCATGGATGGTGCCCTTCCCTCATCAAGGTTCCCTTTGTATTTGTCCCTGGATCTGGAACTGCCACTTCTTTCATGGCTCAAATTCCACCATCCCACTTTAAAGTCCCAGGTTCTGGGACTATTTTTCATGGTAGCTTCTCAGAGATACTCAAGAAGTCCTAGGATTTCTTGTTCCAGATTGTTTCATTATCATTCAGCTAAATGAATCTTTTGTAATGATTTGGGATATATTTATATAATCACCAAAACTGTAGTTACCTTCACAAGGAAACTCAAGACATCAAATCTGAGCATATCATCAATAAGCTATCTGCTTTTTTTTAAAATACTGAAGTATTCTAAAGAAACCTAAAGGAAGACCTTCTAGTTTAACTTCAGAAATAAGTAAAGGAAATTGTTTTTCTGCTTTAGATCCATTTTGCCACTGGATATCTTGAAAATTATTTCTTGACTGTCAATTACGAAGGATGCTTAGGAAGAACTTTGTTTAAATATTTTACATTCCAATGTTAATGTGACTCTTCCTGGAAAAGCAGCTGCCATCCATGGATTTTAAAAAGCAACCAAGTTTTATCAGTTTTTGCTTTGATGTTCTTTGATTGCTAAGCTATAGAAGTTAACCCAAAAATAGCTTAACATTAACCCAGGTTGCCTTCTGTTTGTTATCTTCTTTTGAAATCCCATGAGTTTAGCTAAGTACATTAACGAGAGCATAAATCTTTGTTGTTTTCATTAAGTCACATCCTTGAAATATATACTCAAGACCATTTGATCAATTGTAATAGAAACTGTCCCACTGAAGATTCGTGACATGAATTTTAACAAGTAAGCAAACATTTTAGGAGCACAGTGACCATCTCTGGCTGTTGGCCAACATGGATATGTTTCAATACTTGAGTGTTCAGACATCCAGAGACTTTTCACCCCATAGTATTTCCAGAACTATGTTATGTTGGTAGTGCTTAAAAAGAACACATTTGAAAATAACTTTAAAATTTAGAAAACATGCTTTCCACTTTTCAACTTTTCCATTTTAGTATTTTTACAGTGATTGTCTTTCAAAAACATTTGTCAGATTCTAATTAAAAGCCTGATACTATTCTGCCCCAGCCACGGATGTGTGTGTATATGTATTGTAAATACCATATATTGCATTCTATGTATTATATGCTATGTATTACAATTTACTGCTATTATGAATATGTACTATGAATAATATATGATATATTTTGAATTACATAACTTGTCTGTGTTTTATATAATATATACATGTTCCTTAAAGACAAGACTGATGAGACTTTTCCCCACACACTCAGGACATGGTGGGAGCAGCCTGTCCCTAAGCCAGCCAGGACCTCCTGCTTGGTAAAGTTGTGAAAGGGAAGAAGGCCCTTCGTAAGATGTATTGACACAGTGGCTGCAACAATGGACTTAAAGATGGTGCAGGATGAGGTCGTATTTCCTTCTATTGTTCATAGGGTCCCTGTGAGTCAGAATGGACTTGATGTCATCTAACAATAAACAATAATGTATTCTATGTTCTCTATATGATGGATATGATATATATTGAAGGAACCCTGGGGCACGGCTAGACATTGAACTATTAATCAAAAAGTCAGCAATTTGAAACCACCATTCACTCCTTGGGAGAAAGATGAGACTTAGAGACTCAGAAACCCACAGTAGTATTCTATCCTGTCCTATCAGAATACTATGAGTCGTAGCTGACAGGATGGCAGTTATGTTCATTATTATGAATTATTATTATTATTGTATAGTTGGCTGGGGAAGCAGTATAATAAAATATGTTATCACATTTGGTGGCACTCTTGGATAAGTGTCGAACTACAAACTGTGAGGTCTATGGTTCAAACTAGCCATTCATTCCATGGAACGAAGATGAGACCTTGAGTTTCCATAAAAACGTGTAGCCTTTGAAGCTCTATTTAGGGAATTGCTATGAGTCCGAATTGGCCTTATTAAGCCAATGGATTTGGTTTGATGTTGATTATACCTCTCTCTAATATTATCTCAACTATTTTCTATGCCTCAATCTCATTGTTAGTTTTCTTTCTTGTGTCTCAGCCCTTGGTAATACCATTCATCCCTATCTTTCTCCCTCTACAATCTCACTCATAACTAATTTATGTATAGTTACTAAGTTCATGCTGATGTTTAGCATCTTTTGAAGTACAGTTTACAATTGAATATTAACAATCTAACTTCTCCTGTCAAGTGCATACTCTCTCCCTGCTCCCCCCCCCCCCCCCCCCCCCGCAAATTAAAATGATACTGCTACTTCACTTGGATGTTCAGGAAATCCAACAACAATTGCAGTAGTACATTGACAGTGAACTGCTGGAAGTTCAGGCTGGATTCAGAAGAGGACTTGGAACAAGGGATGTCATAGCAGTCAGATGAGCCTGGGCTCAAAGCAGAACATACCAGAAAAATGGTTTCTTGTGTTTCATTGACTACACAAAGGCATTCAACTGTGTGAGCTATGATAAACTGTGGATAATTTTGAGAAGAATGGGACTTCCAGAACATTTCTATGTGATCATTTGGCACTTGTACATGGGTCAAGATACACATGTTCTGTGTGGACAGACCCAGGAAAGAGGGTGTGGTTTAAAACCAGGAAAGGTGTGTGCCAGGGTTATATGATTTCATCATATATTTTCAACTTGTGGGAGCAAACCATCAGAGAAGCTGGATAATATGAAGAATGTGGTCTCAGGATTAGACGAAAGCTTATGCAATGTGCAAATGAAATATGCAAATTGCACAACCTTGCTTGCTCAAAGTGAGGAGGACATGAAGTACTTTCCATTGGAGATAATAATTTACTTGTTTGTAAAAGAAATTAGGGACTATTGTTAAATAATCTAGGGCAAATAGTTCTCTCAAATACTAATGTTAACTACTTGGGTAAAAAATATTAATTCTATTATTATGTTTTAAGATTCAGATTTCTTTCAGGAAATCAGTTTACAAAACGCTTGCTCTAATAAGACAATCTTAACATCTTCCAAGATTTCTATTATAGTGATTTGGTGTTTACTTCTCATTTCTCTTCTGGTACAGATGACAAAGTACAATTATATTTTGTGTAAATATTTTAGAGAATGGGTATGTTTTCAGCAATAACTGCGAGACTTCTGACTACATAGAATTTCAGTCACTTGGCTTCCTCTGCTTGACTCTAAAATGTTAGAAGAATAAAAGTGAGTCTAAGTCCTAAGGAATAAGGACAACCATCAATATGGCATAAAACATTAAGGAACTTTAGAGCAAGTTAACAAGTAATTTTTGAAAACAGTCTATATTCAGGGATACAGTTTAAAATGAATGGTCAAACTTGTCCTGTTTTTAAAAGACGCTGTCTATTTAGAAGGTTTAGATTTAGAAGGAATTTAATTAATGAGTTGGATATGTCATGAATGAAAAAAAATGAAAGGTATTGTTAACAATCTTTAATAGGAACTCTTGAAATTTTTTTGCATGTATTTAGGCTCTCTAGTGAAACCTTTTGAATGTTTGAAACCTTCAAACATTCCCTCTGGATGTATCTACAGTCAAGCATGAACTCAGGATGTCTTGATTTAAACAACAATCTGGTTACTTTAGTTTACTCTGACAGTAGTCAAGCATTCTCTGTCACTAGTGATAGACGTGGTCTCTCCAAGCAGTAAGCCAGTTCATCCTTTGCTTATGACCTACACATCCATCTCTGTTATGGCCTTTGGACTGTGCTACTTAATCGTGTCTGAGGGGCTGCCCAGGAAGAGGAAAACAAGCTCTTTGTTCTAACATCTCTGGAAAGTCAATGTCTCCTTATTGATAGAAAAAAAGGGTGAGGACCATTCTAAAGTGGGAGGTGTGAGAGAGAGTCTTATAAGCTCAACTTTTCCTAGGTTGAGTGCATTTTTCCCAAACAGAGATACAATTTTAAGAAGTTATTTATAAAAGGAGATAATATGCAACATCAGCTTTGGGCTAAAATGGCAAGGTATTTGATAGGGGGTAATTATATATTATCAATGTTTCACAAAGTAAGTGAGGAACCATATTTCAATCCAGGATTTATGCTTTCAAGTAATTGTCATTCCAATCTCTCTCTCTCTCTCTCTCTCTCTCTCTGAAAATATAAATAATTTTGTCTTATTTTGGGGCTGACACTTGTTTCACTAATAACAATCTATAGTTAGCTTGAGTTCCTCTTACTTTGGAAAGATGTTAAATAAGAAGGGTAATCTCACCAAACATCTCAAACTAGAATTAATTCATACCACAAATCTGTATCAGATAGTTTATTTTGTGTTTAAATTCATATTCATTTTGTTGCTTTTAAGACTATATGCAACAAACACTCCCACAAATCCCACAGTATATGTACATACAATTCAGTGGCTGATGCCATTCTTTGAGTTATGCAACTACTCTCATTTTCCTTTTCCCAGTCACCCCCCCCTTTACAAAAACTTACTTGTTCCTAATAGACACTAAGTTTTGAAGCTACTGTTGTCAAGTAGATCCCACATGGATAGTTCTTAGAAGAGGATAATTCCCAAAGCAAGTATGTTTTTATCCATGAAGGTAAACTCTTGTTTTTGCTTTTAAGGAGACTTCAAAGGCTATGTTTGGTTTAAGGTTTAAAGATTATCTCAGGACAATAGTTTCAGGGATTCATCTAACCTCCATGGCTCCAGAAAATCTGGAGTGTAGGGGGATTTACATTACTGGTCTGCATTTCCCTCCTTTTTACCAGAAACCTCCTGTGGAATCTTGATCAGTGTGTTCAATGATAGCCGGGCCCCATCCAATTGTGCTACTCTCATACCATAAAGCTTATTGATTTTTTGAATGAAGAAGGTATCTTTGGTTTGCTTTTAGATTTTAAATCAAGATAACTTGATTAAAAGAAAAGCTACATTTGTAGAACTGGCAGAGCAATTTTGGAAAATATAGTGCCAAAATAGTGCTTGGCATATAAACCAAACCCAAAGATGACACAACATAGCATTTCTTGGGCTGCAAATTCTTATTGGAGAGGACAGCATCATCCTTCTTCCAGAGTAGCTGGTAGGTTTGCATGGGGACATTTTATCAGCTCAATGTCTAACCCACAGTGCCACCAGTGCCACAGTGCCAAATAATTATTAAATGAATGCTCATCAAAATGTTTCTCTTTTTTCCCCTTCCTTCATTACCTTGGCCATAATTTATTTTCTCTCTAAGGCATAGATTATTATTATTCGTTAGAGCATTTATTGCCACTGAAATGGCAAAATACATAAATTCTGAATTCAAAAGCAATAACTACAAATGCAAAGTTGAAAATGATTTAGAAGTTGTAAGAATAATAATAATCACACACATTCTCTATTTACTGTACTCCAACCATTTTATGTACTTTCTGGATTTAGAAGGAAAGGAGAGAGAAAAGATATTAAGAACACATCGTTTATGTGGGAAGCTATTTATTCTATCTCTTTGTGCTCCTTGACATATATTTTCTCTTATTCTATGTCTTAGGTATGAAGCATAATTGATAACCCAACACTATGTCAGGGATATAATCATAAGGAGCAATTATATTTCACATGGTTCACGAGGCCCTGGAAAAAGGAAGTCTTGGTAGACAGGACATCCCTGTAAATATGCTGTAGAAGGAGCAAATTTATGATTCTGGGGGAAAAAAGCAAAAGGCAGTCTTAAATTTCAGTAGCGATATAGTGGGCATCCCTTTCAGGCATCCCAAATTGTCTGTGGCATCCAAATGGGACAGAGAAGTTTACTGATGTAGGAGAAGGCTAGTAAATTTTCAGTGGATGTGAAAGTGAGGACGGGCCTCTCAGAAAGGTAGAGTAAGGATAGTTATCAAGTAGGATAGTTATCAATTAACAAGTACATATTGCTCACAACTGTCATAGCATTTAATCAGGTGGCAAGTTGAAGTTGTCCTGAAAAGTTGTTTGAGTCAGTCTTAGCAAATCTTACCATAACCTGGGTCATGGAACTGTAATAATGCCCTACCAGTTACACAGGGAAAACAGCCTCTCAAACCATCCTATTGTCACCTCTGACTATGGTATTTCTCAGGATTTATTTTCCTTGTATTCCAACTCCACACACGTCTTAAACCTTTCATTGATCTCATTTTAGTGATCAAAAAGGAGAAAACATGAGGATGACAGAAAGGATGGGAGAGAAGGATGGTCTTATACCATTAATAATATAAAGTCCTAGAGCACCAGATAGAAGGAAGAATTTTTACAAAATTGAAAACTCATGAAAGTAAAATTAAATCATCAAGTAGCTGTACTGTTTTGAATTATACAGTCTTCTTTTTTTTTTTAAAGAAGTCTCTTCTTAATACAGTTTAAATACTGCCCCAAAGGACATCCCTCAGTTTCTGATTCTTATTTCTTAGGAGCTGTGAAAAATACTTAATGATCTCATCCTCTGGTGTCATTTAATATAGAACAAAATAATTCTTCTTGAGTCCCTCATGTTTTAATAGCATATCTTTTATTCTATCTGTATGTAAAGTGTAGGTGTATATATATGAGCAATCCATCTTGAAAAAAAGTTAGGTGGAGGAGGACTGGATTATTAGATCGCTTTCCCACTATGATTATTTGTCGCTTCAGAATCATTTTGAAAATATTTACAGCTATAAAACAATCGGCATTATATTAAAAAGGGTTTACAGAATTCCTTTTATCTGTACAATGATGGTTCTAATCTTTGAGACATTCTATGGCCATGACTTTAGATTGTCTAAAGACACAAAAGTGCTACAAATATATGACCCACTGGCCTTTCAGAGAGATGTAAATGATTCTGCAGGTAAGGTGGCAAAAACTGATGGATTTTCTGTCCGGATCACATCCTAGATGCCCCAATTATACTGGATCATATATTGGGCCCATTAGCAATTTTACAAGCATATGTATAGCAGAAAATTTGAAACATTTTTATAGTGGCATCAGTCTTACAGATCGTAAAAGAGAACCCCAAATTCTAAATATATAAAACTTTAAAAAGTAGAGTTTTCCTATTTAATGATGAATGCGAAGTCCGACATGCTACCTATTCCACCTATCCTGATCCTGTGGAGATCGCAAGGATTCGTCAGGGTTTCCAGGAGCCTGGAGCTCAGGGGTCAGCAGTACAGTACACAGAAGGAAGAACAGATTTGTTCACTTTTTCTTCTCTGGTACTAATTTTATAATTGGCACTAAGCTATAACCATCAAAAATATCTAAAGAACATAGGAAAAATTGTGCAGACATTTTCGTTTGGAGATAGTTGACACTTTACTTGCCTTAAAGGCTCTCCCATAATGTAGACAAACTGATGGGGTTGTGTACTTTTAGATTAAATGGGAAGAGAACATTTTTCACTAGACACTGTTCCTTACTCTGGACCCTGCTGTATTCTTCAGAAAGCACTTAAGTTTTTCCTGAACATCAAAGATCCATATGGAGAACCTTTTCCTAGTGTGGTATTTGCTTTGTATGAGACTGAGAAATTTTCAGTGTTTACATTTGTACTATTTAACCATAATAAGGAGGGAAAAAAAGAGAGGGTTCATCTTCTGTTAATGTGCATTGCTTTAAGCCCTGCAACAGAGTGATTATAGTCAAATTGTTTTATAATCAGTAACACACCATTTGGGAATCAGCAACGTACTATTAATAAATTGTGTACAACCATCCTTTGCTGTAAATGCAGTAACCCTTTGGATTTAATATACACTATCTTTCTTGTTTTAACTAAGCTGTACATTAAGAAGATAGGTGAGGTTAATACTTAGTGATGAATTATGTGTGTTGATTAGTAATCTGAAATCTGTATGAGCCTTCAATATATTTTCCATGAATGCTATGGCTAAAATGTATCCCATAGATAAAAGTCATAAACTTGAAAGAAAAGTGAAGACCGATGACCTTCTTAAAAAAGAACTAGGCCATTAGTAATGATACTGTTTAGCCTCCAAGTGAACACTTGGTTTGATTTTGCTTACTAGTAACTTATAGAGTGATACTTGAAACACTGACATGTAGGATGGGGTGCATATTGATAAAAAATACTACATAGATTCAATTTAGGTACATGTTACAGATATGTAGACACATCTATGTTAGTTAGGTGACAAGAATTTCCAAAAATGTTTTAAAAAACCTTGATTCTGATCTTTGGGCTTTTCCAACACAGTAGAGTAATGGAGAACTAGATTAGAATATTGACTATCCCTTTGTTAAGTAAAGACGATGATCACCTTCAGTAAGCAAAACCCAGTAGCTCTCTATACTAATGGAATATAGAAGTGGTGTGCAGATGGTGGGGCACGGGCGGTTACAGTGCTTTTAAATGTACAAAAGAGATGAATCTAAGTCCCCAAAACTGCAGGGAAGCTAGAAAAAAAATGTTGTCAGATTTCTACAGCTGGTAAGGGCAATTGCCTTCTGAGGATCTTCTCTGTCAGTGCTGGGGTTGCTTTGGATTTGAACTAAGATACTCAAAATTCACTGTTGTTAATGTAACTGTGACTCATAGTCATTTTGTAGGGCAGTGCAAATGTACTTTATAGGGGTTCCTTTCTAAATAATTAAGGGAACAGTCTACTTCATCTTTCTCTAAAGTTTATAGGGTCTTGACAAAAAAATGAAATTAAAACCTGAAAAGAAATGAGAAATCAAGGGAATATTTTTATCTGTCTTATTTCTGTGTGTACTTATTTTATAATTATTATTTTTAAGAATTCTCTCAGCAGACTAACTTTTTCTGTTTATTAGGCTTTTGATAGAAACCATAGCTATCCCCAAACTCCCATCTTTATATGTTACAGATTACAATGTTTATATGTTACAGATTCTCTTAAGCTCAGTTCTAAACATCAGGGAAACATCATAATTGGTCCTCACCACTAGTGAAATCAATTGTGAGCACAAAATGAGGTTTACTGTGAAGAAGCACATTTTGGGATAATGACTGAGGCTGTGTTCTCTAGAGAAGCAAAAGTAGTGATACTTACATAGGTACATAGAGAAATTTGTATCAAGAAAATAACTCACCCACTTGTAAAAACAGGGAAGTCCTGAGTCCATAGATTAGATTTTAGACTGGAAGATTTGCCTGCTCTCTATAACTATAGATACTAATGAACCCAAGATTTACAGCAAAAGGATAAACTGATGGCTACAAAGGTAGATAAATCCAAGATCAGCAGGTCAGTATTGTGAATGGAGAAACAAATGGATTCAAGATAGCCAGGATGGATAGCAGGCCTTCAATGACTCCTAGGATTGGCAGGCAATAGGTCAGGCTGTTGCTCAAAGTCCCTCCTTCCCCTACCCTTTTACCCTCATGAACCCTTGATAAATTATAAATTGTTATTATTTTTTGCCCTCGAGTCTGTGTGTTGAGAACTCTCATCTGTACCAGTGAACATGTTCTGATATAGCCAGATTTGTAAGGTAGAAGTGGAGTCATGATGGGGGAGGGGAGGGAGCATTAAAGAACTAAAGGAATGTTGTGTGTTTTATTGATGCTATATTGCACCCTGACTGCCTCTTCCTTTCCATGTGACCCTTCTGTGAGGGGATGTCCAATTATCTACAGATGGATTTGGGGTCTCCACTCTGCCCACCCCCACCTTTTATTCGCATTGGTATGATTGTTTGTTTTGAGTCTCCAATTGCCTGATTGTCTGCTCTTATTGACACCTCATGATCACACAGAATGCTGTGCTTCTGTCATGTGGGTCTTGATGATTCCCAGCTAGATGGTTGATTGTTTATCTTCAAACTTTAAGACTCCAGACACTATATCTTTTAGGAGTTGGGCACCATCAACTTTCTTCATCACATTTGTTTTTTGCACCCATTTTGTCTTCGGTGATCATGTTGGGAAGATGAGTATCACAGAATGCCAGGTTATTAGAAAACATTGTTCTTGTATGGAGGGAATACTTGAGGAGAGACCCCTGCTCTGTCCACATTTGTCTGCTACCTTAATATTTAACATATAAATGTATCTATAGAGACCTAGATCCCTATCATTATTTATGCATATATTTACATATGTATTTGCTTATATTTATACCTCTATGAATGTCTTTTGCTTCCAAGTTCTTTCTTCTATTTCTTTTTTACTTTCTTCTTGTCCCACTATCTTGGTTCATCTTTATGTCCATGTCAAGAAATTTGGAAGATAGCTAGTTGGATCACTGACTGGAAGAGATCCATATTTGTGCCCATTCCACAGAGAGGTGACCCAACATAGTGCTCTAATTTTACAACAATGTTATTCCTATTGCATACAAGTAACATTTCATTGAAGATTGTCCAACAATGATTTTAGCAGAACAAGGCATTGTTGGAAATTCAGGCCAGATTCAGAAGAGTGCCTGGAACAAGGAGATCATTGGTGATGTCAGATGGATAGCAGAGGATATCAAACAGAGGATACCAGAAATATACTTATTTGTGTTTTGTTGACTATGAAAAGACATTTAGCTTTGTGGGCCTAAAAAATAAACTGTGTTACCTTGAGAAGAATGGAAATTCCAGTACCCTTCATTTTTCTTATATAGAACCTATACATGGATCAAAAGGCAATTGTGTGAACAGAACAACAGCATATATGGGGAAAGGTGCAGAATCAGGATTGGAGGAAGGCTTATTAATAACCTGAGATAAACAGATGACACAACTTTACTTGCTGAATGTGAGGAAGACTTAAAAGCACTTGCTGAAAAAGATCAAGGATCATAGTCTTCAGTATGGGTTACGACTCAATATACAGAAGATCAAAATCCTCATCACAGAACCAATAGATAACATCATGATAAATGAAGAAAAGGTTGAAGTTGTCAAGGATTTTGACTAGCTTGGACTACAATCAATGCCCATGGAAGTAGACAACGAGAAATGATAAGACATATTGCATTAGGTAAATCTGCTGCACAAGACCACTTTAGAATATTGAAGAGCAATGATGCCACATTGAGGACTAAGCTGTGCCTGATGCAAGCCATGGTATTTTCTATGGGCTCATATGCTTGTATAATTTGGACAGTGAATAAGAAAGACTGAAGAAGAATCGATGCATTTAAATTGTGGTGCTGAGGAAACATTAAAAAATACCAAGGACTGTCTAAAAGGACAAACCCGTCTATCTCTCTGGGAAGAAGTAAGGCCAAGGATGCTTATTAGAGGCAAGGATGGCAAGACTACTTTGGACATATTTTCAGGAGAGACCAGTCATTGTAGAAGGATATAATGCTTGGTAATGTAGAAGGGCAGTGAAGGAAGAGAAAGCCTTTGATGAGATGGATTGACCCAGTAGCTGCATCAATGAACGCAGGCATAGAAACAATTGTGAGGATGACCCGGGATTGCACAGTGTTTTGCTCTGTTGTGTAAAGGGTCTCTATTAGTTGGAACTCACCGAATGCACCTAACAACAAAAGTAACAATAACAACATACCGATAGAATACATTTCTGGTTGTTGCTTTTTTTGTTAGGTATCATGGAATTTCTTTAGATCCATAGCAGCTCTTTGCACAGCAAAACAAGACACTTCCCAGTCCTGAGCCATCCTCACAACTGTGGGTATGCATTAGCCCATCAGTAAAGCCACTGTCAGTTCATTCCTGTTGAAGGTCTTTCTCTTCTTCACTTTTCCTCTAATTACCGAGCATTATGTCCTTCGGGGCGTGGCGACTTCTTAAATTGTTCCGCATTTGTGATACTTCTTTTAAATCAGCACTGGGTACCTAAGAAAATTTTAACATGCAAAATGGAGGATAACTGCATCATTGCATGAGTGTCAAATTATATCATTATATAATTTCCAAATCACTGCAAGCCACGGCTCAGCCACATTGATAAATAACCTTAACCATCATTACTCTCACCATGAACCTCAGTGTTTGTTACTATCAGATATGCTTCATTAATGTAGAAAATAGTTGGATAGCACATCTCTCATGTTGTTGTACTTGTAAAATGTCAGATAACATATAATTGGTCAATTAGGGGTGGGTACAGTAGCCTTAAAAATGATGAAAGTAGGACCCAATGAGAAATAATAAAATAAATATGAGTATTGGTGAGAATATGAGAAGTAGAGGATATTGCTGGGTTTGGGCTACTATGCTACCATTTACAGAAATAGGAAATGGGAGGAAGGTCAGTTTGGATATGAGGATAATATGATTATCCTTGAGCTCAATGAGTCCCAGGTGTTTTTAGAACAACATGTGGAAATAGCTACAGCCGGCTGAATAGACAACTCTGGAGTACAAGGAAGATGTTGTGACTAAAGATGATTGATTTGGCATTCATCAGCAGAGAGAATTGAAAATCACACAACGTTTGGAGAATTTTACATTTTATGCATATATTCAAAACACCATTGTAATGTAAATAGGATAAAACTTCAGTAGTTTTATCAGTATGAATTTTTAGAGCCCTCATCAAATTCTTTCTCTTTTAGACTCTGTCTACTGTACCAAATTTATTTCTTTTATCAGTTCTGTTGAAACTGAGCTTAACCTTTGTCTGAGAAGCTGAGAAAACCTTCTCTTTAGGACATTTGTCTTTTCCAAAGGGTAGTTCCAAAGGTAGAAAAGTGTACTGGGTGAATATTGTTCTGACCTATATGTCATTTAAAAATATATTTGTTGTGTTACATGTTGGTTTTTGGTCAAACTTTAAAAAAAATTTTGTAATAGAGTAAAATATGAATTATATGTCATTAGTTAACTTTCTTCTAACTGGTTTTCTGAGTATAATCATGTAGAAACAATGTCCAGTTTTGTTGATCCTTCATGTTGACTTTTTTGTTTATGTGAAAAAATTCTTCTTTAATATGTTCACATTGCATTTCTCAGAGGTAGAATTTGCTGGCATCAATCATGTTCATCAGGTTGATTAACGATGCCATCATCTACATTCATTTTTAAAAATACTTCAAGGTGACTTAGGTGGAGGTTTACAGAGCAGATCATCATTTTTACACTCAACAATTCATATGCTTTTCATTTCATTTATTTCAACCCCCTCAAAAAATATTCTACTTCCTCCATTTCCTGTTTCCATCTCTGCTTCTTTCTTTCTTAATCCTTCTGAACTTGGTCCTTGATAAGCCCTTGCCCTTTGATCTTAAATAGTTGATTACTAAAGTGTGCATACTTCACTAATGTTGTCGCTCCCTTTATAGACCTGCCTGTTGTTTGATTGAAAATTGAGTCACAAGGGTGAGTTCATTTCCAGGTCCGAAGGGTAACTACAAGTGATACATAGTCATATAGAGTTGGTCCAGTCTCTATGCCACCAGTCAGCCTGGTTTTTTATCATTTTGACTCGTTCCACATTTTTTTATTGCACTCTATTCCACACCACTGAAGTGACTCCTTTCGGAGCAATTAGTAGTAGCAGCCAGCCAGGTATTCTGGACATAGAGTTGTAGAGGCTAGTGTTTATGCAGCTAGTAGTCCGTGTGTTTTTCAGTCTTCAACACTCTTCTTTTATTAGATGGCTGCTTATGAGTTTTGAAAGTTCCCAGCTCATATTCACCAGAGAAGAATGGAGAACATTGTCTTTCTGAACTATGCTGTGCCAATTGATCTTGGTGTCCCCTGATCCAGCAGACCCATTTCTCAGTCCTTCTGGTGTTTGGCCTTCCCACGTGTATCAGTTACATAATCTCTTGTCAACTTGCAAAGGGGTGGAATCTCACCTGTCAATCAGTTGATGACCTCATTGGAAGGCACAACTGAAATAAGTGGCTCACTGGAGGCCACACAAGCTCTCACTCTGCTGCACATCCCTGCTGACAAGCCACCTGGAGCTGTGCTGCTGGACGCAGAACTCTGGAGCTGGAGGAACCATGTGGAGACCCATGCTTCTACCACCACTGGATCCAGAAATTGTTTCACCCACTGGCCTGTGATCTTTCTGCATCCAGCATCATTGCGTGTATTGCATGAGTCTGAAGAGGAATTTATCGTTTGGTACTGGACTAATTTGGCTAATATTGAACTTATGGACTTGATCTGAGCCAGGCTGGGATATTTTCTTAATACGAGATAGTTAAGCTTTATTGTGCCAACCTGGCTGATAAACACATGACATTAATTGAAGCACAGAGAGATGAATGGCTCAGTGAGCCTAGCTTTTTGAATTCTTGTGTCTCTTGTGTGTTTGGACCACAGTCCAGCAGCCTTAGCCAGTTTTGTGCTGCAGGAAGCCTTGCAGAGAAACCACATGGGCTTACCTGATGCAGCCCTGGATGCTGGAGCAGCCACGTGGAGACCCCTGTCAATGCTGAGATGCTTACAGGTTCACTGATCCAGTTTTCCTCCTGCAGTTGGTGTCATTGCATATGTTTTGTGAGCTTGAAGAAGGACTTTATTGATTGGTGTTGGATATACGGGCTAGTGTTGGACTTATGGGCTTGGACAGCACTGGGTTGGGATATTTTCTTAATGTATATTTACCCTTTATATAAAACTATCCCTCTCTTTTTTTCTTTTTTCTTTTTGTTTTTTTGGGGGGTGGCATCACTGCCTTCTGGTGGTTGTGGGAGCTACCCAGCGCTGCTCCTGAGAGCCGCCACTGGATTTGAACCGCCAAGTCTGTGGGCCACAGTCCCACACTCAATCACTTATATCACTGGGGCTCAGCCCCAAAACTCTCTCTTGTACACATGAGTTTCTGTGGATTTGTTTTGCTAGTTTATCCAGACTAACACAATATACAATTACTCTTTCTATAAAGCTCTTATACACATATGAGTGTTTTTTGATTTGTTTCTCTAGTCAACCCAGACTAACACTGTCAATAGTCAGGGTATATTTGCAGGAAAGTAAACACATCTATATAAATACTCTCTGTGAAACCTCTGTCTGTTCATAAGTACATTCTCACTCATCCTTCACACTTATTCAGCCTGTGTGTCTAGCCATGCCTTTACTAATAGATGACAGTTATTTAAAGATTATGTATTGTCTATGTGAATTTTTAGCACATTTTTTGAGATGCAGATAAAAGTATGAGGAATGAGAAACACAAAGCTGTGTCCCACAATAAGCTATGATATTTTTTCATATTTTTATTATACTTTTAAAGTAGCAAATTAAAATAAAGGTTATTTAGAAACTAAACAAAGAGAAACATAAAAATCATATGGGTTAAATAATAATGGTGACAAAGATGGAAAGAATATTGTAAGCAAATCATGATAGTACAGTGAAATATATAAGATGATGTTGCTGAGAAAATGTTAAAAAATTTTTTTCTGTAAAATCAAATGAAACTCATTGCCATTGAGTCTGACTGGTAAGTGCCTCATACCACCTCCCTGCCTCAATTTCAGTGGGATTCTGACACCATAATGGTAGTTTTTGATTAAAAGATCATTTTATTGTGGTCTCTTACAGCTCTTACAACATCAATGAGTTTTTAAAAAAAATTTTCATACATCAACTGTGTCAAGCATATTTATACATATGTTGCCATCATTATTTTCTAAATATGTACTTTATTTTATTTTATGGTACAGTCATTCTTTATTGAAGTTCAAAGATACACATGTAAGCATTTATCCAATTTTTTCTTACATGATATCAAAATATATGCGATTAGTAACTCACTGCCATCCATCAATTCTGACTCATAGTGATCTTGTGTAGGATTTCCCAAATTATAAATCTTTGTCTTTTTTAATCATTTTTACTAGGGTCTCAAACAACTCTTTTTTTCCCAATGATTTTTTGGGGGCTCTTACAGCTCATAACATTCAATATATCATTTATAGCAAACATATTTGTACATATATTGCCATATTCATTTCCAAATATTTTCCACTTGAGCCCTTTCCCCTCCCCTCCCCCCCTTTTTTTTGGTTTTTGTTTTGGGGCATCACTGCCCTCTGGTGGTGGAAGTAGGAGGCCCAGCCTTTGCTCTGTGGAGCCGGAATTGAACCTCCATCCCAGTGGGTCATAGTCCTGCACACAACCACTATGCCACTGGGGCTCAGCGCCCCCCCTCCTTTTTTTTAGGAATCATTTTATTGGAAGCTCATACAATTCTCATCACGATCCACACATACATCAGTTGTATGCAGGCCACATCTGCACACTCATTGCCATCATCACTCTCAAAACATCCTCCCGTCACTTAGGCCCCCAGTACCAGCTCCCCATACATGCCTACCCCCTCCCATGAACCCTTAATAATTAGCAAATTATTATTACTTTTTCATATTGTACGCTGTCCAATGTGTCCCTTCATCCAATTCCCTGTTGTCCATGCCCCAGAGAGGAGGTTATATGTAGATCCCTAAAATTGGCTTCCCTTCTCTATTCCACCATCCCTCCACCCTCCTTGTATCACCACTCCCACCACTTGTCCTAAGGGATCATCTATCCTAAATTCCCCATGTTTCCCACTCCAGGGTAAATCCCCTGGTCTAACTGGATTTGTCTGTTAGATTTGGGATTATGATAGTGAGTGGGAGGAAGAATTTGAGAACTAGAGGAAAGTTGTATATTTCATTGTTACTACACTGTACCTTAACTGGCTCATCTTTTCCCTGCAACCCCTCTGTAAGAGGATGTCACTCCACCTATTCATGGGCTTTGGGCCCCCAATCTGTACTCCCCCTCCAATTCATATATACATCGATTGCGTCAAGCACATTTGTACATTTGTTGCCATCCTTGTTCTCAAAGCATTTTTTTTCTACTTGAGCCCTTGCTATCAATTCCTCATTTCCCCCCTCCCTGCCTGCCCCCTCACCCTCAAGATCCCTTGGTAATTTATAAATTATTATTATTTTGTCATGTCTTATACTGTCCAACATCTCCCTTCACCCACTTTTCTATTGTCTTTCCCTCAGAGAGAGGTTGTATGTAGATCCTTGTGATCGGTTTTCCCCTTTCCCCACCTTCCCTCTGTACTCTTGCTATTGCCACTCTCACCACTGGTCCTAAGGGGTTCATCTGTCCTGAATTCCCTGTGTTTTCAGTTCTTCTCAGTACCCATGTGCATCCTCTGGTCTAGTCCAATTAGTAAGACATAATTGGAATTGTGATAGTGGGGTGGGGTGAGGGGCAGGAAGGAAGAATGAAAGAACTAGAGGAAAATTGTATGTTTCATCGGTGCTATACAGCACCCTGACTGACTCATCTCCCTGTGACCCTCCTAGGGGGATGTCCAGTTGCCTACAGATGGACTTTTGTTCCCCACTCTGCACACTCCCTCATTCCCAATGATATAGTTTTTTGTTCTCTATTGCCTGATGCCATCAACACCTCATGATCACACAGGCTGGTGTGGTTCTTCCATGTGGATTTTGTTGCTTCTCAGCTTTGTGACCGCTTGTTTACCTTGAAACCTTTAAAGCCCCACATGCTATATCTTTTGATAGCTGGCCGCCATCAGCTTTCTTCACCATATTTGTGTTTGCACTTGCTTTGTCTTCAGTGATCCTGTGTGGCAGTGGAGCATCAAGGAATGCCAGTTTGTTAGAACAAAGCATTCTTGCTTGCACTGAGTAAGTACTTGAGTGGAGGGTCAATGTCTCTCTGCTAGCTTAATACTAAGCCTATAAATATATGCACATAAATCTATTTCCCTATCATACACATATATGTATATATATTCCTGTATTTAGTCCTCTGTAGATGTCCTTTGCCTCCTATTTTTTTTTTTACTTTCCTCTTGTCCCACTATCATACTCAGCCTTCATTTGGGTTTCAGTAATCCCTCTGTAGAGGAATTGCTCTCTTGTCCTTTATCAAGCTCCACCAGGCCTCCTACACCCTTCTCAGCACCGATTTTGGATCACTTTTTTCCGTTCTCCCTGGGTTTGTAAACACTCATTTCTTTTCCCCTGTCTCCCCATCTCCCATGTGCCCTCCAGGAACTGTGTCTCCTGTTCTTCTGTTGTTCTGTCCTCCAGATTTTTCTTCCTGCCTATATTATCTATATAGACCTGAAGAGATAATAATATGCCCAAAACAAACAAGACAGAGCAAAACAAAACAACAAGGGAAAACAACGTGACCCAAAACCAATGACACACACGAAAGAAAAGTCTGTAAATAGTTCAAGGTCTGTTTGTTGACCTTTAGGAGTATTTTCCGGTCGAGTCTCATGTGGTGCCATACCCTGGCCCCAAAGTCTATTTTTGGTATTCCCTCAGGAATACCTTACTCTGCTCCCCTTGCTGTTCTGTTGCATGCCTGGTATGGTGGGGTCAGATCAGGCACATTTCCCACACTGTCTCTCCAGTGTTGTCCCTCCTAGGGCTTGGGAACAGTGAGGGAGGTCGTGTCTTAGAGTTGGGCCTGCCATATGGTCCTCTCTCTGCAGCGGTGGCTCGATGCAGGAGTATCGTCCTGGTGAGCCAGGATGTGCTCCTCTCTCTCTTCCTTTCCTTTCATTTGCTCCCATGTGCTCTGATCAGACATGTCCCTCTCCCTGAGCTGCAGCTTCAGTACTGTCCTCAGTATCAGTTCCTTTTTTCCCTTCCTCACTCCTACTCATGACCCCATTATAAATTGTAAATTATTATTTTCCTATCTTACATAAACCACTGTCTTCTTTCCCCCCAAGATTTCTGTTGTTTTTGTCCCCCTCAGGGTGGGGCGGTGATAGTGGTGGTTACGTGTTGATCGTTGTGATTGGTTCTCCCTCCCCTCTGCTTGTCACCTTCCCCCACTCTTCTGGTATGGACACTCCCATTCCTGTTCCTGGATTCTGTGTATCATGAGCTCTTTTATCTGTACCTGTGTGCACGCTCTGATCTAGCCCACAATGGAAAACAGGACTTGGGCCATGGTAGTGGGGTGTGAGGAAGCTATGATGCTTCTAGTTGCTGAAATGAAACACATGACATGTGATTGGAGTAGCTATATCATTCTGATTCCTAAAGACTACAGGAAATCATACTATTTCCTTCCTACATCCCTTACGTCCTTTATAAATGGATATAATACTTGAAAATTTTCTGTCATGTGAGATCCTTTGTTCTACTACGCTAAGTGTTCGAAATTTTTTCTACATGAAACCAGAATACCTATCTTTGAAGATGTAACCCACCAATATCTATTCTACCTGCATCCAGAAAGTACACTGAATTTGAAGTTGTTTCCTTCTTTTGCAAGAAGCTCTGGTAGCACAGTGGAGTACATATCTAGTCTCTGTGTCATCAGTTTGAAACCACCTGCCCTCCTCTGGGGAAAAGATGGGGTTTTCTGCTCCCATAAATACTTAATAGCCTTAGAAACCCAACTTATACTTCGACTATGTCCGATAGGGTCCCTATGAGTCAGAATCAACTTGAGACAGTGAGACTGATTACCAAAAAAAAAAAAAAATAGATTCTGATTCTGTATCACAAGGCTTTAACTATTTGAAGTTACATTTTGGTTCTTTCTTTGATTTTTGACTAAATAACACTCTTTTGCTCTTCTACATATCAGCTGATTTTCAGACCTGCTACCTTTCCATTAATTCTTGTAAATATGCAGATAGGTGGGCTACATGTATTACAGTGGGTCAAGCATGTAGGAACTGAACTGCCTCATGACCTGCCTACCAAGGGGCATCAGGTCCTGTGCTCAAATCCTGGGAAGGAGTCAAGTTCAGAAGACACAACAGAGTGTCCATATAATTCAGCAATCAGCAAGATCTGGATCGAGATTAAGCAAAGCGAGCAAATTAAACAAAGTGAAAATATATGCACTTTACCTAGACTAGAAGTAAGGATCCCTGATGACAGGGAGGATTACACACTGGGGGACTAATGACATGGTTAACAGTTTGAAATCATCAACCACTCGCTGGGAGAAAGATGAAGCTTTCTCTCCTTCACAGATCTATAACCTCAATAGCAAAATGCAGAAAAAGAAAAGGGGGGTGGCACAGAAAATACCAAAGGCTGGGAAAGTTGTGGAGAGGTTGGACTGCATATATTCATACATAGTGTGATGCTTCCTTAAACCAAAGTTAATAGAAATATCATATGACACAGTAATATTTTCATGCCATATACAAGGTGGTACCACCCCCACCCCCAAATATAACACATTCTTTTCAAAGCGATGTATTTTTTTTTAAACAAAACAACCTGATTTCATAGTACTCCGTTACGCTGAATATATTTGTCAAACATGCCATCCACTCTTGGAAACATGTTTCAGACTCATCAGTTTGGATGGCTGACACCACTTCCCTCATTTTTTTTTTTCACTTCTTCTTCCTCGTCAATGCACTGTCCTTTCCTGTCCCTCTTCATTCTCAGAAACGAAACGAAGTCACTCAGAGAGGGGTCAGGGGAGTCAGGTGCGTGGGACAAGAGAAGAGCTGGTTTTTTGCCCAAAACGGAGCACTGAGAGAGGTGCGTGAGCAGGTACGTTGTCATGGTAACACAACCTGCCCCTGTCTGCCACAAATCAAGCCTTTTGTGGTGCACACTGCTAATCTTTTCAGAAATTCTAAATGGGAAGCTTGATTAGCAGTCTGACCTGATGGAATGAACTCCTAGCGCACTACAGGTTGACATTTTCGTCCATTTGGGAAGTTGATGGACGTCCAGAAGGAAGTCTGTCATCAATCGACCTTTTATCTTTTTGAAACGTGGAAACCACTCGGTCACTGGACTTTCCGCCCTAGCGATGTTCTTGTTACCTGCGTTCAACATCACAATCGTTCGTGCCGCATTTTTTTTTCCTGAGCAGAAAAAATATCACCACCACATCCTGTTGTGTTAACTCAACCGTAAGTGAAAATGAGGTTCGAGTGAAACGGCTGTTCTGAAAAATTCACTGTGACCAGAGAGAGGCTTCCCGAGCCATGGCACTAGGAGCACTGCCTCAGAGCAAATGGCTTGATGCTCGCCTAGCAGGAAAAATGATTACTATGCAAGCTCCTGTCAGCCCAGCGCAATTCTGGTTATTTATTCCTCGAATACCTCAAAGAAATGAAGAACACGGCATGAAGAGACATATGTAGACCCCATGTTTATTGCAGGCTTGCCTACAATAGCAAAATAATCAGAATATCTGTGCACACATACAATGGAATATGATGCTGCTCTAAAAAGCAATGGTGAAACTGTCAAATCGCCTCAGGACATGCATGAGTTTGGGAGACATTTTATTTAGCAAATTAGTCAACCTCATAAAGACAGAAATTGCATGGCACTACTATTATAAAAGAAAAACAAACAAGAGAATTGTTTTTTTTTTATACCCAAAGAAGCAAACTTTAAAGGGTATGGTGAGGCCAGGAGGAGGGGAGGGGAAGGGGGAAATAGAGGGAGTCAATCTTCTGCAATATTCTGAGTCTTGGCCTGAGTGGTGGTGAATGGTTATTTGGTTTCTAGAAATGAATTGATCTATACAACTGTGTTTTACGTACTTTTCCCTATATGTGTTATATCCCATAATAAAAACATAAACATCTACCATCTCCTTACGATAATAATAGTAGTAATAGTAAAAATACAGCCTAATGAACCCACAAGGACAGGTCTACCCTGTCTGTTTCGGAGTCAGGATCCACTTCATGGCAATGTGTTTTTGAGATCAGAGGGCGGTGTTTTTCATTGATTCCAAAGTATGTCCACCCTTCTCCACACTTGCTTGTTTTTTCTCTTTTCTGACTTGAAGCATAATCCTTTGACCTGAGTGTAAATGCTCAGAAGCAGTTTGGACAGGAGAGAACTGAGTTGGTCTATAGTGCTTTCACTCCAGACTTCATCTGGAGACCGCTTGAGGCTTCATTCCCTGTGTCAGAGGCCTAGCACGCTGCTGTCTCACATTGACTTGGTTGACAAGAACTCAAAAGTCTTTTCTCCCTTTGCTTTCTGTGTCACCACCTTGCTTAATACCCAACCCATGTTTTCTTTACACCTTTACAGACTTCAAAATCTCTAACTTTCATAGAGATCATTGCTCATTGGAATGGAATTTGTTTGGGTCTAATCACAAACACTGATTTTGTTTTGTTTTGTTTTTGTTTGTTTTGGGGAGGCATCACTGCCCTCTGGTGGTCGTAGGGACTACCCAGCACTGTTTCTGAGAACTGTCGCTGGATTTGAACCACCAAGCCCACAGGCTACAGTCCCTCACTCAACCACTTAACACCACCGGGGCTCAGCCCACAAAAACCGATTTAAAATGCATTGTTTAGTTCTTTTCCAGCTCTTATCACATGAACAATATAATAAATTAGCCACACTGGAAAACATAAGTTTACCTTCAACCAAAGGCTCTGTGGGACAAGAAATCAACTGCTAATCACAAGGTCAGTGGTTCAAACCCATTAGATATTCTGTGGGAGAAAGATGAGGCTATCTGCTCTCCAAGAGATTTGTAGTCTATAAAGCCTGTATGAGGGAGCTATGAGCCAGAATTATCTCATTTGGTAGTAAGTTTTAGGTGTTTTGAAGATTAGGTAACATCCTGGTTAAGTGCTTAGCTTCAGATTTCAACCCTTCCTCTGCTATTTACCAGCTATGTATGACATAGAGCACCTTCTGGAAGCACACTTTATCCATAAAGGAATGATACCTATTTCATAGGGCTTTTACAATGATTGTCGAGAGAAAAAAAAAAAAGAAGCTTTCTGCCCCTTTTTAGAGCCTGAAAACCCTATGGGATTGATATCCTCTGCCACATCAGGTCCCAATGGTTCATATCAACCTGATGATAGTGAATTTGGTTCATTTTCATCCTCTTTTGAAATATCAAATCCGCCATCCAGACCTAGGCTGTGCTGAAAGGACACTGATTTCTTCTAGCCACGACATTGTACAACCCTGATCCCATCTCCGGACTGAAGCATTCATTTCCACATGTGCTAAAAGGGCCTTCTTGGTGTCTCTTTGTCTGTTGCTTTCTTTGCTAGCTAAGAAGCCCTGGTGGCAGCTAACTAGGTCAGCAGTTTGAGGACACCAGCCACTGCGTGGGAGGAAGCGGAAGATTTCTACTTCTGTGGGATTTACTCTGCTACAGGGGCAGTTTTAGTCTGTCCAAGAGGTTCCGTGGGACTGGAATCTCTCCACAGATGTGGCCCTTTGCTGGGGGTAGAGGGTTGCCTGTGTCCAATATCTGTTGAAGGTGGAAGTACATTGAATTGAAAACCTCCCTGTCGTCGAGTTGATTGTGACTCACAGTGGCAGAACAGAGACTTCCCCTGTGGGTTTCTGAGGAGAGAACTCTCATCTTTCTCCTGAGGTGTGACTGGTGGTTTGAAGCTGCTACCCTTAATTGGCAGCCCAAACCGTAGACACCCACCACACCATCAGGGTGTCCTGGTGAAGGTCCCCTGGAGGAATTTTTATCCTCCATTTGGGGAACCTATGGCTGCCTGAAGATTGTATTTTGACTTCATCTTTGTAAGGATCTGCCCATTCCTACTTGTTTAACTTCTTCACAAGTCTCATTCCTACAAATCGCAAATGGCAAGTAGAATCTGGAGTGGATAGAAAAGGGAATATAAGTATGATTTGTGGCTAGTTATAGTTTGTCTACTAACTCATAAATTCCCAATGAGAGTCTTAAATAGTTGATCTCCCATGGCATTAATTTATTATATGAAGGAAATGGATCTAAACATGCTGTACTGGGGTGCCAGGATTTTTACTTTTAATTCCCCAAATATCCCTCCCCTAATGCAATAGACTGAAGGCATACTCTTGAAGTTTTTTCAGGGGAAATTTCTTCCAAGCGTACCCCTTCTCTTCAGGGCTCATTTAAGTTTGATGCCTGCCTGAGAATTTTCCTTTCTACTCCAGGTTTGAATCAGAATCTAGGAATATTCTGAATAGATGGGGCTCTGTCAGCATCAACCAGGATGTTAACAAGAGCATCTCTTCATGCCATCAAGTTGATTCTGACTCACAGTGACCCTGCAGGACAAAGTGAAACTACTCCTGTGGGATTTCCATACTGTAAGTCTTGGCTCTGGTGAATGTGACCCATAGTCAGATGTGCAACATGTCAGTAAAGACTATAACCTTGGGGACCCTAGAGGAGAGTCCTAGTATGTTCTTTATTTAATTTTAAAAATTTTATTTAAAGAATGTTTTTCAATAATTTTACTGGGGCTCTTACAGTTCTTATAACATTCAATACATCATTTGTATCGAGCGTATTTGTACACATGTTGCCATATTCATTTCCAAATATTTTCTACTTGAGCCCTTGGTATAAGCTCCTCCTTCTCCCTCCTTTTTTAAATTTAGATTTTATTGGGGGCTCTTACAGCTCTTATAATGTTCAATACATCATTCATATTAAGCACACTTGTAGACATGTTGCCACATTCATTTCCAAACATTTTTTTACTTGAGCCCCCAGCATAAGCTTCTCTTTCCCCTTTCCTCTTGTTCTTTTTTTAAAGTTCCATTTCCCCATATTTCCCCTCTCCCCTTGTCCTCCCCCAAGAGTCCCTAATAATTTACAAATTGTTATTGCCTCTTCATATCATACACTGTCCAATGTGTCACCTCACCCCCACTCCCACTGTCAGCACCCCAGAGAGGAGGTCACAGGTAGATCCCTGAAATTAGTTCTCCCTTTTTACTCCACCATTCCTCCACCCTCCCAGTGTCATCTCTTTCCCCACTAGTCCCAGGGGATCATCTATCCTAAATTCTCCATGTTCCCAACTCCAGTGTACATCCCCTGGTCTAGCTGAATCTGTCTGGTAGAATTGGGATCATGATAGTCAGTGGAAGGAAGCATTTGAGAACCAGAGGAAAGTTGCACTTTTCATTGCTATTATACTGTACCTAGAATGACTCATCTCCTCACTGCAATCCCTCTGTAAGAAGATATCGCTTGACTTATTGATGGGCTTTGGGTCTCCAATCTGAACTCCCCCTCATTTATAATGATATAATTTTTAGATCTTTGATGCTTGATACTGGATCTCTTTGTCACCTCATGGTCGCTTGGGCTGGTGTGCTTCTTCCATGAGGGCTTGCTTCTTAGCTAGATGGTCACATATTTAACTTTAATCCTTTAAGACCCCAGACGCGACATCTTTTGATAGCCCGGAACCATCAACTTTCGTCACCACATTCGCTTATGCACACATTTGTTTTCAGTGATCGTGTCAGGGAGGTGCATATCATGGAATGCCAATTAAATAGAATAAAATGTTCTTGCACAGAGGAAGAACCTGTCCAATGCCCATCTGCTGTCCTAATTCTAACACTATAAATATATGTATATTGATCTATTTCCCCATTGTTTATATGAATATACACACCTATGTACATGCCTATATTTAACCTCTTTAAATTCCCCTTACTCCCTAGTTCTTTTCTCTATTTCCCCATACATGTTCCCATTCCACCATCACATTCAACCTCCATTTGGGCTTCAATATTTTCTCTCTATTACATTAGTTTTAATCAATCCCTATCGGACCTCCCACACCCTCCCCGCCACTGACCCTGTACCACCCACTACCCCACCCCAACCCACACACACCCTGGTACCATCAGTCCCATCGTCCCCACTCCCAGACCACCCATCCAGCTCATCCCATCCAGATAGACCTGCAGAGAAAAAAAACATGCTCAAAAAAGAGGCATCCCAAAATGAAGCAACCTGAGAAATGAAAACATCAACAAATGCCCCAATGTCCAACATATGCACCTACGTGCAAAAATACAAACATGATAACAATACAAAAACCTGCAAATAGTTTAAGCTCTGTTCATTGGCCTCCAGGATGTCTCCCTGCTGTACTACCTGGGCCTTCCCCCAGTATTTTCTGTATACTGGAGATTTTTCTCGATGCCCTTTTTGTATTTTTTAAATTGTTATTAAGCTTACCTCAGCGAAGAGGCAAGCAACAATCCACGATCAGACATCTATGCCCCAGTGTTCATCGCAACACAGTTTACAATTGCAAGGAGTTGGAAGCAGTCCAAATTCCCATCAACTGGTGAATGGATTAAAAATCTACGGTACATACATACAATGGAGTACTATGCATCACTGAAAAGTATGATGAGTACGTGAAGCACATCTCCACATGGGAAGAAGTAAAGGAAATTATGCTATGTGAAGTTAGTCTGTTTCATAGAATCACTTTGAGCTAAAAAGCAACTTGCTGACAATTTTTGTGTGTTTTTGGTAATTTTAAAATAAATGCTTCCCTATCTAATCTCTTTGAGAAGTTTGAAGTAAGTCCTCAAATAGGAAATCACCTGCTTTCCATCTGAGTAGGAAACAATTCCTATTCATATAGTGATGTTTTTATTCGTCTTTCCCCATTTTGTTTCCTAAATGCTCTAAAGCATAGCTTTATGGACCAGACATGTTTTTCACACCCAAGGATGCCTTCTTTTCTTCCTGTTTAAAAAATTTTAATCATTTTATTGGGAGCTCTTACAGATAGCATAACATTCCATAGTTCAATCACATCAAGCAATACTGTGCAATGGCTACTACAATCAGTTTCAAAACATTTTCTTTCTTCTTTAACTCCTTGTTAGCAGTTCTGTTTTATCCCCCATCTCCCCCATCCTACCCCTCCAAGAACTCTTATTCATTCATTGACTCATTCATTCATTTCTTATTTTCCCCCTTAAGAGTTTTATTTGTTTGTTTGTTTCTTGGGGGGCAATATCTTACACAACCCAATATGTCCATTCACATACAATTCTGTAGTTTAGTCCCATTGAGTAGGATTATCCTATCATCAATGCTATCAGCTCACTATTTCCCACCCTACTCCCTCATTCCATACCTTCAGGGAACCATTGCTCTTATTACTGTTTTTGAAGGGCTATCTACCTTGACTTTCATATACTGAATGTTCTTAAATGTACAAATGAACAAATGCAGATCTAGCATGATTAATGAGATAAAACAAATAAAAGCCATAATAAGAAAGGGAGGAAATATTAAAGAATTACTGGGTAGTTATATGATTTATCAGCACTATACCCTGGATTTATCATCCTTTTCATGTGGCCCTTATGAGAAGGGTTGTCCAATTATTATACAGGTGGGATTTGGGTCTCCATCCACTCTCCTTGGCATCTATTTGATTGTTTGCTTTTCAATTTCTGATACCTCTTCCTGTTAACAACTCATGTTCACATAGGCTGGTGTACATCTTACTTGTGGGTTTTTTTGCTTCCCTGATAGAAGGCAGCATGTTTACCTACAAGCCTCTAAGATCCCATATACTATATCTTTTGTTTATTTGTTTTTTAAATCATTTTACTGGGGGTTCACCCAGGTCTAATCACAATTCATAATATATCCATTGTGTCAAACACATTTGTGCATTTGTTGCCATCATCATTTTCAAAACATTTTCTTTCTACTTGAGCCTTTGGTATCAGATCTCATTTTATGTGCCTCCCCACCCTCCCTCCCTCACAGACCCTTGATAACTTTTAAACTGTCATTAATTTTTCATGTCTTATACTCACTGATGTCTTTCTTCACCCACTTTTCTTTTGTCCTTCCCCCAGGGAGGGGGTTATATGTAGATGTTTGTGATCGGACTCCCCTTCCTTCCCCCAGCATCCCCTTAGCCTACTGGTATCACTACTCTTATTATTGCTCTTGAGGGTTCATCTGTCCTGGAATCCCTGTGCTTATAGTTCTTATCTGTACCTGTGTAAATGCTCTGATTTAGCCAGGTTTTTTAGATAGAACTGGAGTCATGATAGTGTGGGAGGTCCATGGTGAAGCACTAAAGAACTAGAGGAAAGTTGTATGTTTCATTGGTGCTGTATTGCAATCTAACCATCCTGCCTCTTCCTGTGACCCTTCTGTAAGGGGATGTCCAATTGTTTATGGATGGGATTTGGGTCTCCACTCCATACTTCCCCTCATACACACTGAAAAGATTTTTGTTCTGGGTCTTTGGTGCCTGATACCTGATCCCATTGATATCTGTGATCATGCAGGCTGGTGTTCTTCTTCCATGTGGACTGTGTTACTTCTCAACTAGATGGCCTCTTGTTGATCTTCAGGCCTTTAAGATCCCAGACTATATATCTTTTGACAGCCAGGCACCATCAGATTTCTTCGCCACATTTGCTTATGCACACATTTTGTTTTCAGTGATCATGTCGCAAAGGTGAGCATCGTACAATGGCATGTTATTAAAACAAACTGTTCTTTTACTTAGGTAAGATTTAAGTAGTGACCCAAAGTCCAGCTGCTTCCTTATTGCATTTGCACATATATAAGTATATATAAATAATTATCCATATACTTATGTATGTATATGCATATTTTCCTTCTTTCCTTTTTTTTCTCCTGTCCCACTATCATGCTTATCCATCATTCACGTCTCAGTAATTCCTCTAGATGCAACTTGATAGAGCAAACACAGCCAGAAAAACTGTATTCTTTGTGGCAGTCACCTAATCTTGTGTTAATTTGAGGATAAAGAGTATAGGGGTGGAGTCTAGTCTGTCAATCTGGAAATAGCCAATGAGCCCTCTGTGTGGGCTTGGTCCTCTCCTGAGAATTCTGGGAAGTAGGGTAATTCCTTCATGGAGGCAGGAGATACTCTCTCTCTTAGTTCATTCCCTCGGAGACTTTCTACTGACAACACTCCCACCCTGAGAAACTCGACTGACAAGACTGGCTTCCTATGAGACATCCCTGAGGAGAATCCTCATAGACCTACCCTGATGTAGTAAGAAATCTGGACCTAGAGAAGTCACATAGAGACTCCTGCCAGCACTGCGAGGCTTACACCACTGGATCCAAAGATTTTCTACCTATTGGCTTGTGATCATTCTGCATTTGGCATCATTGCATGTGTTTCATAAGCCTGAAGAGGATTTTATAGATTGGTATTGGACATATGGGCTAATATAAAATGTATGACCTTGGACTGGACTGGGTTAGGATGTTTTCTCAATGTTTAATTGTTCTTGTATATATCTCTTTCTTAAAAGCATATGAGTTTCTATGGATTTCTCTAGTCTATCCAGACTAACATACCTTCTATCAATTTTAGAACAGTTACTGCTCTCTTGTATCTGTCATTGTTATCTCTCTACTTACCTACCTCACCCCTACCCCAGCCCCTCCCATGTCCCCCAGGAACAGTTGGACCAGTCACCATCTCCAAATGATTGCCCATCGTGCAAACCTTATGTAGATACACACACACACACACACAAAACCCCAAACCCAGATTGCCACAAGACTAACTGGGATCCTAAAATAAAGCAGATTAATATCTCCCTGTTTAATCAAGATAAGGACATGTTTTAAACCATCAGTCCAGTTCCTCTGTCTTCTAGAGCATCATATCCTGTGTCCCAATTGTCTAGCAACTCATACACCCTTTTAGTCATCAGCATTCATGTCTGAAAGGTGAGTATCTTAAATGTCCCCATTGCTATTCCTGCAGTCAGGGATGGAGCAGTCTTGTGCCCCCTCCCACTCAGTTAGGCCTTTAGACATTCAGTTTGCTACCCTTTTGAGTAATCCCCAACCAATTCCGATAGGGTGTCAAGAGCTGACCCCTGAGGCAAAAAGTCTATCTTTGGGATAATTCAGGTACTTCATGTCTTTGCCCCCATTACTGGTCTGTTGCATTCCCCTCTTAATTTGCCCCCCACCTCCAAGTAGGTAGGTCAGATTGGCTGCTCGACCTGAAGTCTATCTTCAGGGAAGTCCTCTGTATTGCTGTCATCTAGGGAGAGGCCACCAGGCATCTAGCGAAAGCCAGTTCTGTAGTCATCTCTGGGAACAAGTTGCTCTGAGCAGGAACATCATTCTCAAGGACTGGCACTCTAGAAAAATGTCTACTCTCACTCTTCTTTTTCTGAGATAGGAACAGTACCTCCCAACAAGCACGACCTCTTACATTGCATGGTTTCAATTAATTACTACATTTTCGGGAAAAGAAGAAGAAGCAAGAACCATCCAACTAAAAGGAACAAACCTCCTCTCTTTGAATCGATTCTGATGCAGGGTCATTTTTACTCATACTGCTTCTGAGGACGTTAATCTTTATTGGATCATATAGCTTCATCTTTCCTCCAAGGAACGGTTGGTAATTTTGAACTGCCAACCTTGTGGTTAGCAATACACAACTCACATGACAGGGAAGCTAGGGTTGGTAGCATAGCTATGTGGTTAAAAATAAAGATATTAGCCTTAACTAGGCCTAAGGGTAAGCTTTGTTGAGCCACTTTCTTGGTGGGTGACCTCTTATTGCTTCGGTGTTAAGCTGTTGAAAATGGATAACCATGGTATCTACTTCATTGAGTTGCTGTTAAAATTCAGAGAGAAAATATGCTTCACGCGTTAGATAAATAATAAACACTCGATGCTTGTTAGCTATTATTTATGATGCTATTTGATTGATATTACAATATCACTTTGTTATCTCATTATCTGCAAATTTATTCTCATTCAGATCAAAATATTTTCTGAATTTCCCTTGAAATTTCTTCTTTGATCCATAGGTTATTTAGAAATGTGTTATTTAATATCCAAATATTTGTAGATTTTCAACTTTCCTTCTGTTGTTGATTTTTAATTGAATCCCTTTTTTGATCAGGGAGCATACTTTGTAGGAGTTCAGTCCTTTATAATATGTTAAAAATTGCTTTATGGAAAAATGCTTTATGGATGGCCTAGCTTATTGTCTATAAATTTAATATAAGACATAAAAGGATTAACTATTCCTCAGAATCTCCTTTTCTATTTTTTCTTGTTCAAATGAATTTGTAGCCTTTCACATACTATTTCCTCAACTTTCACACAACTTTTCTCTTTTATGGTAAAATTTTAGGGTATAATCAGGGAATCATTCTTCTTTCCCCTTTCAGATAAGAACTATTTAGGTCAGTTCTGGTCAACACAGCTAGTATGCTACAACAGTTATTCTTCTTGATCATCATAGGAGGCACTGCATACTTTGTCAGTATTTCATGGTTCTTACACTGTAAGTCATGGTCTTCAGCATCAGCTGGTCCTCTATTGTCCCTTCCAAATCCCTTCCAAATGCAGGGTGTGATGGTCATGTATTCTATATGTCAATTTTATGATTGAGATTTAGGGGTGGAGTCTAGTGTGTTAATCTGGAGATAGTCATTGAGTAGCTAATGAGGCCTCCATGTGAGTATGGCTTTCTCCTGAGAAACCTTCTTCTGGGAAACCTCGTGACATTTCCCTCATGGAGATAAGAAGCTATCTCCACAGTTGTTGGGAGTTAGTCTCAGAGATGATGAATTATGGACAAGACAAGATGGCAGCATCTGAGGAGCTGGGGGAGCTGGAGGAGAAGCCACATGTCCTTACCCTGATGGAACCAGACCTCTGAAGCTGGAGAAGTCATGTGGAGACCCTTGCCAGTGATGAGTTGCTTCTACTACCACTGGATGCTGTTGATGGATGAGCCCTGGAAATGAGGAGCCACGTGGAGACCCCTGGCGGTGCTGGGACTCTGCACCCACTGGTCTGTGACTTTGTGAGTCAGAAGGAGACTTTATAGACTGATATCGGGCATATGGGTTAATATCAAAATTATGGCTTTGAACTGGACTGGGCTGGGATGCTTTCTGAATGTCCCACTCCTCTTGTTTATAAACCTTTTCCTTATATCCATATGCATGTCTATGATTTGTTTCTCTAGTCTACCCAGGCTAACACACAGGGATTGGAAATGAGCATGCCACCTATGCCCCAAGTTACTCTGTTTTTCTCTTTAGGGCTGCAAATGTCAAGAGAGAAAGTGAGAGAGTGTGAGTAGAGATTTTTTTCTGACAGTGCGCTTACTCCTCTTTAAGACAGTAGAAGCTGACTATGGTTTTTGAAAATTTCTATTAGGAATTAGGGACTAATTTGACATATAGCTGTATTTTTCTGCTTTACATTATTTTCTATGTTGCAAAACTTCAAATTTCTACATGTATTCAGTATATCAATGTGATTGTCATCAACATATTTAAGTCTCAAAGAAACAAGACAATGCATACACACTCATTTTATGATAGTCTAAATATCTGTGTCCTTGATCTTCAACTGAGAAGATCAAAGATTGTAGTGTTCACTCTGCGTCACAACGCATTGTTTAAAAGCCCCAAAGGCTCACAACTGGACCAATAATAGTAAATCATGGTAAATGGAAAAAGATTGAACTTTTCAAGAATTTCACTTTGCTTGGATCCACAATCAATTGTCATGGAAGAAGCAGTCAGAATATGCATTGAGTAAAACTTCTATACAAGGTCTCTTCAAAACGTTGAAATGCAAGGATGCTACTTTGAGAACTGAGGTGCACCTACCCAAGTCTCATATGCATGTGAAAGTTGGAGTTAAATAAGGAAGACTGAAGGAAGAAGCAAAGTACTTAAATTGTGGTGCTGGTGATGAATATCACAAGCACCCCAGACTGTCAAAAGACCTTTGTCAAGATTGCCAGAGCAGAGGCTGCTCAATGGATTCAAACAAAAAACAACTGTGAGAATGGGCAGGATGAGGCAGCCATTCTTTCTGTTGTACATAGGGTCACTATGATTCTGAACTGGCCAGATGGCTCCTAAGAACAACAACATCTATTTCCACATATTCATAGGAATCTTTTTTAATTTATATGTGTAGATTTATGTGTTGTTATTTTCTTTCACTACTGTCTTCATGTCGATAGATTCAATGGGCAATTTCCTTCAGACTCTTCCTACTGTGAAGTATCAGTTCCCTGGAAAACAGACTAAAAAACTAAGATTCATCTGCAGTGTGGTCAGTAGACTGTCTTCTCAGGATCAGTACCATTGGAGTAGTGATGTCTTCACAACCAAGACTTCAGTCAATCCTTAAGGAATTCTGTAGCTGAGATGCCACTCAGTGCTCTCCTAAATTGCACTTAGAGCTGCCCTGTACTTTACCTGTGATGGTTAATTGCTGGCTATCACAGGAAGAGGGCATCATCTTAAGCAAAATGATTCTCCTTAGCTGAAAGGAGTTTTCCATTCAACTGAGACCTATAGGATTTAATTCCAGTGGCTAGAGGGATTAAAAGTCTTCACTAATGGGGTCACCTGGGTGCTGTACCACATCATCTACAACCCCTACTTTGTTTGTTCTCATTTGACGTGATTGACCACATATCCTTTATAAATGTTCTTCCCTGTCTGTTGGTTTGCCTCTTGGCTTTCCTTTTTTGTTTTTCTGAGGTTCTTCCTTCTCTACCAGAAAGTCTTAGGGATTTCTCTGGAAGTTCTTTTCTTCTCACTTAACTCAGAGTGAGTTACTTGCTCTCGAATCTTCAAATATTATCTGAAATTCTAAATTTATAACCATAGCTCTCATCTCTCCATTGGTTTCCAGAACCATATATCTAACCAATTATTTTATATTTCCTCTTGAGTGTCCCATGGACATCTCAAACTGCATAATTTAATAAGTAAATGCATTACCTTCCACACTGATCCTTGTGTCTCTTATCTCATTGGTTCATTGGCTTATCTCATTGGTTCATCTCAGAATGCAAGGAGTCTTCACTTCCTTCTGCAGCATACAATTAGTCAAAAATACCAAAAAAGCCTAGTATCAGTGCTTATGAGCAACCAAATATTCTTCATATCTAATTTTCTTTTTTCCCCTGATACCTTTGACTGCCATCATCTTTGGTCTTAACTGCTACAAAATCTAACTGGTGTTTCTGTAACCATTCTTGATTTTCTTTAAATCATTCTTCACACTGCATCTACCAAGATTTCTTTTTCTTTTATTTTTAATTAAAATATCATTTTATTTGGCTCTTACAACTCTTAAAGCAATACATACATCAATTGTATCACACATATTTATAAATGTTGCCATTATTCTTTTCTAGACATTTACTTTCAATTGAGCCTTTGGTATTAGTTCCTACTTTTCCTTTCTTCCCACCATACAACTCTTTTACAAAAGTGATTTAACAATGGAAGTGTATGAAGCATGAAAGTACCACAGCCCTCCCCACTAACAAAAAACAAAACAAAACAGCAAACTTGACCATTGGTTGCTATGGATGGAAGAATTGTTGCTTAGCGAGAACTGAGTTTATGTTAATGGTGCCAGAATAATTTGGAAAAATATATCAATAATGGTTGTACAACATGAAGAGTATAATCAATGACATTGAATTATACATGTAGAAGCTGTTGAAGAATGCTTTGTTGTGAGGCTAATATGATAACCACTACACTCTGGAAACCCTGTATGTTTTGTTGTGTATGTCTGTGTCACATTATATAAAATAATTACAGAAATGACATGATTTTCTAAAAATGTAGATCTTACCAAGTTTCTAAAGTATTTAAAACCCTGCAGTATTCCTGTGCATCCAAAACTCTTATCACACTCTAAAACGCCCTTTGAGTCTGTACTAGAGTTTTGTGGATTTCTGAACCATGTTCCTCATATGCTGGAATACTTTTTCCCCTTTCTTCTCTCTTCACTACCCATCTTTATCTTTTAGGATAGAATTAACATATCAGAGAAGTCTTTTCTAATCCCATGGTTAAACTAGCTTCCCTTGCTAAATATATTTTTTGCATTTATTCTGTCAGAGTTTCTCAGATGGCAGATCAAGACGTGAAACAAATTTTTTTATTTATTCTTCAATATTGAGCTGGAAATTTCATGAAAACTGGAACTGTGGTGTTTTGGTCTACCACTGGGCTTTCCGTGTCTAAATTGTTGTGTTAAAGATGGATGGGTCTTAATAATGTTAGTGAAACATGGTATCGAACATACACACAAACATTACACACATTCATACATACATGTAAACTACTGAAACTCAGTCTGGAAGAGATGATGGCTGCCCTTGGCTTCTCTACATATGTCTAGGGAATGTATTAGAAAGTTGAATAACTAAAAGTTGGGCTCTGTTATAAAAGCCAGGTGACGGGCTGAGCCCTGGTGGCGTAGTGGTTGTGCACGGGACTGCGGCCCACTGGGATGGAGGTTCGATTCCAGCTCCATGGAGCAAAGGCTGGGCCTCCTACTCCCACCACCTGAGGGCAGTGATGCAAAAAAAAAAAAAAAGTCAGATGACCATTCCTCGAGAACAAAGATAGCTAATTATGATATCTGTTGTTAAAATCTCCTACAATCCATCCAGTCTCAATGCAGTTGAAGATATCAGTGAACAATGGGTAAAGTGATGCAGACTATAAATGTTGTACAGATCTAGAACCACCATTTTCCATCATTTTAATGCATGTGGTGGCATAGTATATTATGTGTGAGACTGCTAACTCTAAGGGCAATAGTTCGAAGCCTCCAGGCACTCTGTGGGAGAAGTATGAGTCTTTCTACTCCCATAAAAAATTACAGCGTTAGGAACCAATAGGAACCAATAGGAACCAATACTCTGTTCTACAGGGCCCAAATGTTTCAGAATCTAGTTGGTGGGAGTAAGATAGTAACTGACAACTTTAAGCTTGAGTGTTATTCAACATTTTGTACAAACCCCAAACTCACTGGCATCTAGTCAATGCTGAATCAAAGGAGCCCTATTGCATAGCATATTATTATAAATATTATTAAAATTGGAATTCTTAGAATGGGCAAGTCTGTATTTTTGTTAATGTAAAGGAATCACACTTACCCTGGCAACTTGAAGTTTCTTTGATGAGTAATATATATTTATAAAAGCTGCTGAATAAGATACTGCCTGGCATATTCCATTTAATGAGCGGCTTGTCTAAGAAGCCCTGTGTTCTATTGTTGCAGTCAGTTGCCCTGCATGAGAAGCCAGGAAGTTCTGTGACTTCATGAAATGATTCTAAAGCAGTAGTCCATAAATAATCAATATGAAGATTTTAAAGTGGTATTTCATCCTTAATGGGAAAGTCGAAGAGTTCTTCTGCTTCATTCATCCCTTTTCATTAATTCCAAGGCATGGTCTCTCATCAGGATACACAAAACTTCCTTTTCCAGCCATTTGCCTTATGTTCTCAGACTCTGTGTGCTATACGGAAAAGCTAAAATTTGGTAGCAAGAAATCGACTGATCTATGGCTTGCTTTAGGAAGAATATGACAATTTAGTACATTGAGACTCAGAAAATGAATGCAAGGCGTATTTTCTGCAGCCTAAATCGGCCTGGTTACAGTGTGTATCTTCTACTTTCCAGCATCCAACATAGCAATTGTGATGGGATAGATCTGGGAAAATGTATACATTTAGGAGAAATGCAATTTTTTTGCCACTTGATTCCTGATGCTTCTGAAAATCAATCAGCTTGTACAGTAATTCAGAGTCATTGATTTCATGATATTTCCAAGAATCCTGAGACACCTAATTCTGAAGTAGGTGTCCCATTCATACTTGTTAATCCAAGGATATGATAGGACAAAGGGAATTTTAAGTAATGGCATACCCATTTTGCAACATAAGACATTAATAAAGCCATTACGATATAGATCAGGATTTTGTATACCTTCTCATTTATTTCCCTTTCACCGTGGATTATATTAATTTATATGCCAAAGTGTGATTTTTCTGGTAAGTTGATATTAACATATCATCTCTATTTTAGTGTGATTTGGTTAAACAATTAAGTTAAATGAAGGATGTGTGAATGAATCTTGCTCTAGCATACAAAATGCATGATTTTTGCCAATATAAAAACTTAAATTAAAAAAAACAATTTTAATTTCACCTCCCAAAGAAAATGTTTACATTCCCTAGAAGACCCAGTGCAGCTCAAGACTGTGTAATGATCTATATTCTATATTCATTGAGACCAAATTTACTGTGCAAAGTGCAAGGCAGCTTACAGGAGACCTTCTATGCAAACTGGGCAGGAATGCTGAAGTCATTCTGGAATGGTCTATTTTATATTCAGTGAGACTGAATCTACTGTGTGGAGCACTAGGCAGCTGACAGGGGGCCTTGCATGTAAACTATGCAGAAATTCTGAAGTAATGAGCTACGCTCCCAGTGTGGGCACCATAAACTTAGTAATGAATAACACTCTTTGAACGTCTGGACAAGAAAGATGTCTCACCCCGGGAGGGATGTTTTCCTTCCTGTAACCAAACTGTGCTTAGCTGATATTTGAAGCCTGACTTCACACTCTTCAAAACTGTTCTTTGATCCAATACAGTTTAGCCAAATTGACTCTGATATGCTTTCAGATTGGAGTGGGGTTTCGGAAAATGTGGGAGTGGGGGTGTGAACCCATATGTTTCTCTTCAGCTGGGAATTCGCCAAAATTTTTTCTCTAAAGAAATAAGATTCCCCTTCCAGTTTGATTGATAGATGGTCAGAAGAGGTTTCAATATAGCTTTTGGCTCTAAACCCTTTGGGACGTGTCTGAAAGAAGAGTTAGAAAAAGCAGGATATGGATTGAAAAGAGAACCTTGGAGCATAGATTAATGGTCTTCAAATTTGGAAGAAGAGAGTTGATTGCTTTTCCTGACTTCTAGAAAATAAAAATGGGGGAAATAGTAAGCTGTAGACTCATGTATTAGTGTTGAAAGCACAGAACAAAGTTTTTCACATTAATTTGTTGAACAAATTTTTTCAATGAAAATAATGAAATATTTTCAAGCATTTTGACAAAGAAATAACTCTATGCTTTACATTTAAAAGTATGGTGGGTTATATTCTGCATTATATGAATATTCCGTGTTTGTGGTAAACTTCTTCATGCTCAACAAATACCTCTGCCCTGTCCATCGCCATCATGGAATGAATATGCTTCACCACAGTAGTAATATTGGGCTTGGTTATTATTTCAGACATTAGACTATGAGTGGGAGTAAGTTATCATCTCTGAACCTAGACCTTAAGAGATATCAGAGGTTTCCACTTTTCCATCAAGCTTCTGATTCCACTATGAAAAGTTCATGCAGGGGGTAATTTTGTCCTTCTAGCCTAGGCTCAAATTGAGACAGGTGGCACAATCTTAGTTGACTTGTAGTCTAAATGGGAAATACCCAACTCTAAAGTGCTATGGAAGAAGACAGATACGTGCACACTGAGACAGGTTCACATGAGACACAATTAATCTTATAAATACTGTAAGTGTAAGAGGTAAAAGTGTAGTTTCATGATGGCTGTGAAATTGCAGAGATGGCTTTCACTTTTGTCTTAGTCCGGGCAGACTAGAGGAACAAATTTCATAGACACGCATGTGGATATAAGGAAAGGGTTTATATACAAAATGAATGGAACACTGAGAAAGCATCCCAACCCAGTCCAGTTCATAGTCATAAGTCCAATATTAGCTCATATACCCGATACCATTCTATAATGTCTCCTTCTGACTCATGAAGTCACAGGTCAGTGGGTGCAGAATCCCAGCACTGGCAGAGGTCTCCCCATGGCTCCTCACTTCCAGGGTTCAGGGTCTATCAACAGCATCCAGTGGTGGTAGAAGCAACTAATTGCTGGCAGGGGTCCCCATGTGGCCTCTCCTGTTTCAGAGGTTTGGCTTCATCAGGGCAAAGCCATGTGGCTTCTCCTCTGGCTCCTTCAGCTTCTCGGATCCTGCCATCTTGTCTTGTCCATGATTCATCGTCTCTGACACTAACTCCCAACAACTAGGGAAGATAGCTTCTCATCTTTACGAGGGAAATATCGTGAGATTTCCCAGATGTATCAGGAGAAAGCCATGCCCACACAGAGGACTTATTGGCTACTCACTGGCTATCTCCAGATTAACAGGCTAGACTCCACCCCTACATCTCAATCATGAAATTAACATAAGTACATAACCGCCACAACTTTGGAGGGGGTTAGGATATAGCCTAAATAACTTCATAATGAGATAATGTGGACTATTGCTTGGAAATATTACTTGTGCAAATGGCATTGACTCATGCCTCTGTGTTTGTGTGTATAGGTGTGTCTACACATGTAAGACACTTGCCTTCCACACTGGTGCTTTGTAATTGGGATTATGAATGAAACAGTTATATAGAGGGAAGGGAGGAGCACAAATATGTACAGTATGAGATAATTTTGCTTATTCAATCTCAAGATGACATCAAAAGACCATTAATGTACAAAGGATATTACAGAAATAAGGGTTTGTGCTTTTCACATAAAAAAAGATAAATTTGTTGAATGTTTATGGAGCAACGTCTAGGAGATGATTCTTTTTGTAAAATGTCAGATTGCTCATCCAGCACTGATACAATTGCAATCATCATCAACTACATTATATTTTTAACTATAACTAAACAATATAAAATGTCAGCAAAGCAAGGTTGGAGAAGAAAACTTGTTTTTTTCACATCTTATGTATATAGTTTAACTTTCAAGTAAAGGCTGTCACATATTGAACCCAAAGTCAAATCCTCCCCAAAACACAGATTTCCTAGGTTTGAATGTCTAGTGTACCAGAAGGAAGACTCTAGGAAAATCCCCCTCTTTCTAAGCATCCTTATCTCCTTATATAAAATGGAGATAATAATATTGTCTTGCAAGTTTTTGAGAAAACGTGTTCAAAGTTTTTTAAGTTACTAAAAGAAGAAAGATTTCAGTAAATGTTAACTGATCTGGTGATGACAAGGAGGGTGCTCATGGGAGTAGTTCACTTTGTCCAGTAGATGAAGTCCAACATTCAAAGTACTAGATGGTTTCTTTAATGTATTAAAAAGCAAAGGTGTTATTTTAAAGTCAAAGGTGCCCCTGACCCAGGCCAGAGGACTTTCATTGGCCTTATCTGCATGTTAAAGTTGGCTGTTGAGTAAGAAAGACCAAAGAAGACTCACCACATTTGAAGTAGAGTGTTAGTGAAGAATATTGCAAGGGTGATGGACCACCGAAAGGCTAAGCAAATCTGTCTCAGAAGAAATGCAGCCAGAATGCTCCTTAGAAGCAAGGATGGTGAGATTTCATCTCATGGACTTCGGGTCAGCAGAGACCAATGGCTGGGAAAAGGGATCATGCTTGATAAAGCAGAACGGCAGTAAAGAAGAGAAAGTCACTTGGCTAGATATATTGACACAATGGGCTCAAACATGAAGACAATTAAGGACCTGGAGTAGGAATAGGCAAGGTTGGACACAGGGTCACTTTAGGTTGGAACAGACCCATTGGCACCTAGCAATCATTTATTCTTTCTGTAAGACTTTTATGAGTGTGCAGCTGTGAGTATGAACACTGATCCCTTAAAAATACATTCAGATATGACATTCTTTTGACTTAGAGGGGCTGAAAGAAAAGCCTGAGGACCCCTGCATTTTTCTAGACATCAGAAAGAGGAGTTAGAAGATAGTCTTAGGACAACAGACCCCACATTGCCATGCCATGCCTGCCGTGACCTCCAAGTTGATAAAAGGCATCCATGCTAGGAAGCCTCTCCGTCTTGCTCTGGAAGCTCAAGTCACTCTTTTTCATTATTTACTTTTAAACGAAACCTTTGAGAAGCAGTTGGGTAAATAACCTTTCTTCTTTTCTGTCAATGTCCCCCATGTCAGAGGTAAGTTTGGTGGAAGGAAGGATGCTTTTTCCCCATTACTCATTTTAACCAAGAGTGCTGAGAAAAGTTTGGGAATGACTTTTAGGGAAACATTTTTAATTGTTTTTAATTTATCTAAAAACAGGCTAAAAACTTTAATTAACAGGCTCTGAGTAATAGTTATACCATTTTTCCTCTGCTATCAGCTTTCACTTTTATTTACGATGCGTGTCTCCTCTGTCTCCTTTTACAGCTCTGTCCACTATCACTAATATTTCTGTGATCTGTGAATAAACCTCAATGTAAAGTTAGCACTTGCAATCAATGCAAATTAATGATTTCTCTCTTTTTTTAAATTTCAATCAGGAAAAGCAGCTTTGTAGTCGAAAATCCCATGCTGGCCCTCGAGTGGGAGTTTTTCCAGCCTCTGCTTAAATCCAAAAAAATACTGCAATCTTCTGGCACAGGCTGACTGTAATGCTTTAAAAACAATTTAGCAACTGTCATTGCTGTAATTACAGTAACTAATTACCATCCTTAGCAAACAAATAGCTTAACATAATACGCAAGCCGAATCAATTTTGAAGAAATGCAAATTCCAAAAGCGAAAAAGGGCATTTTGGCAAACCTGAAAGAGAAGCAGGAAAATAATACACTTTGTTTTATCTGCACATAATTCCCAGGGAATATCATATCATAAATATTTGCATTCAGTTCTTATCAGGACATTTGCATTTGCTTCTTATCAGTGCGCAGGCCGGACTCTGCCAGATAGAGAGCAGAGCGCACACTATGCACATATTTCTAATGAATCACGTCTCAGGCCTCGAGAATATTTTGGCTAGAACTTTATCACCCAGATGAAGAGGTCATTTACTCTCCGAGTTGGTTCATCTTGGAATTGTCTTGAGATTTTGATGTGATTCACCCGACGCCGCCGCATTTATTTATTTATTTGTTGTAGACAAGCCCTGGAGGCAGTTTGTGACGGGAACATTTCTTCCGAAGGCAGCTGTTCGCCCACCCCGCCCGCCGCCCCCTCCTCACCCACTCCACAACTTTGGCAAGCCTCAGATCCTATGTAAATAACACCGATTCCAATTATTTCAAATTCTGTAACCAGCACAGCCATCTTTATTTTGTAGGAATCAATAAAGAGAATAAAAGCGAGGCGTGGAATAAATCAAGCCCTCCTCGACCGTCATTATCTCGAAATTTAGTGCCAAATCCTGTTGTAGTTCTCCGAGAGCACGTTGGACCAGGGGCGGCTTCCTTTAAGTCAGGAGAGGCTGGTGTGATGGCCAGGAAAGGCACCTTTCTAATGAGACACTCCTCGAAGGGTTGATCCAGCTAAATCCATTCCTCATTTTAAGATCAGGAGTGGTGCATCGCACCTGGGAGCACGCATAGGTCAATAAGCGAGCGGATAGCAGCTTCTCTCACCCGCGAATGCTAACGGAGTCCTTTTTAACCCTTGAATTATCGTTCTGACATGCCACCACCCAGCACGCACTGGCTAGATGCCCCTGATCATAAAGCACTCGAGCAGTCTATGTGGTAGGGGAGCGAGAAGCAGGAATATTACTCATCTTGATTGGATTCTTTCCGTTGGATCTTGGTCATTTAATTAAGCCACCTCTGTATTTTAGTGCTTTGGTAACACAAGGTTCAAACAGATAGAGGTATTATGACCTTATGCAAAGCAAAACCAGGTGGGCATATGGGATGTCCTGGCGGGGCAAGTGATGCTTTCTATAGGAATGCTTTGGTTGCACAGCCCCTTGTCCTTGTGTCTGGTCCTGTGCCTCTGTTTCACAAAGATCGAGGTCCAACTTCAAAGTCCAACTCGGGAGGGGATTGAGCCCAAGACCAGGATTCCCATTCCTCATTACAAACAAATTTAATTTCTGATTAAGGGATTGAAAACACAAGGTGGGGGAGGAGGATTTATCCCTTATAAAGAAACAAAAATGCCTACCATTGCTTTTTCATAATTGACTTTATTTATGAATATCACCCCTAGAACTTAATTTTGCTTTTGATCCAAATAGAGTTTTACTTTGATAATGTGTTTGATAGAAAGGAAAACTTTAGCCTTAATATGATTTGAGTGATGGATTCCATAAAAGTTATTTAAGACTTCATAAGAATTTAAATGTTTCAGGGGCTGAGCTCCGGTGGCATAAGTGTTTGAGTGCGGGACTGAGGCCCGTGGGCTTGGCGGTTCAAACCAAGCGACGGCTCTCAGGAGCAGCACTGGGTAGTACCCACAACCACCAGAGGCAGTGATTGCCCCCCCCCAAAAAAAAAGACAACAAGAATGTAAATATTTCATGGATCTTGATTCCCTCCACAATAGAGTAAAATTCTGCCAAATTATTTTTTATGATTTTTTTCAAATTTATATTTGTTTCTTTCCCACCCCTATTCCCTCTGAAACTGGGCTGTTAATGTTTTGATCTTACATAAATTATTTTCTTAAGAATATACAAACCCTGTCACTCCTGTTGACCTTTAAGCATTTAGAATATAAAAGAAAATTTTAGTATTACCTTCTGAAATGGTTTCTTCATGAATTTCTCAAATAAATATAACATGGATATATATGTGCAGATGAAAAGTTAGGTATGGAACATTTTTTAAAAAAGAAAAGAAAAACATTTAGCAGAACTGGTCAAAAAAATTCTTTTAGCGTTACTAAAGTTCAACTCCTATGTTCATGTTTATGTTGTGTATTGTGCCCTAACTCTAGAATGCAAATAAATGTATTCTATAAAAGCCATGTACAATATCCTATTTTTTTTAAAAGCAAGAGTCTAGAAAAGACATAACACAAAGCTATTTGTGGATTCAATAATTCATCTGAAAAGGACATCATGTCTATCTTTCATGTTTTATCATTGTTTTTAGCTTTTCCTTTGAGGTGGGAAGAGCTTATAGTTAAGAGCCTATTATCAGGCTGAAGGATGCAGGAAATCCAAAATATTTATGTTTGTTCGTGGCACACAGACAAAAGACAGTTCTCAGGAAAGGGCTTTCTGATTAAGTGATTGAAAACACGAAGGCGTATTTTAATAGCTTCTTCTATCCAAGAGATAACATCATCTTCATCCTTATCACTGTTCTGAAACTTCTTTTAAACATTCTCCTCTGCTCTTCCAATTAGACCCTGTGCTCTCTTGGCCTCCTGTGTCCTCACTGCAACTCGTCTCATTTGTTTGCTTCCTCATTTTGGTCTGCAGGTTGGGTGTCAAAAGAAGCGTTTAGCAGATAATTGAAGGGACATGCTTTTCAGAGTCAAATTCACTTACGTGGCATTCAGCCACAGTCTCTCCATGATAAAACATTGATGTGCAAAGCATCAACTTGCACGTGCAAGAGCTTAAAATATTGATGATTGATTGGAAGCTGTTTCTGGGAATGATCAAGGGGAATCTACTCATTTTTAAATGAAAGTGGGTAACACCCAATTCGATAATATACGGTCAGATCAAGCACCAGGCCAAAAATCAAGGTAAGGGAAACACATGATGTATGCTAAATAGCTGTTTATTAATATCTATGTTTCTTCCCATTTGCTCTTCTGTATTTATGTTGTTGGTGCTTTCTTAGCATATCTTCTCTAGCTTGATAGAGAGGTCAGCTCTGAACATCCTTCCTAAGGGAACGTCCCCCTCTCATGCACAGATGAGTTCTAGTTCCTGATTTATGCATTATTTACTAACTACATGGCATTTACGGCTCTCAATAATTTATATTTGTTTTATATGTGGGTGTCTTGGTAGTTGGCCTTATACTCCCTCTAAACAAGGCTGAGAATTTTGTTTTATTGGTTCACTATTGTAATAGCAAAATCTAGGCTATTTCTTGTCCCATAGTAATTGATTTTTAAAAAAAATGTTGGGGAAATGGATTTGTTGGCATTCAGGTACTACAGCTCTCCCTTTTACAATGAATTCACACAACAATCATATGAGACAGCTACCACTATTAAACCCAATTTACAGATGTGAGCAATTGAGATTTAGGGAGTTGTTAAAGGCATCAGCTAATTGGCATCGAAACTGGGACTCCAGGTCATGTCAGTTAAGAGTTTCAGCGTTCTTGGTCTTAGTAACTTGCTTATTGCTTATACGTTGCTCTCCCAAGAACTACACTTCTATTCCATAAGCGTGTGCTTCAATTCTTAGTAACACACTTACTGCCTAGATAAGATCCTTCTGAGAAATATGCTCCCATTAAATAAGTGTGTTTTCCATACAGCCTGGGACACAGTTGATATCATTGAGTATGGGGAACCTTCCAGAGAAATGACAAGTGATCCTTTTGATGCTTTGTCAGAGTTAACTTTCATAAAATAACAGATACAACAATTTTAAAACATTATTTGTATCAGCCTTTGCACTCCCTCTCTTTTGAGCATTTAAACTTCCAGTTGCACTTGGAAACCCAGGTGACAGCTGTGACTTAGAAAGATCTCTTCCCTTTTGCACAAAGAATGAACATTGCAAATTTCCCTTTCAGGGAGGATAAGATAAAAGAGAATTAGAAGTGATATTATTCTCCAAGTATTCTGCAGACTAGCAGACCAGACAGAGGATACGGATAAAGGTTTCCAAATGCAGATTACAAAACTGGCCTTGGAGAGAAAGGAAAACACACTCGTCGGAATGTCTGCTGCAGTCTTACTCTACCAAAGGCAGGGCATCTGATAGATTCTAGACGTGCTGACAGGTTCACACAGAAATATGAAGCAGCAAAGGAAGAAAACAATATTCCGGACCATATTATGAAAGGAGTGTTTTGTGATAGAGATCCAGTAGGAGCCTTTGTAGAAAGTAGTCAAATAATTTGTGATCTTAGGTAATATATACATAGATATGTTGTAGGAGTCACTCAATACTATATCTTAGGCTTAAGGAGGCACATGACTTAGAGTTTATATCCAGGGCAAGCCCCACTCCATCATCTGTGAAGTCAAAAGTGCATGTGGTTCCAGCGAGAATCTTTGAAAGGTGGGTTTCTAACTTTTTAATCAGTAATGATCATAATTAAGAAGGGGAAATGGGGCACCTAAAGTTAGCATTGTGACTGCAAAGAATCTCTCTGATGATGCTGTATATTAGCAGGGGTGAGGGTTGGGTGGTGGCTACAGAAATAGAGGGAGAGAGGCATTCATCCAGAACCAGGCTAAAGAGGAGTCTGAACCCATAGAAGTGGGTCAGGTCGGCCACATTCAAGGGTGGAATGGGAGTTTCAAAAACAGCTGAAGGGAGCCCAAAAGACTTCGGGGACCTCTAGAGAATAGAGAAGAAGAAGAAAATGTAGCCAATCAGTAAATATTGAAATAGATGTGTGCCAACGTTGAAGCAGAATGATTTAGACTTCCCTTTGATTGCATCCTTACTAGCAAGGAGAATCATCTTTAAACTGGAAAAAGTAGAATAAGAAATAAGAGCAAGCGTAGGCTCAGGTTCGATGGGCAAGTTATAGAGAAACACTTGCTGGTTTCACACAACGAACAGCTCATAGGAATTGAATGTTAACATTCTGAAAGATGATGCAGAAATCCTCATAGTGGGGCTCTGAGTACCTTTTGCCAAAACCTGGTGATTGGATGGCCTATCAAAGTACTCCAGATGGGTGTATTTCCCATTTTTGAAAAAAAAGAGGGTGTAGTGGAATTTCTGAAACTTTACTGCTCAGTAAAATAATGTCACATTTTGGAACAAAGGATCACACATATGGTTTATGAGCACTTACATATCTATTAAAAAGTAGTGATTCTGAGAGCCAATATTTACTCACTGAGACTACCAAATTAAATTATCCTCCTTCTAAAATCAGGCTATATGAGTGATAGAGAGAAATGGCCTAAAATGGCATATATATATTAAATTTCAGAAGATATGTATGAATAATGATTGCTGTAACTTGGCTGGTAAACCTAGGTGGGTGTATCCTGGTGGTACTTCATACTACAAAGGGTTTAGAATTTTTTATTAAATAAGAGTGATCTTGGTTGTATACTACATTTTTGCTTGAACATTTGTATTTCTCAGATCTGTAAATGGAATGAACTCGAGTTATGACAGCCAGTGCACTGGGGTGAGGTTACCCCAAATGAACTGTATAATGTGATGTGGCCTTGTCTTCATCCTCTCATTGTCTCCTTCATTCTCAAGAACACTCATTCTGCTACAGGGCAGTCCCCTTCCAGTAGGTCAAAGTTTCAGCTGTTCAGGAATGTAGGAACCCCGGAAGTTGCAGCCAAAGAGGTTCATCGGGTGGCTTTTTAATTCTATTCATTTGCTGATTGTCACTGTAGCACATTTGTTTGCTTTATATGGGGGCTGAAAATGTCCAATCACTATTCTCTATCATGCCTCCCTCTCCTTCATTTTCTCCCCATCCTCCATGCTGTTGATGTTTCACCCCGAATCACTGATGCATGTTTTCCCCACCTGTTGGAAGTGTAGACTGGATAAACTCATAGTTGCTTGCTCTTCCAGAGAATTGTTGACTTCTGCTAGGAATCACTCCAACCAGAGATGGGGGTTGGGAGTGCGATGGGAGCCGTTGGCTGTCCATCTACAGCAGTGACCCACAGTTCATGGTTCCCTGGTGCATGCGATTTCCCTGATCTCAAGGTAAGAACAGTTCGTGGTGTGATTCTTGACCCAGAGCTGTTTCTCTACCTAACTCCTGCCTCATTCCTATGTGCATCCTTGAGCCCTTGACCTCAGAGCACTTTCTAAAATTCACAGGATTATTGGTTCACTCTCTGCCTCTTCTGCCTCTAGAGAGATCAGCTCAACACAAGAGAACCCTTCTTTCTCAGCCATTTTCGCTCGTTCTCTTTCCTACTTCAATCATGCATCTATAAGTGACAAAAGCGAGCCCCAACTTTAAAATATGGCATTTGATTCAATGGTGAAACTGTTGAGAGGTGTACATTCAAGTCTTTCACAGCAGAATGACTGGCAAAGCTTATTAAAATGCAGGTCCTTGTGTCCCTCTTCTGTCCTGCCGACTTCTTTCTGGGATGAGGCCTCAGATCCTGCATTTTATCAAGCATCAAATGTGCTCTTGTAAGTGTAAGTCATTGAGATGGAATATGATTATAATGCTACCAATGCTATGGGGTTTGATTCACCTGGAGACAGCTACCTGAACATAAAAAAGAAAATGTGCGCTAGCAATTTTTCCCCCAACTATGTGGATGTGCTCTCACTTTGCCAAACTTTTGAAAATACATTTAACTGAAATCTACTATGTATATATTGTTTAAGCATGATGTCACCTTAACTTCTGTGGAGGGGTGTGGTGGGCAGAGGAGGGACATTAAAGTTCTTGTGTGGAGGTTTATTTCAAACACCCTGATTCTTAACTTGATCACAGGTACTCTTCAACACTTCGTTTTGACACAGAGTGCCACTTGTTATCCTGAAGGTTTTTTTATTAACTTGTTTTTCTGCTGGAGTTCCTTTTGTAACAAGGAGACAGAACACGAACACAGAATATAGCAAAACTATGGTCGTCAGCACCTTACAAGAAAGCAAGAGATAAACAGAATTCCTGCTTCTGGCAGTAAACATCTTCAATCTAGTAACTTGCTGGGGTGCTAGCGTTAACCTAATTAACCATCTGGAGATAAGAGGGTGGATGTTTGCTACTATTTCAGTTACTGGAAAGTAAAGGTTTGGTGTAGCCCTTCGGCCTCTGCCTGGTAAGGCTTTCCCAGCCAACGATGGTTTCTGAGAGTAAAACTGCCTCTCTGCCCTTCCTCAGTGGCTGGCACTAGAGAGGAAGGAACAAGGTAAGCAATGCACCCTCAAGAATTTGGAATCAACTCGATGGCAGGGAGTTGAGCTTGGATGGCTTCTGCATGTCAAACTCTTCCATCAGGTCATTTTTTGCTAACCCTTCACTATAACTCGGGGCCACACAGCAGGTGTGCGATTGCAGCTGCCCCCAAGGCGTGTTGGTTGTGCTGTCAGTAGTGATGACTCCTCGAACGGAGAGGATGAGCAACTTGTCTGAGATGCCTCTCTAACTTGGTATCACCCCAGGAAAGAAGATAGACTTGGGTTAGACATCAGTGAAGGCAGAAAATAGCATAGAATGCAATGAAGACAATGAATATCCCTGGTGAATTGGTGGCTCTGGTGAGCTCAAGCATATTTGCATTTTTTTAAAAAAACATGCATCTGGACTCTCCAACTCTCACCTAAACCCATGGACCAGAAGGGTGTGGAATTGTCAATATGAGAGGCTGAATCAGGCCAGGAATAATTTCCAGAGTTCTGCTTCCAGCTCCCTGATGTCTCTCCACCTGGGTGAGCCATGTGAGCTCGGCATGGTGATCTGCCATCTGTCACATCCCTCTGGGTAGCAACTGGCCTTTTGCACAAGTTCCTTATTGGAGAAGAAGTGTTGGCAGCTCTTGGGACCTTCTGAACCCACCCGAGGAGAGTGAGGGAAGACCCAAAGAAGAAAACTGTGTAAGAACAGGAAGAATAGAAGAGAATGATCCCTGAACAAGGTGCACTTTCTGCTTTCCATTTCTTTCTGACAATCATGTGGCAAGTCCTGGACTACACATTAGAATTTTATAAATTCGGAGCCTCTTTAAGCCAAGTGTCCAAACAGATGCAATTCTAAAATTACATAGCTATGCATATGTATAGGTATGAAATTACACAACACCATAATAGGCTGGAAAACAATTTTGTGTGGACATATATGTAGGTAGGCATGTGTGTGTTTATGCAGGGACCTCTGTGTGTCAATGTGTGTGTAGGCAAGTGTATGTGCTTTGGGGTGTGTAGCTGGTATCTGGCTACATGTGTGTATGTCTGTATATGGTGATTGCATGAGTGTGTGTTCTAACTAGAATCTGACTAGGCATTTATTTATTTAGGATTGGTAGGGGCAGTTGGGTTGGTTTTGACTCAGATCAGCACCGTTTGACAGGGTAGAACAACCCCACAGGACAGTCTGGGCTGTGATTTTTATGGAAGCAGATCCCCAGCTTGGTCTCCTGTCCAGCTGCCAGGTGTGTTCGAATGCCTAACCTTTCAGTTAGGAGGCAAGCACTTAACTGTGGCACCACTAAGCTCCTTATTAATTTAATAGGACAGAACCATCAGTCATTGGCATCTGCGATTTCTTTTTGCCCATGAAACATTTTGTTAGCTTTCAATACTGCACGTGTCCCTGATGACCTGTTATGTGTCAGGGACTTTCCATTGGTGATAGTTCAAACTGAGTGCCTGCCAATTCATGGTCCCGACTTAGCTCTCAAGACTATCTCCTTGCCTTCTGACCTGAAGAATGGGATTTTTTCACACACGCTGCTGTGCCTTTGATTATATCCACAAATTGCTAAAATATTCTCTGTTTTAGAGTACTGCTAGAGGTGTTCACAACAAAATCTCCAATTGTCAGTGGCTTGACTGAATAAAAAACTTGTTACATTAAATTTTGCTTATGAAATAGACTTATAAGCAAGCTGGCTAACCAGTGGAAAGAGAAGATGGAAAGGCCTGCCTGCTTCCTACCTGTTGAAACAGAGGGACCGAACCCTTCTATAAAAACCCCAGATGAGAAGCAACCACTGTGGCTCAGGGTCTGGGAACTCTAGTTTTTAGATGGAGGGATAATTCTACTCTAGTGGTTAGAATACATTGATGGGCAGTCCGCTGTCTGTATAAAATCTTGGTTTTTCAACTTTTTAAAATTTCAGCCAAGTGAAATGAATTGTTCCAGCCTAATTTTGTTTATGTGCTCCGACCAGGGCATTTTATTTATCACTCTCTTATATTGAAGCATAAGTCTTGGTGTGTAATGGCTTATGCAATGGGCTTCTAACCACAAAGTCAGCAGTTCAAACCACCAGCCATTCAGTGGGAGAAAGATGAGGCCTTCTACTCTTGTGAAGAGTTGAGTGCAGTCTTGGAAACCCACCGGGGCAGTTCTATTGTGTCCTACTGGATCACTGTGAGTCAGAATGGACTCAATAGCAGTAATGTGAGATATAATAAACATTGTATTATTCATATTGTAATCATTTTTTTAATCATCTGCTCTGCAGTACACCGGGAAGTGTGGCGATGGTGAGGAGCACTCAGGTTTGGACTCGGGTAGACTGAGTATGAAGTCTGGCTCCATGATTTGATCCTTGGATGGATTAACCACACAAATGCTCTTGGCGATTGTTGCTGTTGTTATGGTGCCGATGGAATGGAAATGATGAGAATACACACTTTCAAGTTTTACTGGAAAAATTCAAGAGAACCAAACGCATAGGCTATTACATCAAGTGACTCTGGGTTGTTAAACAATGATTAGCTGTTAGCCCTGCCTCCCTGGTAAATTTGCAAAACAAAACAAAACAGGAATAGAAAGCAAAAAAACAAACTGAACAACTCCAAACACACTGCCACTACACCCTGTCAGACTCAGAGGACAACGTAGAACTACCCTGCCTTACAGGATCTTACAGAACAGGGTAGAACCTCACCAGGGAGTTTCCTAGACTAACGCTTTCTGAAAGTACAAAGTTTCTTCCTTCTTTCATGGATTGGCTGATTTCAAACTCCTGACTTAGCTGTTAGCAGTCCAATACTGACTCTCTACATGACTAGGGCTCCCAGTAAATTATCAATTGACTCCAAATAGAAGAATCTTGGTAGATTTCCACCACCTATTACAGTGACACATAAAAAGGATTCAATAATGGGGAGGTGATTTGTAGGCACTTGTCTGGTCTTGGCCATAGAAGTGTAAAAAGATCAAAACTAATTCACTTTCTCCAGTTTCTTTTCTCTAAGTAGAATTAATGGCCATATATTTTAATGGATCTCTCATTTATCTATAAAGCTAAAAGGAACCAAGAGAGGTGGGTTTATGTCTCATGTCTCAACCATGAAACAAGTTGGGGTCTAGTTCATTGACCTCCTGGAAATGAGGTTCTCTTCCTCAGTAACCTATTTCAATTCCTTATCATTCAGTTTTGAGAAAATTTTCCTTAGATAAGGGCCACATCTCTCCTACATGACTGAATTTCTTGCACAAGAGCTTTTTTATTGAAGTCAGGAGTTAAGTCAGGCTTGGTTTCACCTGTTTAGAGAAAAAGATTCTTGAATTTTTTTTGTAAATTCTTTGAATTTCTAGTTAAATATTTTTACCTTTGCCTTCAGAATTCACTTTTCCTTTCAGAAGTGATGCAAACCAAGCCAGATTGGTGGCTATTAAGTCGAATTCTGACTCATGGTCATGTAGAACAGAGTAGGACTGCTACAGAGATTCTAAGAGATGGTAAGGGATTCTGTCATCGCTGGATAGAAGCACAGAGCTTCCTCTTCTTCCTGTAGAGCAGCTGGGCCGAGCCACTAATCTTGTGGTTAGCGCTTCACCTACTGTGCCACCAGGGCATCTTCAGTTTCTATATAAGATAAACGGAAAGCATTTATGTTTCCTTTTTTCCGTCCTATCTTATTGAACAATTTGAGACTTTCTCCCTACACTGTTGCTCTGACGTAGGGAAGGATCACTCCTGTTTGACAATTTTTGTAGCGCCTTCATGTACTTTGGGCAGCAGCTCTGTGATCGTTCTGAGCACCCAATCTTCTTTGTGCTCTAGAAGCGTGGGAGTGGAGTGAGGCATGTGCTTCCTGACCTCCACCCCCAACCCCCGCCCCTACTTACTCCACTCACACAATCTATAGTTTTGCGTCATCAAGAAGGAATCTCACAGGCACTTAGGACTGTAAAGAAGACAACAGTTCATGAAACACCCCAGAGAATGACAGGTTTATTCAACTAATATCCCAACTGTACTTCCCTATTGATAGGGCTTGAGGAGAAACATTTCTCAGTAACCCTTTACAGCGTCCTCAAGTTGACAGGGTGCTTGTCTATGCATGATCCCATAGAATCGATTTGGCGATGTAGGCTTGAAGGATTCATATGTTCACAAACTCACGAACACTAGTGTCACACTCCAGGATCCCTGGTGGAAAAGTGGTTATGTACTATGCTGCTAACCCCCACATACACTGTTTGAACACTTCAACTGCTGCATGTGGAAAAAGAGCTCACAATCTGCTTCTATGAGGCTTACTGTCTAGGAAATTCATAGAAGATAGTTACACTTGTTATATTGAGTTGCTGTAGACCAGAATTGACTTAAAAGCACATTCTCACCATCACTGCTCCTCATACCAAATTAGGACTGTTTTATAATCTGCTTTTACTGTTAATGATGGTCATGTTTCTGCTAGAGGGTGATTATTTTATCCACACCTAATTTCTGCATGTCTAAAATTTATGCTAAAGAGTTGGATTTTTGTAAGCATTCATTCACTTAGTCTCCCTTTCATAAAATATTGCATAAGCACATTTAATATGCTAGGCACTATACTAAGTAGTGAGGTGCTCCATTAAACATTATGGATACAATCCTAGCCCTCCTTGAGTTTATAATCTCATGGGAGCAGAAAATAGATAATTAAAAACTCAGATTATGATATAATGTGGTAGTATTAATGGAGAAATTGTGCCAGGATCTCTGAGAGCAGGTAGTAATAGCTGGCATATGTTCACTGCTAATTGAATGCAAAGTTCTATCAAGGTATTTCTCATCTATTAAGTCATTTAATCTTTGGTGCAACTATGCAAGATGACTGTGGTTTTTTAAAAAAATAGTTATTGTGCTTTAGGTGAGAGTTAGCCAAGAAGATTGTCTTCTTATTTAGCCATTTTAATAATAATTGTTCCATGATATTGGCTGCAACTTTTCCCACATATCAGCAATTTCATATTTTCTGTTTGATTGCTGCATCTTCCTTGTCACTTTTTGCTTTTAACTTTGACTTTGGGGTAAATGATGACTGTCCCCTAAGGAGAGGACATAAGTCATAGGTTACACAATTTGTTTTATAAGTCAATCTATTATTTAGCTGAAAGGTGACATCAGGGAGTTGTGGCTTCAGGTTCAAGATCAAAGGGCATCTTATGGTAATGTTCCTCGAGTCGATAGTTATCTAATAAGTCTTACTCTTTTCAGAAATTTGATTATTTCCCCAAATTTTCCTCCTTTATTATCTGAACCTTCCATTTTCTCTCTAGTCAGAATGGTGGGCACCATCTTGTTCTTTTGGTGTTAGGGTAGACAACATCATGGTTTGTATGGGACATTAGTCCTATGAGTTCATTTATTCTTTAAAAATTGTTTTATTTATTATGTTGCTATTCAGCATATTTACACCAAAACATACATCAATTCAACAGTTTCTACATGTACAATTTAGGGGCATTGGTTACATTCTTCGAGCAGTGTAACTTTTCTCATTCTGCTTTTCTGAGTTCTTTCTCCCCTTACCATCAATTCACGGGCTCCCCAGGTTGCTATTATAATGTTTCAAGTTGTTATCAACTTGGTCCCTAAGAGATACATCTTAAAGGAAGATCATGATCCAGGCAAGAGTTTTTCTTTTTTTCCCGTGTTAGGTGAACATTTTGATTGGTTTTAAGAAGACTCTAGAAGAGCTTTCTAGTTTCAGGCCTAAAGATGATCTCCAGATAATCATTTCAGGGGGTTCTTCTAAACTTTAGAGCTCCAAAATGCCTGCAGAGTCCTTAGGAATATGAACTTCTGCCCCGGTTTCCCCTCGGTACATCAGGATTCTTGTAGAGAATATTTTATCAAAATGTTCTCCCATGGAAATTGGGCAACATTCTTTTTTTTCTGGTCGCATAACAAAAGAGACAGCTAGTCATGGAGGCAATTAGCCAGATATGTGAATGTTGTGTCCCTAACTCTTCTTTCTCTATCATTCCAATTTAATTGAGACAAATTGCTGTGACTTGAATAGTAGTATCTCTTTGAGACATTGGTTTCCTTCATTCTCCATTGCTTTTGACAAGCAGAGGATCAGCAGTTAGTTGTACTTTAGATTGCTATTTGCAAGGTTTTGAGACCCTAGATGCTATTTGCCCAGCCAAGATACAGAGCCTTATCTCTTTGAGCTCTCTTATACCAATTGAATTTTCCTATGAGACAATGTTCCTAAGTCTTTTTATGCATGAAATAAATTCTAGAGCATTTTGGGTATGTGAGATCATAGCTATTTTTATAATTTTTACTTTACATGACAAGCATGCCAAGGAATCAAGAGGCTAAGCAATTTTCTCAAAGCTATCTGACTCTAGAGTTTATCTCTTAACTACTGCATTGTAGGAGAGACAAGTAAGGTGAACCTGAGAGGTTGGGGAATTTTCTGAGAAACGTGCCATATAAATTGTGCCTCATTTTTCTCCCCAGAAAACAGAACGATGAAGTCCCCCATGTCAGTAAGTGATAAGACCCGGTCATTATAAAGCACTCACTAAACATCGTCTAAGATCATCTGTTACTGTGGCCATCAAGTCCCTACGTATAGTAACCCTCTGGGACAGAGCAAACGTGTCTCAAAGTGCACATCTTTCCTGATGCAGACAAAAAGCCTTCTCCTGTGACGTGACTGCTAGGTTTACAACGCTGACTTTTTAATTAGCAGTGGGGCGTGCAACCACCGTGCTACCAAAGCCCCATTGACGATAGTAAATAGTCCCATAACCATCATGTTAGTGATTTGAATTTAATCATAAGAGCAGCTAGGGGTCATAGGAAGAGATGAACCATTTGAGATTCCTTCGGAGGATTAGTTGGAAGTATGTTGGAGGTCATTCTCATGAAGTTAAGTGGCTTAAGAAGCAATGAAGGTGGTATAAGCCAATGGCTTAGGGAAGCCTTTCTGATGCAGGATGGATTGGATCTGAATGTGAGGGGTGAGAGACAATAGAAGTGGGGACCATTCTCATGCTGTGGTTGGAGCCTTTGGGTGGATGTATTAGGAAGCACTCATCAACTATAAGGTGACATTCATTCATTCGAGAGGATCAGTGCTCCATGTTTTATTCTTGATGACTAGTTAGTCGTGCCATCTCACACAAAGTATATCTTACATACGACGTCCCATTTCTGCTTCTAAATAATATGTGCAGACTTCAAATCTTCATGCATGCTTAAAGTGAGTAGCAAACTCATTGCCACTTTTGTAGTTTGGCTAATTTGTTTCATGGTCTTATAAATGCCATTTTTCATGTCTTTGGGTAGGTGTTGCCTGATGACAACTATTTAGCTAAGAATTGCCCATAGAAATTCTGAATTAAAGTTTCTTTGGTTTCTACTAATGAAGGTGAGTGTGATAATGATGAAGTAATGAGTGTGGTAATGATGAAGACGATGGTCTGACTTCATAAGCAGAGTAAACAGGTAGCAGTATCTCTGCAAATGATTCCTTATCTAAATCATCATCACTCACCATGTTGTTGGTATTAATAACAGTTTCAATTAAAGCTACTTAAAAAAACTTGGCCAGCCCAGAACTTCTTTCATGCACAATGCTTCCCTCTGGACATGACAGTGAAGAGCGGAAAAGAAATTTGTGACTTTCAACCATCATTTCTCCTTGCATGGTTAGAAAGCAGACTTGTTTAAGAGTTACTAAAGATTGCTAGTTTATAATGGACGTTGGGCCACATGTGTTTATTTCTACTTTATCTGTAACCCTTATTAAATGACAGGAAAGGAATAAACATACAAGAGAAAGAGAATGTGAGAGGAGATGACAGCAGTTGAGTCATATCAAAAAGAAGGAGATTTGGAAAGGAACTGACTAAATGTTAACAGCATGTGTTGAATAGAAAAAGTTGACAGCTACATTTTTTGGAGGGTGTGGTGTACCCTACTCATTTTATATAATAGGAAATCTTCCAGAAGGAGAAAATACCCAAACTATGAAAACACATGAACCAAGAAATAGGAAAGTTAGAAGTTCATTATGATGTTCCCATATATGAAAAATAGAAATGAAAGCAGTAGATAATTTTAAAAAATGCTTAGGGAAGAAATTCTTAATGAAATAATAAAAGGAATTTCCCAGAACAAAAGAGTAACAAAAGAGTAATGATTTCTAATCTACTACAAGTAAAAAAAAAGTCCATCATGGGACTGAACTTATAAAAATATAAAAAATCCTAACATGCCATTTCATAAAATAACAAGCAGCATGGATAAGAGCAAATCCTAACAAATTTCAAAGAAAAAACCATATGTGAACAGGTCCCATGGTAAAAGATAAAGAAAGGGTTAAAGATACAGATGAATTTTCCGCCTTTACCACAGCACCCCTGCAAGTTTTATAACAATGGAGCAATCGCTTCACATTTCTGGTGGAAAAATGCTGCTCGTGGTAGAAATCTAATGGATTTCTCAGGAAGACAGCAAAGGAATGCTCTTGATAACTGCTGTGCAGCAGGCTGAGAGAGCAGTTGCCCAGACTGGAGCAGCCTAAAGGAAGCTTCAGGTCAACCAGTGCAGATCCTTCACGTCCACAGGAGTCTGCAGTCAGATTTGTTGCTGAAGAGCAAAAGAGACTCCATCTTGGACCAAGCAACAGTTTGCAAAGAGATCTTCAAAAGGCCAAATGGTGCGAAGTGCTCACTTGGATCTCCTGGAAAGGAAACATGGAAGAAAGATGTGGCTTTCTGCCCCCACTTAATGATCTTCAGTCACAAAAACCCTACACAGGATTGCCGTAAAGCAGTCCAGCTGACATATCATAAGAGCGTGTTGGCCTGCGATCTACAAAATCAGCAGTTCAGTGCACCAGCTGTTGTTCCTCCAGAGAAAGACAAGGTTTTCTACTCCTATAAAGAGTAGGCCACAGTCTGGGAAGCCCCCAGGGTCAGTGGACCTTGTCCTACAGTCCAATTCAATGCAATGGCAGAGTTTGGCTTTTGTTTGAGGATTGCTGTGAGAATCAATCCAACAGCAGTGGGTTTAAGGTTTTAAAGGAGGAAAAGTAGAAAACCTGTTAGCTTTTCACTAAGAAAGCATATGAGTACTGAGAAGAGGATTTTAAAAGCCACTATTAATATTGTACTTTGATAGGAAATCATTTTAAGTGAAAGCTATGTCATGGTTGGTGGTGGTTCTGACTCTGAGAACTTCAAAATGTCCCCTCTTACCCAGCTATATGGGCTTCTCTATACCCCTCCTGCTGCTTCCCCACCCCTGTCACTCTTCTTTCTCAGCTGTCCACACACTGTAAATGAATATACTTCATTTGGCTTAATTCCAAATCTGGACTATCTATAACAAAGCAAAGCTCACCACTTTTCACAACAAAGAAGAATTATATATTTTTTTCTCTGTAAAATGTTTTTTTTAATTGCATTTATTTTTCTCTAAAAAGTAAACTTTTATCTGGTTTCTTGACAGTGCCTTAGAAAACTGTGGCAAAGACAGAACAAAGATATAAATCCAGGGGAGCTTTTACCTGAGGCTGAAAGGGAAAAAGCAAAATTATTTTCAGTAGAGAGAAGTCTACATGAGAGCTAAGAATCTCCATATGTTAATAAATCCTGCTGTTGTTAAGTAAGGAACAGTTTTCACTTGAAGTTCTAGAAGGGCTATGATTTTTGTATCAGCTCATGCATTTACATACCCAGGAATCCCTCATTCTACCACGGTAGCCAACACTACCAGTTGTCCTATTTTCTGCAGCTGAAACAATGAAAGAAAGCTCTTTACATCGAGAAAATATACTGATTGAAATATCATCTTTGGGAAGTCTGTTCTAAAGACACTAATTGATATTGTTTGAGGAAGTGTAAGTGTCTGTTATGAAAACCATTTTAACGGCTGCCTTGTTTTCTTCTTTAGTTTGCTTAACTTGGCAGAGTGCTAACTTCCCCCTTAGAAAACCTCCTATTTTGATTTATGAATGTTTTCAAATTTTTAAGATTCTCCAAACCGTTGTTTCACCTGTAAGTAGAGAGATAGCTTGTTTGGCTAACTGCCTTGCATGAGTCTGTGCCAGGCAATGAATAATGCCATGTTCAATATTCTAAATTTGTGTTCCAAATTCTGAATTTCCAATGAGCTGCATGGAACCCTACTGATAAGTGACTGATTTTTCACTGCACGGATTGTCTTATTTTAAACTTTAAATTTAGTCACCTTAGTTTATATGAGGCAATTTTGAATGGGTTTTAAAGACTATTCATACCTTTCTAAGCCTAGCAAGCGGAAGAAGTGCTCTAACTAAGAAGGGCATCTTATCTGAATAGGACTACAGGTCTTAACAGCCTGGCGCAGGGAATATACTTCCTTTTAAAACGATGCTGGCCAACCATTAATAGAAACATAAATATTCCAACATAAAATATTTTACTGGAGTTGCTGATGTTCACCCCAAAGGATTGCTACACGTTTAAAACTATGTATGCACATACTGGCATGTGCAAAGCTGGAGCTGAGAAAATAAAAATGAATCATAGGAGTGATCAGACATTACTCCAACAATAAAATAGGCTGGATTTAAATTCTAGAATTAGGTGAACTTGAAAATATTCATGATCCATTTTGTCTTTCTCTGGACTTTCTTTGAGGCCATAATTTAAGTATCAAGATAATGTGAAAAGGCTGTAGGGAAGGGGAGATTTCCCAGTCACTTCTCAGAGAATGTCCACAAGTATTCCAAACCAAGCTTGGCAATGTAAGCATCATGATTGCCCCCATGCATCATCTTTGTTTCCAAAATAAGTGCCAGCGGAGACTGTACCTATGTGGACCTGCATAGATCACCCAACTCGTTTGGGAAACATAGGCAATGGGAGGACAAGGGTGTGTGAGCTTCACACAGTTGTCTGACCCAGGCTGACTCAACTGCCTGCGCCTCTTTTTCTTTTTAGCTTCGTAGACCTGTCCAGACTTCACAAGTAAATAGTCACACATCTGTTTATTTTTTCCTAAATTCATCCTATATTATACTCAATATAATAATCCTTAGCTTCATGCACTACCCATTTTGGCCAAGAGGTGAAAGAGATGGACTTACATTGAGTAGAGAGATCACTGCCCTAGGGAATAATGACAAAGCATGTGCAGATATTGGATAACTTTCCTAGGAAAAGAGATCTTGTTCCTTTGTGGCTCAAGTTGTAATTGAGCATGCAGGTTTTTCTGTTTTCTGAGGTGATTTCTAAGGGGTAGGTGATGTTGGTGCCCCATTAGAGAGGTAAAACAAAAGTGGTAATATGTATTTTTCTCTAAAAGTAGAGAAAAGGGATTTTTATCAGTCAAGTCAGTGCCTGCTGGATTTAGAATGAAGAAGTATATGCATGCTAGTGTACATTTTAGGTAAGGAAACTATTTGGCTAGCTTTTTTTCTCTAGCCAATTGACGGGTATGATTAGTACTGCTCCCTCTAATAAGGACAGGAAGGAGGAAGAAAGGCCGGAAAGTGGAGACAGGAGACCATTTGACCTTTTATTCTGACCTAGAAGGGGGAAAGTCTTGTAGGAAACTGATGGAAATATGTATACAGAATCTGTCATGAATTTATCAAATGGGGGTCAGGGCAGCCAACTTTCATTTTTGTTCGTCCTCATTTTGAGGAATGTCTTGTATTCCGTTATCACTGAACACAGGCCCATAGAAGATACGGAATAGTTATTCATTTTATAAAAAGAATAACTTGCATTTCTATCACCTCTGCCTCTTCCCACTCAGGCATGACTCATTGAGGGGAAGTGTTGCTGTGATGTAGGGAAGTACTTTGAGGGATGAGGGTAGACGTAGCGGTACTTGAGAGAGTGTTGGCTTCGGTATAGCAGAACTCAAGCAAAAATCCGTGGAGGGAAATGCCTGTGATCTACATTATCTTTAGAGGTTAGAGGTTAGAAGATTGGGTCTCCAGGATTTCCCCCTCAAGGGGTGGTACCTGAGACAGCAATAACAAGGGTTTAGCTATGGACAATGTCCCCAGCCACAGGAAGGCTGCTGCAATCCTCAGTGAAAGGAGTTGCTGCTTTTCATCTGAGTAACTGACACTGCAAACATTCAGTATTTTCACAGGGCACCAAATAGAGTGAAGAGGAGAACACCAATGAAGAATATTGAATCTTTCCTCAGTCCAGCTAGTGAGAGCTTGGCGCAAGTATAATTTTATTTAGAGAGAGGGAAAAAAATAACGTGACATAACTTAAACCATGCTGTTCCAGTCTTAGTTTCATCTATGTTTTGAAGACAAAAACTATAAAGTGTCTAGTTCCATATATGATGTGTGACAGGCTTTCATTTATTCAGTCATTAAGTGTTTATTGAGTGCCTCCCCCTTTCCAGATCTTACACTGGATGTTGGACATCAGTGAGAAGTTGACAAAGCAGTGGATGGTTCTGGGAGTCTGGATGTAGAGGTAGAGGGAAAAGTCATATTAAATGACTGAATATGCACTTAGCTTTTTAGTTCCTCAGGAGAACCAGCCTTAGGACCCAATTGACTCATAGATGAGGTCAAAGTGAAGTGAACTGCAGGGGGTGTAGCCAGAAACTGGGCGACTCTGGGTCACAGAGTCGGAATCCCTACCACGTGTCAGCTGTAAGAAGCATGTTCTCTGTCACCAGACACACACGCACACACACACACACATACACACACACAGAGTCTTTTCCTCCTTAATTCAGAGAGTTCTGAAACTTCAAACCAAAGAGATCTGCTGGAGAGAGAGGGGCAGGAGAATTTGTAGTTGTGTGTTATATGTAAGGATGCCAAATTAGAAAGAAATATAAAAGGCCACATAATCTTTCCCCCATTGCTTAAATGTGAGAAATGTAAATTGCTGAAAGGAAAAACAAGCAAACAAACCCAGCATACTGCACAGTATTTGTTATTGTTTATAGATGGTCTATAAACTCATGATGCTCTTACGCACAACAGAGGAAAACACTGCCCAACCCTGGGCCATCCTCACCATTGCGGTCATATTTCACCTCGATGTCAATCTTCCTCTTTTTCTCTCACCCCGACTAGATAAAGCATGGTGCCCTTGTCTAGGGACTGGTCTCTTCTGAGAACATGTCCAAAGTACTTAAATCAGTCTCACTATCCTTGCTTGCAAGAAGCATTCTAGTTCTACTTCTTCTAAGACAAATTTGCTTTTATACAGCAGTGTGTTGTGCTCTCAATATTCTTTGAATTTGAATTATTCAAAGTAGTGATAACCATAATTCAAATACATCAACGCTGCTGTGGTCTTTCTTATTCATCATTCAACCTTTCAGCCACATGTGGCCCTTGAAATACCATGGCTTAGGGCCATCAGACCCTAGGCCTCAAAGTCATATCCCTGCTCTTCAAACTATAAGGAAGTTTTATGCAACAGACTTGCCCAATATGTTGTGTTGCTTGACTGGAGCTGCCATCAGGATGGGTTATAGATCCCAGCAAGATGATATCTTTGAAAGCTTCAATCTTTGGTCCATTTATCATGATGCTGTGTATGGGGTCAGTTGTGAGGATTTGGGTTTTCTTTACATTGCCTGCAATAATGGTACTAAAACTCCACAAACCAAACTCTCTGCCCTTGGGTTGAGGCCAAGTCATAGTGCCCTGGTAGGACAGAAAAGACCTGCCCTGTGTTTCTTAGACTGTACGTTCCTGGGAACAGAAAGCCCCGTCTTTCGACCACAGTGTTGCTGGCGGTTTCAGACGAATGGCCTTGCAGGTAGCAGTCCAATAACTAACCACTACACCAAAGGGCTCCTCCAAGGGTGCAGCACAGTTTAATTGAGTAGGGCCAAATGAAGCATCATTACTGGAAATTGTATAATAAAGAGAACATTTTGGAAGAAAATTCAGTGAGGCTACAGGGAGTTTTTGTGTTTTAAAAAATGTCTAGAAGAGAGTGAAAGAAGCTCAGATGGGAAACAAGAGAGTAGAACAACCCGGGAGATTTTTGTTGTAAGATAACAAAGCTTTGGGAGCACAAAGAAGCTTTTTTTTTGAAGTGACAGAATAAATTATTATAACTTACTTCTGCCTAAGGGCTTGCCCGATCCACCGATACTCTTTATTTTACTTTTAAAACCTCCTAACCAATGGCAGGAAGGTCAGGGTTCCTGGGGTCCTCTCTAGTTTTTCCATACATACCAGACGTAATGGTTGTTGGAGCTATATGCATTCTGATATGTAACTATATTTCTTCACACTGTATATCATTATTTATGATGTTTTATTAAATATGTAAACTTACGACATATGATTGGGGAAAAAGATAGATATTTAAAAATTAGCACTAAGAACTTCTAAAATAGCAAAAGGAATCACTGCAAATTTTATGAGGCAGGACACCTAATGAAACTGAGAAAAATACATTTCTAGGAGATTTTTGTCCTCTGCTTGGTTTGGTTTTCCCATACCTTTTTGTTGGACTTCAAGAAATAGAAACATTGTCACCTATGTTTTAGAAAATAAATGAAAAAGAAAAAAACAGCACAGGACCCCAAATATGAGCTTTAATAAGTAAAGAACAGACCATAAGCCTATCTCAATGAAATCATAAAAAAGTGTACAAATCCATAGTTAAAGTATAGTAAAATAACACCAAACAATTACTAATACAATCTACCAATCCACCAGCTACTGATTTGAATTACATCCATTGAAAGAACTTCTCCTGTATGTTTAGAGTCAAACAATGAATGAGGAATGAATGTCTTCTAGAAGACAGTTTGTTTTATAATAACTAATGAAATAACAGAAATAAGAACTATGCAGCCCTGTTTGTGGTTCATCATTCTGACAGAGAACTCTCGATATTAAGAATAATAGAACCATCCTAATTAAGAAGGGGTGAGCAAACAATACAGGTGCAATAAGTGTCAAATTTTTGTGAAAGTCCAATGCTCTAATCATTAGTGAATTTATTGTATGCATGACAAAAGGAGTTATAGTTGAATTCTTAAAAATAGTGAAAATTGGAAGTAATATGGAAGAACTATTCCAAGTTTCCAAAATGGAAAGAATTTGGATTCTAAATACTAAAAACTGGTAGCATTGGTATGACTGATTCAGAGTAATCCTAAGGGCACAGTGGGTAAGTACTCAGTTTATAGCCCCAACAGTTGGCAATTCTAATCCACCAGCAGCTCTGTGAAAGAAAGTGTGACAGTCTGCTTCCGTAATGATGACAGCCTTGGAAACTCTAAGGGGCAATTCTACTTTGTCATGTAGGATCACTATGCTTCAGAATCAAACTGCTTGAGTCAATGCCTAGGGAAACTCTAGAATAGAATGTAAAAGTATTATTTATGAGCTTTAGAAATGAAATCAGTGATCTTTAAGAAATCCTACCCAAACTGCCTCATTTCCTTTTATTGGTTTCCATTATTTTCTAATATGTTTATGAAAGGATAGAAAAGGATCAGGACATAGAGAATAATTTGGACATAGAATTGTAGCCTATCTCTTAGTGGTATTATAGAGAGAAAGATGGGGTCATTGATTGAGAGACTGGTATCTTCTATTGCCTCATATGTTTGTGAAACTGGGACAATGAACAAAGAAGACTTACAAAGATGGATGCTTTGAATTGTTGCATTAGCAACGAATATTGACTGTCGAATGGAGTAACAGTATTTTCTCTGGTTGTATCTGTGTCAGAACCTACTTCATAGCCCCAAACAGTAACCAAGGGCTTCATAACAGAATAATTGGAAATGTATCAAATCTGTGATAAGGTTCTTGCTAGTGCAAGTGAGTTTTTATCTTTGTGTTTTTCTAGATGACTTCTTGATCAAAGAGTTATAAGAGACTTGAAGAAAGGCTTAATCAAAGTGATCTAGAATCAGAATTGAAGAGAACACAACTAAGTAAAATAGTAGAATAAATAGACTGAAGTTTAAATCCAAGATCAAATTTACCTGGATATAACTCTTATATTTATGGGAATTTAATTTCTGAACCAATTTTTTCAAATGGGTTCACAGTGAAGACTTGTAGCAAGCATATAAGCACCATCAAGAGATGCTGATACTGATTGTGTTCAATTGGAAGTGCCCAATTAAGAAAATGTTGAGGTTAAGTACCGTTAGTCATAAGATACTGTCGGTGTGGGATGGATCTAAATAGTGAAATAGTCTTAATTTCATTCCCAGTCCATTTTAAGTTATCTTGCACAGAGTGAAGGGGAAGCAAAAAAGAACACTACCATCAAATCCCTTCCAACTCAGAGAGGCCTTATAGGGCCGGGTAGAACTGCTCCTTGGGATTTCTATAAATCTTCATGAGGAAGGTTCATCTTTCTCCCACGGCATACTGGTGTGCTTGAGCAGTCACTCTTACAGTCAGCAGTCAAACACTTCACCCATTCTCACCAGAGTTCCTTGAGTGGAGCATGTGAATAACCACAGGTCTTTTGTCCATGGCTTGTCTATGAGTGGATCATAGCTGTGGGTAAAACTAGAAGTGGCTAATCATCATCTCATCATCTTAGGGACATATTTAAGACATGATTCTGAGAAATATGTTCATTTGCAGGACCCTTGTGGGAAACATGTCAAAAGGAAATAGAGCAAAAGCTAGCCAGCATAGAGATCCGCATGGAGAGTGGGAATACTACAAATGTGGTCATGGTCAAAATGGCAGAGAAGAAACCCAGGTTCCCCTGGATCAGTATTCAGTAGAGGCTAGAGAAATGATCTGGCAGTGATTAAAAGGTCATATAAAGAGAATAAAATAGTACTGACCAAGTAGTGTACACAGAATGAAATAGTACTATACAAGCAGTGCTTGGGTTAACAGTGGAATTTGTAGGTGAATCTGAACAGGTGCACTTGGTTTTTAGTTACCCACACATTAGTGCAAGAAAAATTCAAAGCTTTTCCAATGACTGAAAGGCTAACCTACCTTACAGGGTAGAACTGTGCCTGGGAGTTTGCAAGACTGAAACTTTTCAGGGGTAGAAAGCCCCATCTTTCTTCCAAAGACCAAGTAGGAACTGTCCTTTTATCAGCTGCCTGTAACCAAAGAATTATGTGTATTTGGCTCTTTCCCTCTAAGACAGGGGTCCACAAACTTTTTAAACAGGGAGTCAGTTCACTGTCCTTCAGACTGTTGGAGGGCTGGACTATAGTTAAAAAACAAAAAACAAAAACTATGAACAGATTCACTGCAGGCCCAGGATGAATCGGCTGCTAAGCAGGACAGGCAGCAGTGGCAAAAACACCCAGTGGCCAGATAAATGTCCTAACACAGTCAAGCAATACAACATATTGGGCAAGTCTGTTGCATAAAACTTCCTTATAGTTTGAAGAGCAGGGATATGACCTTGAGGCCTAGGGTCTGACAGCTCTAAGCCATGGTATTTCAAGGGCCACATATGGCTGACAGGTTGAATGATGAATAAGAAAGACCACAGAAGCATTGATGTATTTGAATTATGGTTATCACTAATTTGAATAATTCAAATTCAAAGAATATTGAGAGCACAATACACTGCTGTATAAAAGCAAATTTGCAGGTGGCTTGCGGGCCATAGTTTGAAGATGCCTGCATAGTTCTTTGACATAGAAGAGTTCTAAGCTTGATCTTCCCATTGAAGGAAAGTTATATTTATATAACTTTTTTTTTAGTAATAGTACTCTGAAATTCTTTTTGTTTGTTTGTTTTGTTTTATAGCAGTTTTATTGGCACATACTTTACGTATCTTACAATTCAATCATTCAGTCATATCATGGAGAGCTGTACAATCATTATCATATAAATATTTGAACACCCCCCCCATGGTTAAATCCACCTTAAAATGAGTTGTGCAATCAGTGATAGTGCTCCTTTCTCCCTCCCACCTTTACTTTTTTAAAAAAATTTTTTTTCTATAGTCTCCATGGTTTTGGGTTTTTTTAAAGATTTTTTTCCCAGTCACCTACTATGTAGTCTTTGTGGAACAATAAACCAGGTTGTCCTGCCCTTCCCTTGGGGTTTTCATGTGACCTACACCAAGTGCTCTGGACTCACTCTGGACTTGGAGTTTCAAGCCGAGGGGAATGCAAGAAAAAAGGGAATATGCAGCACGAACAGTTTATTTTCATTGTTGGTCTCTTAATAGGCCTGTTAAAGTTCCTCCTTTTCTAAGTGTAGTTCTCTTAGCTTCCTGGGGATTATCTAACTTTCCAAAGAAGTGATTTTCTTTTAGAAAAAAGAAATTCAGCAGCCAAACTCTGAAGAATAATATGTAGGAGCATATTTGAAAATTTACTTCTATACCAAAATAGACTTGAAATTACTTTCTACTTTTTCCTTTGGGTACCCTGGGAGCTTACTGCTGGATTCCCATTCTTGATCAAATCATTGTGGTCAATGTGGGTAGCCAAATCAGTTGTGCTATGTGGCCTGAATGATCTGTTTCTGTAATGTATCGGTGCTTTATGAATTATTTACATTTTCTTATAAGTTAAATCAGAAATATGTCTCTTCTTCCAATAAAGTCACTCACACTTATTTAGTTGCAAATAGTCTTTCTTAAGTGAGAGAGAAAAGTCAGTATGGTCTGGTGGTTCCCATTCTGGTGATGGGAATGGGTCATGCATGGGAATCTCTCCTGTGTATCACTATAGATTGACTGCTCTTGAGATTTAATCCATCAGTTCTTATTAAAAGGTCAGTTGAGAGATGATTAATATTACCTTTAGGACTCTAATTTCTTTCCTTGGATAAAAGTTCCCCGTTGAAACCCAAGATTAAATAACTGGACCATCATTCTTAGGTATGTTCTAGAACCATCTGGACTGACAATTTGCCCATCTTATTTCTTATATTAAGGATGCAGTGAAGGGAAACAAGAAGAAATGTTACTAGGTGCACTGTCCAAATATTGCTGAGAAACTTGTGTGATCAGATTTCATTGAATGGTTTTTGTAACTTTTGCATTTCAGATCACATGGCAACCTCTGAATTCATAACACTTGTTTTTTAGAGGGAGAAACAAATATTCATCAAGTAACCCCACAAAAATAAGTGAATGATTACAAATGAATAAATGATAGGAGTAAAAAGCTTACACAATGCTGAGAGTGTGTTAGCAAGTCTCTCTCCAACAGTGTAGGAGAGGGTGGAGACCAGGGAGACTTTCCTGCCATCTGAAGGGTAAATTCCCAGAGGAAGGGCCAATGGGAGTCAGGTGGACACACTGGAGAAGGACATTGATACTCATATCCTTCTGTGGGATATCCTTACAGTCGCTTTCCTTATTCAGTTCCTTTATCCCAATAGAATTCTTGTTGCCTTGTATTCTCTACTATGGAAAAGCCATCATACATAAAAAGAGGCTATCTTAGTCACTTTTTGGAAAATGGAATAATTTATCTCATTTCTCTAAGAATATTTGCTTCTTAGTTTGAATTCATCTTTTTTTTTGAATTGATGTATTTTGTAAATGCTAGTTGCTATGACAATAAATTGATTCACTTCAAAAGCTATTAACAGCAGATTGGCTATTTTGTTTTTTGTTGTGGTTGCAGTGAATATTAAAATAGGTAAAATGTCCGCAGTGACCCCCAAAATTCCAGAGACCGGGAAAAATGGTGTAGGAGTTTGGCAGGACATGAAACACCTTCTGAACCATTAAACATCATTGAAGTTAATTTCTGGTTAATAACGGGAAGATATGTATTCATTTCTTATGAACAACTGAAAGAGTAAATTTGAAAATGATAACATTTTCCTACTTTTAGCCTAATTGCATTCAATCTTTCAGATAAATGTTGTTTCTCCTATGAGACAAGGCCTCCGCTATGTACGAGAAATGAAAAGACAAAAAGACAAAATCTCCAACCAATGATGAAACCCTAGCCCTTTTCCTGTGAAAAGAGAGAGGAACATTAAACTCAGGAAAAAATATGGTCAAATGGATGCGCGACCTGCTCCTATTGTTTTAGGCAACAAATCAGAAGAAGGGCAAGAACTCACGCGAGAAAAGGACATTGTCTTCGGTGTTATTTTCCCTTTCTAAAATGAGTGAGTAAAATGAGGTAAAACCGTCATTCTAAGGAATCACCTGATGGTAAAAGCAGTACCGCCCGGGACTGGTCCTCCTCAGTGGAGAGGGGCTGTGCGTGAGGTGAGGTGCGTGCTCATCCTCCCTGTGCGGAGAGCACGCCACTGAGGTGCCACAGAGAAGAGCGAACCTGACTCCGGAGGCGGCACACCTTGAGGAGAATGCCGGCACTCCCGGTTCAGGGCTCCGTGTGCATTTGAAACATGGAGAATGAATAAGGGAGGTCACAAGCTGATGCGTCAGAATCGTGAGGTTGAAAAAGAATATTGAAAATGCCTTGGGCTGCTGGAAAAAAACAAACAAAGCTGTAATGGTGGGGGGGGAGGGGAGAGCCAGGGGGACGCCCAGAAAGGAAAATGGTGAACTTCTTGGTCACATGATCAGAACAGACCAATCTCTGGAAAGGAAATCGTCCTTGGTAACGTAGGGGGATAAGGAAAAAGAGGAAGAACCTCAACCTAGTGGGTAAACACAGTGGCAGCACGTAAAAGCAATTGTGAGGATCCAACAGGCATGCAAGGGCGGTGTTTCAGCTCATGTACTTGCGTCCCTATGCGTTGGAGCGGGGTCACTCACTGTCATGGAGTGGATTCCAACTCATAAAGACCCCATATTCAGGGCAGAACTCCCCCCTGTGGGGTGTCCTAGATCAAAACCTTTCATCAGAGTAGAAAGTCTCATCCTTCTGCCACAGGGAGACTGGTAGTTTCAACTGGGTTTTGATGCTGTTAGGTGCTTGCTGGTTGATTCCAATCCATAGAGTCCCTGTGCACAGCACAATGGAAAACCGCATGGTCCTGGCCCACCCCCACAATTTATTTCTATGCCTGAGCTCATTATTGCAGCCCCTGCAACAATCCATTTGGTTGAGAGCCTTGTTCTTTTTCATTGCTCTTCCATTTCATAAAGCATGACGTCCTTCTGCTGGAGCTGGAGTTGGGTGAGTCACTTCGTGTCTCCTGGACTTCAGTTTTACAGGTACTGTAAAGCAGTACCTGCCAAATGAGCTTGCTCAGAGGATTCAAGTCATGACAACTTATTAGGACTTGAGCGCTGAGGGCATAGTGGATTATGTACTGAGCAAGGTCAGCAGTTAGAGTTTAACAGCGGCTCCTCGAGAAAAAGACGAGTCTTTCTACTAGTACAGATTTATTGTCTTAGAAACACACAGGGACAGTTCTACTCTGTCCAATAGGGTAGCGTGAAGTCAGAATTGGTCCTATGAGAGTGGACTTTGATTTTGAGAACATGGTCGATGGTCTATGCGAATCTGAATTAACCTTATTTTACTTTGGAATATTTTAGAATTTGGAATAGGACTATTCACTGATTTTAAACTTCAGTCCTCTCTCATTTCATGAACCCGCTAAGTAACGAATAAATCATTGACATTAAAAAAAAAACAGCAAATGGCATGAGAAAGAGACTAATTAATAGATTATAAAATAGATCCTGGAAAATTGACAGATGTTGAAGGTCAATGAACTCTAAAGTTGATCATCTACCCCTGCCCCTTCTTTGAAGAGACCTGAGTGGTTTGAGATCTGGGAAGGGAATGGATCCCATTAAGTGCTGCAAAACGGAGCTGTAATACTGGATTTCAAAATTACTAGTTAGTGGAATGTCAACCATATTTTAAGTTCACTGAACTTTTCAACATTCTTGTCGTTAAAATGGGCATAAATTGGAGTTAATTTATACCAAGTAATTATAATGGTATTTACTTCTTTAGGTGTTTAATAGATCCCAGGTGTTCTTTATATTACTATGTGATTCTTAGCCAACTATATTTACTTGTGGAATAATGTTTTTAAGGGAATATATCGAATTATATAACATTTGACACTCACGCATTCACTTGCTATCATCACATTTATTGCAACTCCCTGCTATGCAGTTGGACAGAAAAGAGCTTCTCCTTTTATTTTCTAAGACTTTAAATTTGGCAGTAGTAGACAGCCTAATCTTCTCCTGTAGGGGGAGCAACTGGTGGGTCTAACCCCTGACCTTGTGGTTAGCAGTTCAGTGGTATCCCACTACAGAACTAGGGCCAGTCATTGTGTTAGTCCAGGTGCAGTATAAGCTGTCAATCAGGTCACAGCCTGCGGACGCCTCCTTGTGGGGATGCCTCCTTCTCATGAGGAATCTGGGAATGGCCTCTTTCTTGATTCTGCCATCAGAAGTTGCAAGCCACGCCGCTCCATTTTCCTGGTGAGAATCCACACTCAGCGAGCTGGGGAAGCCATGTGGAGACCCGAGCCAGCCCCGTGATGCTTCCACCGCCACCGGATCCCCACGACTGTTCACCCAGCAGCCTGCGATCTTCCTGCCTCTTGCACTGTTACATGTGAGCGCATGAGTCTGAAGAAGGATTTATGAACTAGCTTTGGACTTAGGAGCTGGGATTGGATTTAGGAACTCAATTTGGATTCAACTGGGATGTTTTTTCAATATTCAATTGCTCTTTTGTAAAAACATTTTATTAGGAATGCTTATTTTAGATATTTTAATCCATAGTTCCATTAGATCAAGGCATAATTATACATTTGCTGCCCTCATCATTTTCAGTATTTTCTTTTCCTCTTATACTTCTTGATATCAGTTCCCCTTTACCCTCTCCCACTCCCCTTAACCCTCAGTATATTAATATATTAATAATATTATTTTATTTATTTATTAGCTTGCCTTAACTTACACCATCCCATGTAGCCATTCTCCACAAATTCTGATGTCTCTTCCCTTCGAGTAGGATTATGCAGTTATTATAGCTATCTGCCCCCCCGTTCCCTGCCCCATTCCCCTCTCTTTTAATATCCTCAGGAAGTAAATACTCCCTTACTGTTTCTGAAGGGATAATCCTTCTTGAATTTTGTGCATTGAAAGATATTGATTGTACCCATATACACATGCAGGGCTAGCACAATTGCTGAGGTAAAACTAGGGTGATAATAGTGGTAGGAGGAATTTTTAAAGAACTAGAGCATAGTTTTGTGTTTCATCAATGGTATACTGCACCCTGAATATGATCCCTTCCATGTGGCCCTTCTCTGGGGGACTGTCCAATCATCTTACAGATGAACTTTGGTCCTCCACCTTGCCTATGTTCCTTCACGTCAATTTGATTGCTTGTTTTTTGAACTTCTGATATTTTTCCTATTACCATGATCAGGCTGTGTGATACAGATTAGTGTACTTCTGCCATGTGGACTTTATTGCTCCCTTGCTTGATGGTTGTTTGTTTGATTTCAAACCTTAACACCCCAGACTCTTTATCTTTTAATATCCGGGCACCATCAGCTTTCTTCACCACATTTGCTTATGCACCTGTTTTGCCTTCTATGATCGTGTTGCAAAGATGAGTAGCCTACATTGTCATATTATTAGAATAAACTGTTCTTTTACGGAGGTAGAATTTAAGTAGAGCCCCCAAATCCATCTGCTTCCTTTTTATATTTACATTGCATACCTAGATAAATACATCTATCTTTATATAGATAGATCTTTTTATAGATACATATCTATATTTATGCCCATAGATATAATTTTTACTCCTTAATTGTTTCATCTATTCCTTTTTTTTTCTTTCCTCCTGCCCACTATCATGCTTATTTCTCCCTCCACTTCTCAGTAATTCCTCTCGGATACATTACAATTGATCAAAAAACCCCAGGACATTGCATTCTCCTCACTGTGATTTTAAATCCATTGCAATCCCCCTTTCCTGATGCAATTGGCTCATTGCTCCCCTCCCCCTCTCCTGCCCTCCCATGCCTCCCACCTCCAACCATCCATGCTGCTGCTGTCTCCTTGGGATTGCTTAACCTGTCCATCTTATGTAGCTAGACATCAAACAAATTATAATGAGAATAGCAACAGGTAAATACTTCCAGGTTTAACTGCTGACCTTTGTAAATATCCTTCAACAACCAGTCCAGATAATGTGCCAAGCATTGCTCCCTGAATCAGAAGTCTACTTTTGGGGGTTCCTCGGGGGCTTCAGGGATTTGTTCCCATAAGCGACCCCGTAGGCAGGTCAGACCCGCCTCACTCGCCGCACTGTATCTTCACTGCTGCCCTCTATGTCTGAGTTCTGGGAAGAGATGCCCTATCCCAAACGAGGGCCGGCTCTTCTGTCTTCCCTTCGAGCGAGCTGTTCTGGGCAGCAATGTCCTCCTCAGGGCTTAGTGCTCCAGGGGCAGGCATATTATTCCTCTCTTTCCCTCTTAGTTTGTTGCCTTGTGGACAGGACAGACCGGTCTCTTTCCCCGGACTTTATCTTCAGTGCTGCCCTCAGAACCGCTGCCCTCTGGGAAGGGGACATCATAACTCAAGCAGGAGCGGCCTTGCTGTACCCTCTGCTAATGGGCTGTTCCGGGCAGGTCTGACGGTCTCCAGGGTTGGAGCCTGGAAATGAGGTCTGTTCTCTCGCTCCCTTTCCTGTGGAGACATATCGATAGCCCCCTCACCCCCACCCCGGGTGGATAAGCACCTGGCTCCCCCATTGGCAACCTTGTACTTCCCTGACCTGTGGGCCTTAAAACCACGAGGGAGAGGGAGGGGCTGCCTTACACTTGCTCTTTGATAGGAAGCTCTCTCGTACACACGTATGAGCGTCTCTGTGGATTTGTTGCTCTAGACAACCCGGCCTCACACGAGTGATATTTCAGATTTTAACTCACTGCCATCTCTACTGATCCTGTAGTTCAGAGGGAACTGCTCCCATGGGTTTTCCAGACTGTCAATCATTATAGGAGTAGACAGCCTCCTCTTTTCCCAGGGAGAAGCTGGTGGTTTTGAACTGCAGACCTTACGTTGAACAGCCGAACACATAACCAGCGATTCTATGGGATGCCTATCTTCAAGAATAGAAGGCTGAATAATTCTGTTATTTGAACAGCCCCAAAAGAAAACAATCCCCAAACTCCCTGACATAAAATATTTAACAATATTGATGCTTCAATCTGTTAAACTAAATGAATCTGTAATGTTAGACTCAGACATGTCATAGCTGGCTATATTTAAACCTGTAGTGTTTAAAGATACAGGTTGAATATGTATTTAATATCAGAAGATGATTCTTTTCCTTGGTCAAATATACTTGTCATCTAAGTTTAAAAATCAACCATCCACCTGGAAGGTGCTGGATGACATCGGTGGCTGTTTGTTTTCACATTTTACTGATTATGACATGACATTTATTTGTCCATATAGAGCAGGGATGCTCAGACTTTTTAAGCCTGTGGGCTGCTTTTAAAATGATCAAGTCAAAATGACCTACAAACTACAAAAAATACAAACCATGTGTTTTTATTTTTTGCATGTATTCATAAATGCATTAAGGATTCTTTATATGTACAATGTATGTTTATGTACCTTGAATAACCACATGAGTCTATATTACAAAACACAATGAACTATGTGTGTTTTTGTCATCATCTTAGTTTACTGTGATAACTTGCACTGAATGAAATGAGCCAAGGATGCATAGTCCGGACAGTAGTTGCTGACAGCCAGTCTCAAGCTCACTTCCAAATGGTCATCAGTCATGGTGGAACGGTACTTGAACTTAACGATCATTACACAGGAAAAGGATGACTCACATAAATGAGTAGGCCTGAATAATATAGTTAAGGAAGTAGCACGTTTTCTCATGTTTGGGTACTTTTCCTCATGGAGTAACTTCCAGAACTGTTCATGCGCTCTGAACTTCAGCTGAATGTTGACTTGTAGTGTGAAAATCTCCCATTCCATATGAAAGTGACATGTTTTTGTCTCCTTACTTGGTCCAGCTCCCCCACTCATTTTTTAAATACCCTTTCTTACATTGAAGAGAAAAAAATCAAGGTCTAAAAATTGGCAAGACCTTAGCTCCTCGGTTTTGCTACACTTAGTGCAGTTATGTGTGCATGTGTTTGACACCCAAGATTGCATCTGAGGGGCTACACTATCAGGTAAGTGACAGGATTGATGATAGGTTCACTTCTATTTTTTTAATGCTGTGTGATCTATCCACACTACATTTGCAATTGACTAGCAGATCACGTTCGACATATTGAGCACCCCTGATACAGAGGAAAGGCTTGCAATGGCCAGGCAAATGTTTTCATAACGTGTGCTATTTGCAACATGTCTTTTCTTTTTAGTTTTCCTATGAGAGCTTGACAAAGCCAGTACCTCCCAGTAGCCACAACAACATTTTCTTTTTACTTTTTTCAACACAGATAGCCATCCAACGTTGGAAGAGTCCCTATTAATGTCCATAGTTACTGATCAGGTGTGATGACATTCTCTCTCATCTATATTTACATATAATACGATGCTGAAAATATTGCGACAAAATCAAAATATCCTTTATTGGACTAAAGCTCAAAAGATGAAGCGATTCTCCTTCTAGCTCTATCCACATCTGAAGACTGGGCATCCATCTCTGTAGCCCTTCCTGGAAGGTTTCTGTGCCCTTTGATTCACACCACCTTGGAATAGCAGGTTTGGTTTCCTCAAGGGATTCAAATTGTACACTTTTAAAATATCCTGTGAATTCGGCAACAAAAAAAAACCAGAAAGAGAAATATTAGCGCTCTATGGGAGATGGAATTAAGTTTCAAAAAAAATTCACACTGGGCATTCCCCCTCTACCTGAAGAATGAACAGTTAATTGCTGTGATGGGAATATATATCCCTCTGCACACAGCTTCTTAGGTCTTTCCACTGATGTCATTTACATTTGTATTTTAGTTCTCTCTTCAGAAGAAGCCCCACAATTTGTCTTTAAAAAAATCTACTAGATTATTCCAATGGAACCTGCAAAATAACATCTACCCCCCCTCCCTCAACCTTCTGAGTTTACCTCTGTGTGTACCTTAACTTTAGCTGGGTCAGCAAACCCCCTTGGAAAACCACTACTTTGATTTGACTTTTTTTTAAGACACTCTAATGAGACTAAGATGGTGTGCCTTGAGAGAATTTGTCTTCCATCATCCTGATTGCAGACATGTTTTAACATGCTGCATTTTGAATACACTTGTTCACCTATGAACTAGAACAATAACATCCCTTACTTATTCTTCATGTATGTGTGCTAAAATAAAATCCAAGTTTCCTTGGTGGCTATGGTGACTCAATGTGAACTATTATACATATTTAAAGCTAATTTTTATTATTATTGCTGTCTGTTCAACATTCAAACTAACTTACATTTACCTATTTTAAGTTGAAAGTCAATATTTTCCTTTTGCTATTTGTATATTTAAATCTTATTTGTATTTTGTATTTGTATATTTAAATCTTATGTACATCCACAGTGCACAAGATTTGACTTGATTTTATACCCCTTAAAGGTTGACCCTTACCTTGTCTTAGGTGACAAAGGGCATGCCAGAGTACTGAGCAGGTGACAAGTGTTCCCAAACTTGCTGCTCTTAGAGATGTTGTGTTTTCACAAGCTTCAAAAGTCAACTTAGAATGCCTCTCCTACCCACTCCCCTGTCTCAGTTATGTTTTCTGTTTTAATTTGCATAACAAGGTTCTTCTTAATTAATAGCGAACAGAATTTGACACGCTGTGATTGCTATCTGTTATCAAGTTGCTTCTGACTCCTAAAGACCCCACAGGTCAGAGTAGCCCTGCTTCCCAGGACTTCCAAGGCTAGCATCTATATAGGAGCAGATCTTCCAATCTTTCCCCAGGAGGACGGATGCTGGGCTTGAACTGCTGACATTTTATTGAGCAGCCAAACACTTTTTGTGTTTTTATTGTTGTTCATTGCCATTGAGTAGATCTCTGTGAACACCCTCTGATCCTGCTCCATCCCCATGATTGGTTGATCATTTTTGCATGGTCACCGGGAAATCACTTCTCTCCTGAATCTTAGTGTGGAAGCAAGCGTCAGTGAAGCTTTTCAGGATCACGGTAGCCTGCACCATTCCACTGAGGGAATGGGTCCACCCGAGGATGTTGCAGTCCAATCTAGCTCTCCCATGTAGAACATGGGGGTTCTACCATAGAATAACCCCTGCCTGCCTCTGCATCAATGGAAGCCACATTTCTGGAGTTTGACTCTACTAATCTCCAGTCTTTATTTTAATTTTTGACAGTTTTCCTATTTGTGTCTTATTTTTAGGACTTCTTGTTGCCTCTTTTACCAAGAAAATGATTTTTATTTTATTTTTAAGAAAATGATTTTAAAGGAACTTCCTCAAAGGTCAGTCATGCCAGTGTATATACATAAAGAGAATAATGTCTGTAAAAGGAATGGCTCACATTGTTCTTAATTTTATGGAAAGCATTGTGTGTTTCTTGAGGAAACACAAGGAAAAGAAGTGCTTTTAAATCTTTCAGATGCAATAATAAGAGGCTGTAGTGCTTTAGGAAATTGGAATCTGGAAGTCATAGAATGGGTCAAGAGACCAGTTCCTCCTCTAAGGAGCCTGGGTAGAAAGAAAAATAGCAGCATTGTGTTCAAGGTCTAATGAGACGCCACCACCAGGGTCTCTCCTGCTGAACTCCCATGTAACTTGCTGAATGCTTTGAAAAAAATTATACTTTTAGGTTATTCTACAGTTGTGAATTGGCAAATTGGCAAAAGTTCTGAATAGCCTTGAATTTAAGGCTGAACAACGAGAAAAAAAAGGATAGTTTATCAGGTCTTATAAACTTACTTGGATTTTTCTGAGAAACCAGACCATCACAAAGCACCCAATTTGACTTTGATTATGTGTTCTAGACAACATCCAGGAGGCCATTGAGTCTGTATCAATTTATATTTATGTGCAGTTGGACAAATAGGTGTGTGTGTGTGTGTGTGTGTGTGTGTGTGTGTAAGGAGGTGCAGGAGAGTGGAGGGAGGGACCTGTGAAAGGGCAGAAGTTAAATGTTTTTGCCTATTTTGATTCCTTTCAAATGTTTCACAAGGTGCTTCTGCACAACTGGCTATCAATTAATTGTCTGACATTCCCCTAATAATTTTATTTTACTTTTCAAAATAAAAGATTCAAAGAATTAACTGCGAGTTGGTCCCCCTCCCCCTCCCCTGCCACTTGGATATTGCATTTTTGTTTGTGATTTTGAGGTTGAGGGTTATCTATGACCCATTGGCAAGCCCTGGTTCAATCAATTTAGAAAGAACTTTTAGGGCTGAGTTATTTTTAAATGCTTGAAAATGAGGGAACGGTAAATGGAAATCTAATCACAGCTTAACCTGTAGTCATGCAAACAGTCAACTATGAAATCAAATGAGTTTCCAACCCTCTTAACCCATTAATGGCGGCAGACTAGCTAGGCTGCCAAAACATCATTTTCTGAAAGAGCAGGCAAAGGAAAAGGCTCATATCTGGCTGGGGTGCGGCGGATAGGAAGGGAGGGGTGCTTAGGAAGCAAAGGAGGATATCTCTCGGATATAATAATTTCCTCACAGGCATAAACGTGCAAGCTAACATAAGCATGTATCTTCCTTTGTTAAGGCATCCCTCACGGTTTTGTTTTGTTCTGTGAAGCCTTTTCGTAGTTAATATCAAGCAAAAGGGTTGTAGTTTCCTGATTTAACTGCCTCTGAATAGAGGTGCAGGCTCTGCTGACCTTGGGAATGCACTTGCTAGAAAGAAAGATTCTCAGAATTTTCTTTTCGTGGGGGTGAGGGGTGGTGGTGGGGGGGTGCTGCTGTCTATTTGCTGGCTTTCTCTCTGGCACCCCTCCATCCCTCTCTCCTTCCATTGTATGCTTCCATCTCTTCCTCCATCCCCTTCCTCGCTTTCCCTGCTTCGATCTCCTGTTTCCCTGACACGTGTTGGGATCCCCAGTTCCTTTTCTCTGCGCAGCTGGACTTCGACTTTAGTGCTTTCCTAAGTGGTAGCCTATCCTTAAGTGATGACCCCCGTTTCTATAGACCTATCCCAAGCCCCAGCAAAGACAGAACATGGTCTTGTCTTTGTATAGGTTGAAGTTGAAAAAAGAAAAAAAATTAAACCCAGTCTTCAAACTCTTTTTGTTTTGTTTTGTTTTGTTTTTAGTTGTCCTTTTTCGTTTAAGGTGCCTTTGCACCATGGAGCGATACTCCTCGGAACACAATGAAAACGGCTTGCTGGCTGCGTGCCCACCCCCAGAGCAATCTCACTGCCCTCGGTGTCATCTTGTCATGACTTTGTGGGGTTTCAGAGACTATAAATCCCGACAGGAGCAGATAGCCACATCTGCTGAGGACAGGTGGTTGTTTTGAACTACTGATTTGGTGGTGAGTAGGGCAAGACATTGCTGACAGCACCACCAAGGCACCATATCTTGTGTGCAATTCTCCTTAATAAGTCAGCGCGAGTAACGCTTGCACTTTCATTTGGTCAGCTTTTGAGGTGTGCTATTATAATATTTTGCAAAGGAGCAGTTCAGTCACATATGCAACTGCATTGTCCTTCCAAAATATTGTGAGCATGCGGCAAAGTATTTCTTTCTGAGTTGTTAACATCTGTGAAAATTACTACCTGCTTTGTCATTAATATCCATCAATTGGAAGACATTTGGCTGAAAATGAAGAAAAGATTTATTAATTCTAGTTTCACTTCCATTCATGAGACTGAAATATATGGAGGAATATGAAAAAGACTAATGCCTCTCTGTTAAAGAATTCGATTTCCAGGGTGCCAAGAGAAAAACTATAATTGAAATTGACCCATTAAATGATTACATTATTTGTGTACCAAATCTAATATATTTCATAAAACTACAGAGCTGTTTCAGTAACTACCTGCCAAACTGTATATATTGTTCCTAATTAAGTTTTATAAATGTACTTACAGAAATGTGAGGTTGCAGAATTATCCAAGTCATATGTCTCTACATTTATGAAACCTTGTTGCAGAGAATGAAGACAAGGCGATTCATTTCTAATCTCATGACTATTTCATGACTAGTTAAAATTATGTAAGAAAGCAAGGTGACCAAATGAATAGTCGAGGGAAAGACACAAATTAAACTGCCAAAATCTAGTTGGAAATGCACTTATTTATCTTGAACCTTAACTTTTAGCATTGCTCCTAATAAATCAAATTATATTAAGCACTTCATCTTTCCAATCACACTGAAAACCCACCTCGGAGATGCCTACACTGTGCCAAACACATGTGTTATCAAATGTACAGTTTTCTTTCTTCTTCTTTTTTCCCCTTTTTTCTTGTGAAAGAGAAATAGACTACTGCTCAACCTCTAGTGTAAGGTTGTTAGCCCTCAGAAATCCTTTATCAATGTAGCATGTTATTTATTCACTATTGGAAAATACTTTGAAATAGCTCTTATTATTCCTGTTTTGATGATGAGAGAAGTAGAGTAACTCGAAGTACAAAATAGCTTAATTTAGCAGGCATTCACACACACACACCCCTCCACTTCACCATTAGTTTGGGGATTTCTGGAGGGTAGTGGTCATATGCTACTCATCCTTATATTGAAAGAACAGAAGGACGAGGTGTTGTTTTGTAAAGGACTTTCAGGGTTGCCTGCTCTTTGCTTTAGTTTGCATCTCATTCTCATTAAAAGTAATGAAAAAGACTCTCGGATACTGAAAAAAAATCCAATTTCGGTTAGCTTTTTTTTTTTTTTTAAAAAAAAAAGGATGGCTATTATAGGATAATTTCAGAATAAAGTGCCTGCTCCTTTACATAAAATGATGCTACCCGTCAAATTTAGTTAAAAATATTTATCGAGTACAAGATGTGCACAAGGTGTTATGTATTATACAAGTCGATGCATAGAGCAGGATTTTAGGGAGCTGCAGAAAATATAAAATAGGCTACTTTCTACCCTGTTCTTGGTGCCTTCTTCTCTCTTTGGTCCTAGTAGTTTGCTACTTATCTAGAACTATCTTTCTCAAAAAGCATCGGTCATTTCTTGATATTCATTGGACAGACCTGAGAAGGATTGATCCTTTAATCTTTGTGAAGTGGGTTATGGAGGAACCTGCACCCACAATTTATCCTGCTAGAATATTATTCCATTGTCGTTGAATCAAATTGCTTCTGACTCACAGTGACCATACGTAAGGTTTCCGAGACTCTTCATGGGAGCAGATAGATTCATCTTTAGTCCATGGTATGATTGTGATTATGAACTCCCCAACTTATGGTTAGAGATCCACTGCTTACCTGACAGCACCACACAACCAATGCAGCCCTATAATATTACAGGCACTGGAAAAACCAGTCCATCATGGAATATTGTAGCCACAGAACAATGGTAATGACAACAGGGAAGTCAGGAAAGCCGTTGACTACCACTAGATCAACCAGGTAGTGTGTAGGGAAATCTATAGCAGGGAATTCAGGGACAAGGGAGCACTTTGACATTAAAAGGGTAGACACATTGAGGTTAATGTCTTTTTTAAAAAACTCCATGCCTGCAGTAGCTAAGTCAGGGTTTACTCTACAGCAAGTTTCATACTTTGAATGAGTAAAAATCACCCCCTTAAATGCGGGGGAGATGCCCAGGTATGACTGGATCCAAAATTAGTGATAAATTAAGAATAGATGGATGATTCTCATAAAAATATGATTAATTGGCAGCTACTTGGATGCATTTGTTTAAGGATTGGTTGGAAAGATCATAGTGGAATTGAATTTATAGGTTGGTCTATGAGTTCTGTGTACTAATGTAGCAAAGTTTAAGCCAGCACTACATAAAAGTATAATAACCTTATGGTAGATGAGGGCAAACATCTCTTTAAAGAAGCATCTCAGTTAACAAAAAAAAAATAAATGTTAGAACAGCACTACTTTTCAAATCCCCCAATAAATTAATGGATTAAACATAGTGGATGTCAGGGTCATGAAAGAGATGTCATTACATGCCACTATCTTGTCAGAGAGATCAAATCCGAATCTGATTAAGTCTTTGGGCCCAGCTTACTATTTTCAGGAAATAGAAAGGATAGAGGAACATGCTGAATGTAGAGTCAGCAAAACCCAGACTGGGAAAACCATTGGATTCTGCCACAAGGGAAGCAAAAATGAAAGAAAAAAGTAATTGGACACTTGAAAGACATCAGCACATTTTGTTTAATTAATGGTCAAGATTTAACTATTATTTATAGAGATGTATGGGTGTGTACATATTTATAAAGAGATGTAAAGAAGCAGTTACTGTACAAATCAGGATAATCCTTTGGCTGTGAGAAGGGAAGAGACAGGGATTGGGAAGGGGCCCATGGAGGAGTTCCTGGGGTAAGTTCTTGAGCTAGTGGTTGCTGCAGAGATATTCATTTTACATTCACTAAGCTATTCACTTTATGGTTCCATATCTGTTTTATTTTACAATAAAAGATTAAAAATCATAAAAAACTTTTAGAACACTGATGTGAATCTAAAGCCATAGGTTTAAGGAAATGATTGTTCTTTGAAAGCAAGATCAAGTGTCCCAAGGTGCAAAGCAGCAGCAATGAAATTCCTTACAATGAAACTCTTCAGAACTATGGCACAACAAAGCATCGATTGACCAGATTAAGTCATGCCATTTGACAGTGAACTCCAACTATTTTCTCTCAAGAGTCCATCCAATGTAACCTCAATCTGGGACATAAGCATTTTAGTGTGTTCTGTACGTTGTCTGTGCAATGACACCAAAAGTTTTAAAATCATCCACAGATATTCTTAGATGTCCTATTTATATAATAATATATTTAGACATACACATTTCTATGTTGGTTATTCCTGTGGCTTGGAAACTTGATTTTCTTTATTATACTATGTCAACTTTCAAATGCTAACCCATGGTTACCAAGGCCATCAAGACCAATCCACTACATTGCCTTAAGAACATTCTAGTCCTTTGAAGTGTGGATTCCTTCTCATCTCCTCTGTGGTTCTTTGTATTCTTCTGCACGAGACTTTCTTGAGTTCATTTTATTCTTTCTTCACTCGGCAGTGGTCTCAGATAACTTGAAAGAATGTTCACTTTTAGACACTAGGGATTATATTTTGCTCCAAATTCTGATTATTTCTCCATGTATGCCTCTATCAATCCCTGCCTCTGTGATTCACTGGTTGTTTTCAGATGTTAGACTTTGCCCTTCCATTTTTCATAATAGGATTACAATAGTCAAGGTTCAACTCAATCTCCTTGCTTGATTGATCTAAAGGATGGTAGAGAGAGACTGACTGTGAAGGAGTCTCTTCTTTGGATTGGCCCTATTCCCAGAGAGAGGCATCTTTGATCTCTTTTCAGAAAAAGCCATCATGCGTTTCTGACCTAGAGTTCAAGTGAATCTCTAAAGATCTCACAAAGACAGTCCTCCCTAGGACCCTTTCACTGTTAAACAAGCTTAGTTCAATTCTCCAAAACTGACTTTTAGGGAAGCAGTTCTGGATACTGAAATCACACTGACTTGTATTTCTAGACTGAGAAGAGTTCATTAAACATCTCTGTGCTGCAGCTTCTTAATAAAATGACGACTTCACCTTAAAACTATAAGCTTTCTTTAACACTAAGAATCTGTTGGTTTATATTAGGTAACTGGGAAGCACAGTAGGTTTTATATATATATATATATATATATATAATTATCAAAGAAATACTGATAAGTTTGAGCTACTTCTATCCAACACAATTTTTAGCACATCAAACTAGCATTAATTCTAAAGTGACCCATTATAGGCCCTGTTTTTTCCCATAATTTCTGCCTTCATATAGAAAGAAGACCAGTTTTTGTACTGGTTTACTTTTGTACGTGTGGTTTTGTTGCTGTTGTTAAGTGTTTGGGATATGATTTTCTTTATAAGAAATACAGGATAAGTAAAACCAAGGAGATAGCAACAAATTTCTTATAGTTATGGTAGACTCTGGGGAGAAATTAGGAGCTAATTATTATGAGTACAAAAATGGAGAAAATGTCCCAAAATTTATTTTGATGATGATTGCAGAAGTCTTTAAAATATTTTAAACTATTTAATTGTAAAGAAATATTGTTAGTCTCGGAAACCCACAGAGCAAGTTCCATGTCCTGTAGAGTCACTGTGAGTCCCTATCAATTGCACGGGTCCAGTGGCTGGTGTTTATGGTAACATGTTATGACTCCTAACTAATGGGAACCCAAGCGAAGCAATCAAACACAAAATAAAACTGCTGCCACCTCATTGTGACTCTACGCAGGGCTTCTGAGCCTCATCTTTTGCCCGAGAAGTATCTGGTGCCTTTGAAGGCCCGACCTTTCTGTCTGCCATCCAACCCTTATCTGACAGACCCACGGGGTTCCTTGTCATTCAGAGTTCAAGCTATTCAGCAAATGGAAAATATTTGAGATTGTTGACCATTTCAACTAAAAAAAAAAGAGAAAGGATGCAACAGCATAGAATCTGAATTGTGATTCAGTTTATAATTTGTAAACTATATGAAATACCCACTTATAATTGATTGAGAAAAGAAAATAATTAAGGGAAAATGTGTTGTTTATACCTGACAGACTTTTTCCAAAGAAAGAATGCAAAAATATGTCTCTGGTCAGTGGGTGGTTGCAGGTAAGATGTCTTAATCATGCTCTTGGTCTGAGTCTTGTTAGGGTGCCCTCTGAAGAAAGATCCTATATATGGAGTGGCTTCTGAGGGGATCTGTTGGGCCAGTTACACTCCATGGATGTATTAGGATGGGGAATTTTGGAGAAAATTAGAAGCAGCAATGTGGACTTAAAAATGTCTGTAAAGTTGTGATTAATAATTATTTCCCATCACAACAATGCACCTGCTCATTCTTCAAGGATAGCAATAATTTTTCAAGGATCTGGTGAGAATATTGATGGGAAACCTTATGCCATTCATCCTTATTGCCCTGATCTTGCCCATTCATCTTTTGGGGTTCTTTTTGTTTACCTAACTAAGAGAACATTGAAAAGGAGCATGATTCCAACTCCTTGAAAATGTCCATGCCGCCATTTCCTTGTGGGATGAATTAGCTAGCACAGAATTATTCTGGAAATAGTTAGAGTGATAAAAACACTACCGTTAGAAGTATGTAGACTTAGGTGGAGAGTACTTTGAGAAACAATAACTTGGATGTTATTTGTTTAATACGGGTTTCTATGATTTTGTGACCAAAAAAAAAAAAAAGAAGAAGATTGGCAAAGTACAAGAGGAGAGTGAGAGGACACACACACAGCTGAAGAGCTACCATGCACTTGGATCCAGAAGTCACATGAAAATCAGAAATAGTGTCAGGAAACTCCAGAGAGCCTTGTCTACTGGCCATGTCAAGTTTGATTTCCCAAGAGATCTGATAAAGTTTCATGAGCAGCACTTGTTTAAATGAGGGGTTTGCTTAGCGAACAAAGCGACACCCTTGCCTTTCTTATGGACCATTTGTCTCACTCAAATAAACTATTCGGAATTGAACTAGCTTGATTGAGTCTCTGGTTTGTGCAATCAGAAAAATCCTTTCATCTTATCTGAGAATGGGCTTTCTCTCTAGACCACGTACGTACCAAAGTAACTCACTGGTGTTGTGCCCAGAACACAGAGACCGCCCCGCAATAGTAAAGCCTCACAAAATGAGACGATAAAAGAGATCATGACTTGTTTTATTCCTAGACCTGGTTCAACTGTTGCTGTGGGTTAAAATGGATGGAACTAATAAAAAGTATGAGCATCCTATAAATAGTTGGTCAAATTTGTAGACTTCAGTGAAGGGGTCTCTAGAAAGAATGGTCATACATTATTTGAATGTCCAGAGAATTTTTGAAGCCTGAGACCCTATACTGTCACCTTATGTCACTTGAGAATTAGAGTGTAAAAGTGAATGTATTTCTTCAAAATAAGAAGCATAATGGTCACCCAAATGAGAATCTTAATTTGGTCTTGATTTGGAATGATATTTTTTATCTCCTTAAAACAGACTTAACATGTACCAGAAAGTTATTTGGTGAGGGTGTATGAAAGATACATTGTTAGATAAACAAAAATCTTAAAGAAGCCAAGATAAGCAATTAAAATAAGTTCATTTCAGGATATGAATCATCCTGCTAAGGGACTGGAATTATGTTAAATCCTTTGATTTTTAGCTCTAAGCATTCATCCTGCTGCCAGAGGTGATCATTGTTCCTATATAGAGGGCAAATATGGGCATGCAACGATTCTTTTGCTTTTGGACTCTGCTTAAGTAGGCACTGCCAATGTTGGTCTGTATAATTCTCCTTTTGTATGCTTTATTTGCTGACTGACTCTCCATTAATTCATATTTCCTTTTCTCAGATAGGTTTGTTTATTCAAACAGAGCACAGTCCTCTTGCTGACTTGAGAGACACGTTACTTTAAGCCAGACTGCTCACCTCTGCTTTGCTTCACTGTAAGTTTATGGCACTCTTGATCTCACAATGTAAAACACAGTCTTACTGAATTTCGAAGAACTGATGATCTTTAATTACTAATATAGATATTTCAAATTTTATTCTTGGCCTGGCTGCCATACAATTTTATATAAGGGGGTTGGGGTATGTTCCAACATTGTATTTTATTTATGTAGAACTTAGTGGGACTTTATTAGAAGCAAATTCTATGTGCTTTCTTGGGTTTTTATAATGAGAATTTTTAAAATCAATAATTAGCTTTAGTCTTTTGGTCTTTCCCAGATTTACTATATATTTACTATATAATTTCCTATATTTAATGTCTCTGCCTGCCAGTTGACACTATGAGGACACATATTGCATTCTTTTATAGCCGACCTTTTCGGACATCAAACTTCCTATTCTGTCAAAAGAAATATTTACCTGTGATCTAACTAGCCCTAATCTTCCACTTCTCTGTCACTTCTCCTCCTACTTCCCATGCTGCTTTTTGACAAAAGGACATACAGCCTTGTTCAGAAACATATGCATCTGTACATAGCCTTATTTTAGAAGATGCCCTTTGACAGTTGTCTATTTAAGGATTATTTGAATGTTGAATGAAGAAAATCCATAGCTTGCCTATGGAATCCTTTGCAGTGCTCATAATCCGACACCCTCTACATCTCCTTTCAATCTAGAGTGGCCTTTGCCCCTGTCTCTACTCCATCCAGCACAGTATCGAGTTGGCATCAGCACTGCACACATTCACTTCGTCAATAGCCAGACATTCTCCTGAATTTGCCCGCATGATGGTATGCTATTTTTGTAAGATTGCACGATCAGTTTGCCAAAAGTCTTCGGTCTTGCAGAGCCTGGCTGTCAGTGCTATTTTCTTGGGCTGCAAATAGGGCAACAGCTGTCCCTCTGTATCAGTCTGTGGATATGAAGCTGCCAATGAGGATTTGGTCTAAAGAGCAAGATACCACCATCATCAACTCAGTGAATCAGGTGAATGCAGCGTTTTCACCTCTTCCGACAGCAGGACACTAGGGGAGAGCTGGTATGACTTAAAGGTATAGAACGGGTTAAATTTCTGACCCTAACTGGAGTGAGTTCCCGTCAGCAAACTGGACAATGGGGATAGCATGTAGAGAGAGTGAGCTTTCTGGATTAAGGAGAAGACCTGGGAATTCTTGTCCCTTCCTCTGCTTCCCTGGCATATCTTCTCATTCGCTTTCCAAGAATTTGGTTTTCCCATGTGTTAAACAAGGCTATACCCAAAATGATATTTTAACTCGTCTTGTTGTAAATTCATCTATGAACATGTCCCTCTAATATTAGAGAAGGTCACTTTTTTGTTGTTGTTTTTGCAAGAGATAGGAGGGGAAGATGGCCATCCTGTTTTCTGTGTGCTGTGACAGTCTCAGAGTAAGTTTTTGTTCAACTAATAAATATATTATGGATTTCCAGAGCTAATTTACTAGATGAAAAGATCAAATATTTTTAGAGGGGTTTCAGTCACATGTTCCCTTGATATCCATACAGCTTTATTTCCCTCCTCATTTTATTTATTATAAACTCAGCATGCAGGAACTTCTTCCAATGGAGGCATCTGTCTTTTTGGCACTCCTGTCTCCAAATTCATTCTCTCTCTCTCTCTCTCTCCATCTATCTATCTCCATCTCTCCAATTTCTCTTCTGTGATGAGCTATTTGAGGAGGTGAAACTTTGGGGTCCTAATCTTCCTCCTTCCTCCTTGTTATATGAGAGGGCTGCCAATGATTCATAGAAAAAACCCATTATATTTTAATTTCATTTGCCCATGAACTTTTGGAAGCCCCTTTATGTATTTGAAGAACTCACTGGACCATTTGAAAGCTTTATTTTCAGTAACTCACAATTCACTCATGAATTCCGTATGGAAATGCAAATCATGTGTATGTCTCCTATTTCTTTGAGCCAGCAAATACTCAAATAGGCTTCCTCCTCTTGTTTATCCTGTGTTCCTGTCTATAAATGGGACTTTGCCAAATCACTCTTACACCCCTACCTGAAAGAGACAAGGTCACACTCTCTCTCCAGCTCTTCTTCTTTCTGGTTATGCAAATTTTGTTTTCACATGCAACCACACAAATCATCTATTTGTTCTGTGGGTGAGGGCAAAGAAGAAAGTATAGAGTTTTAAAAAAATCTTTTCAAACACCAGTGAAATGGAGTTTTCATTAGATTATATGATTTTGCTTACTCAAGCCAAAGGTATATGGAAATATAATTATTATTCCTGGTAAAGCTTGTTGAGGGCTTTTTGAGGAGTTAAATCGCGGTATTATTTATAGACAAAAAAGGTAATATTTCCTGTGTTTTCTGGCCTCAATTTGTCTTGTTGCTTTAACACATTACATGTTATAATGTAATCTATGAGATAGAAACAATACCAGGAGTACTAATTAAATTAAAAGTAATTACCAGTTGTACAGATAGGGCTTTCAATTGAGCAGCAGGAAGTTGATATTTTGTCATCCCCAGTTTATCTCCATGCACCGAGCACGATTCTTTGTACCCGTTATTAATGGCATTTTCTCAACGGTCATGAAGAGTGTGGGAAATAGGGCACAAGAAAGAGAACAAGAGAAAGAGAGGAATTAGAAGAGGCTTAGAGGAAGACAGAGACAGAGAATAAGCTTGCTGCTGCTCTTCTCCAACGAAGACCCAGGGAGATTTTTCATACCCGGAGAAATCCCTTGCTCTCCCTCACTCACCAATGAAAGAAATATTTGCCCAGCCCACATTTGTAGCATTTCCTAATTTTTCTTGACCACAACAGGTTTTTATTTTATTTTATTTTTTAAAGAGCTTCACACAGTCTGCGCTGTAGGTTTGGTTTATGATGTGACAGATTTTCCATTTTCAAAAGAAAAAAAAAATAACCAGCTCCCAATGGGAATTTAATTTGAGAAAGGGAGGGAAATGGCAATATATAAAGACTTCCTACTGTCCAATTTCTTATTTTGCTTTTCAGCTGGGCAACTTTTAACAATGGGAAGCAATGCCATTCTCCCATCAGGAGACAGAGTGCAGGCTTTTTAAGAGCATTGACCGGGCGATGTCCGTTTGATTGACCGTTATCTTGCTGGCATGCTGCTGCTACAAATATGAGCAATTATTGGGAAAGCAGTCAAATTAAATTTTCATAACTATAAAACTGCATTTTACCTTAGGGGCACAGCTTCCTGCCTATTTCTACAATCTATTTTCTATGCTTTATATTAAATCTAAACAAATGAATGTTTACCATTATTAATATTTTAACATAGCAAGCCAGTCTGTGCCCTCTCTCTGCCAACAACTTTTTTGTGTGCCATTCTAGGAATATTCTGCAGCAGAGTTTAACTTTATTCATACAGTGCAGGTCATTTTGGACAGACTATTCAAAATGGGTTTTTTTCCCACCATTTAAAGTTTATTTTTTGTTAATTGTGGCCTTTAATCATTAGGTAAAATCAACAGATAGCTTACATGGAGTCCAGTTTAATTTTTCCCCCTAGTCATTCTCAGCAAAATGTTAAGGCCTGACTACATCAACAATTCCATCCCATGAAGCGATGAGACCATGCAGTCAGTGGCAGGTCTCCTTTTCAACCCCCCTGCCAACATCATGAGACTTCTCCTCATTGAGCTCAGATATTGGCTCTGGACAGCTGCCCTCCGTGATTTCAGTTGACACAAAAGGTGAAAGCTTTTCGGATATCCTTGTTTTAAATGTTTCTGTCTTTGTGCTCTTGCTGCCCTGCCTGGAATATTCCTAGGTAGCTCCAATGTAAGCCAGCCAGGGAAGCCCAGCTTGATCAAACATTTCCCTTACCTGAATCACCTTTTTCTGCTTCTCCCAATTTTCAGCACTAAACAGCATGTGGGATTGTATCTGACCACCGGCCTCCCTATTGTCCAGAGGCAGGCAGGACTATACACTCTACTCTTTTTCACCCTATTCTAACACCAATAATTCCCCCGACAGCACTCTACTTCTCTGCTGGATCTGGTATTTCATTGCGATGACCATATAGAACTCACAGACAATACCCACAAACATAGGGTGTGTTAGAGGCATTTACAGAAAAAGCTTTCTCCACCCCTAAAGTGTTGCACTTTGGAAACCAAGAGGAGCAGTTCTACCTTGGCCTTCGTGGTCATGGGGAGTCAGCATTGGCTTGACGGCAGTGAGTTTGGTTTTAGGGAAGTTAATAGGTGACCACAAGTCAGGATTGATCAGTCAATACAATGATTTGTCCACGGCACTGCTTCTCCTCTGCCAGCAGACACATCTGTCACCGATGATCAGCCTCTTAGCCATGCGATTCCTTGGCTTTTGCCTCTGTGGGCTAGGAGCCTGCCTGCTGCTCTGTCTTTCAGTCCCATAGCGTTGGCACTGCTATCAACATAGAAAATATAGATATAGCTATGCCATAGCGTCTGCGCCAGTTTCAATACTGAAAGGGTCTGTGGCCAAAGAAATTGTAAGGACCATCAAAAGGAGATGGAAGGAATACACATAATCATTATACCCCAAAGAACTCAAGAATATTTAGCCACTTCAGAAGTAGCATTTGAGCAAGAATTGATAGTGCTAAAGGACGAAGTTCAAGCTGCACTGAAAGGATTTGCCAAAAGCAAGGTCCCAAGAATTGATGGGATAGCAATTGAAATGTTTCAATAAGCCCATAAAATGCTAGAAGCATTTACCCATCTATGCCAGGACATTAGGAAGGTAGTTACTTGGCCAACTGACTAAAAGTATTCTATATTTACACCCATTCCAAAGAAAGGTGACCCAAAAGAATGCACAAATTGTGGGCAATAATCCTTGTTATCACGTGCAAGTGAATTTTTTCTGAAGACCATCCAACAACAGTTGCAGGAGTTCATTGACAGGCAGCTGCCAGAAGTCCCGGCCAGATTCAGAAGAGGCCAGGGAATAAGGTATATCATTGGTGATATCATATGGATCTTGACTGAATGCAGTGACTCCCAGAGAGTTGTCAGCTAGTGTTTCATTGACTATGGAAACATACTTGACTATGAAGGTCCTAGCAAAACATGTATAACCTTGAGAAGAATGGGAATTCCAAAATACTTCATTGTACTAATAGGGAACCTGTATTGGAACAAGAGGCAGTTGTGTGACCAGAACAAGGGAATACAGCATGGTTTAAAATCAAGAAATCTGTGTGTCAAGGTTATATCCTCTCATCATACTTATTCCATCTGTATGAGGATCAACTAATCAGAGAAGTTGTGTCATATAAAGAAGAATGTGGCATCAGGTATAGAAGAAGGCTTAAAAACAACATATGTCAAAAATAACACCATAAGTATCTACATACAACCCCCTCCCTGAGGGACAGACAACAGAAAAGTGGGTGAAAAGAGCTATCAGTCAGTGTGAGACATGGAAACTAATAATTTATAAATTATCAGGGTTTCAGGGGGAAGGGAGAATGGAGCAGGGAGGGGAAAAATGAGGAGCTGATACCAAGGGCGCAAGTAGAAAAAAATGTTTTGACAATGATGATGGTAATAAATGTACAAATGTGCTTGACACAATGAATGCATGTTTGTATTGTGATGATGAAAGCTATATGAGCCCCCAATGAAATGATTTTTTTGATATTTTTCTTTTTTTCTTCTTTATTAAAAGAACAGTTTATCGCAAGCTCTTACAACTCTTGTTACAATCCATATATCAATGGTATCCAAACATATTAGTATATATATTCTATCATTCTTTTCTAGACTTTTACTTTCTATTGAGCCCTTGGGATCAGTTCTCCCCCCACATTTTTTCCTCCCTCCCGACCCCCCAAGCCACAGGGGCCCTTGATAGATTATAGATTGTTTCAAATCTCACACCTAGCACTGTCTCCCTTGCCCTCTGGTTTCAGCTGTTTTTTTTTCTTTGCAATTTTCTATATATTTTTTTAATTAAAAATCATTTCAATGGGGGCTCTTACATCATTTTTCCAATACATAAATAAACATACTGTGACAAGAACTCTTGCACATCCGCTGCCGTTATCATTCTCCAAACAGCCGCCCTTTCCCCCAGCCCTGGTGTCCGTTCCTCCAACCCGTCCCCTGTTCCCCTGCTCTCTCTCTCTCCCATCCACCCTCAATGCTTTATAAATAATTATTATTCTGTCATATGTTACCCTGCCCGACACCTCCCTCAGCCCACTCCCCCATGCCCATCCTCCAGATAGGTCATATGTAGATCCTTGCAACTGGTTCTGTCTCTATCCGATTTTCTCTCCACCCATCCAGTAGTTCCATTCTAACCATGGGAGGGGCAGGGTGGGGACCTAAGGCCCACTGGTGGGTAATTGGTCACCCCTTTACAGGGGAGCCACAGGAAGGAGACAGACTAGTCAGAGTGCAGCCAGGCAGTGATGGTGCATACAAGTTTCCTCTAGTTCCTGAGGTCTCCATTCCCCCCAACCATCATGATCCCACCTCTACCTTGCACATCTGGATGGACTGGAGAAGGTACACTAGTGGAGAGGGGGGCTGGAGATATGGGGAAATCAGGATGGATGAGCCCCCTTGGGCTGGTGGTTAGAATGAAATGATTTTTTAAATAAAACAGCATGTGCGAAATTAAGGAGGAATTGAAGCACTTGCTGATGCAGGTCAAGGATTGCAGCCTTCACTGGGGATTATAACTCACAATATAGAAGACCCAAATCCTCACAAGGGGACCAATAGGTAATATGAGAAATGGAGAAAAGACTGAAGGGGTCAAGGACTTCATCTTGCTTGGATCCACAATTGTTGCTTATGGAAGCTGCGGTCAAGAATTCAAAAGATGCATTGACTTGGATAAATCTGGTGCCCAAGCCTTCCTTAAAGTGTTGCAGAATGTTGCTTTGAGGACTCAGGGGACCTTGACCCAGGCAATGATATTTTCAATAGCCTCAAATGCTTATGATGGTTGGATGTTGAATAAGAAAGACCAAAGAAACATGATGCATTTGAACTGTTGGTGTTGGTTTATTGAAAGCACCATGGACTGCCAAAGAGCAAGCAGATCTATCTTGGACGCACCACAGCCAGAAAACTCCTTACAGACCATGATAGTAAGCATTGGTCCCATGTACTTTGGATGTGTTATCAGGCGAGACTCGATCCTGGAGACAGACATCCTGCTTGGGAAAGTGTAAGGGCAGTGGTGCAAAGAGGAATGCCTTCCGAGGATGGATTGATGCCAGAGCTGCAAAAATAGGCTTACAACGAAGGACAATTGAGAGACTGGATAAGAACCAAGCGATCTTTCATCCACTTGTCCACAGGTTTACTATGAGGGGGAACCCATCTGAGGGTCCCTCATAACACTGACAATAGTCCTCTGTGCTCGCTTCTTTATTGAAAACATTTATGCCTCACTTGTGTTTGTTTCTTTGCCCCCATTTCCATAGGTTATGCACACGAAAAAAGAAAAAGAATCACGGGATGTGTTTATAATCTACGTTGAGATTTGTTGATGAGAGTGAAAGTTTAGAATAGAAGGGGGGAGGGTGCCAAAGGTTCATGGGAAAAAATTACATTATATTTCAATTCCATTTTTCCACAAACTTTTGAAGTCCCCTTCTATCAGGCTTAAGTCACATTGTTTTAATGCCATAGAAGTACGCAGCATTCTAAATATGTCATTTGGGCTAGAATTTCATTTAAAAAGGTAGAGAGTCATAAAATTCAGGACTTGAGGTCTCATGTAAATATAAAATTGAGCAGATGACACTGTTCCCCACTTATTTTATTGCTTATTTTTAAGAATATGACTTTTCTCATATCTGGAAACAGTTATAGGAAAGGTTAAATCAAAGTGAAGAATTTTAGAAACCTGTGCTAAGTTTTGAGGAATCTTTCAATAGTGCTTAGGAAATGATTGAGGCATATGAGTGGGTACCCCCACCACACACACACAAACAGAATTGTGTGGCGTGGAGCTTTCAAAGTACAGATTTTCCCCACCAGGTCTGTATTGAGCAATTTGCTCTGAGTTAGTTCACCCGGTGAGAAGGTTCTCTCTGGTCACAGTGAATTTTTCCATGAAAGCAGCTTTGCTTGATCCCTATTTTTATGTGTTGACTGGCTTGAGAGTGCAGCATGTAGTTGAGAAATTTTGTTTCTTGCTCAGGAAAAATGCTGCAGAAACTGGTGTGATGTTGAACACAGCTAACAGGGACAGCACTATGGGAAAAACTCATGTGTACGAGTGGCTTTCTCATTTCAAAAAAAAAAGGGAAATGTTGATGTCAAATCTTGTTCTGGATGTCTATCAACTTCCCAAAAGAATGAAAATGTTGACTCAGTGCATTTGGTGTTTATTCTACCAGGTCAGACTGTTAGCCAAGCTTTCTATTTAGAGGTCCTGAAAAGATTAGGTTAACAGTGTGCAACAAAAAAGACCAGATTTGTGACAGACGGACAACTTGTTTTTCCCACCTGCTCATGAAGCCATCTCAGTGTGCCAGATTTTGGGCAAAAAACAACATGCCTCTCTTGTCCCACACACCTAACTGACCTGACCTCGTTCTGTACAACTTCTTTTTGTTTCCTCATATAAAGAAGGACATGAAAGGATAATGATTTGGTGATGTGCAAGAGGTCAAGAAAAAAAAATAATGACGGGGTTTCTGTCAACCATCCAAACAGAGGAGTTTGAAAAATGTTTTCAAGTATGGAATCACAGACTTGATAAATGTATTATGTGAACTGGAGAGTACTTTGAAGGTGATAAGGTTACTTTGTAAAAAAAAATTAAATATATAGTATAGCTTTGAAAACAATTATGCATTGCGGGGGTATGCCCTCATAAAGCCAGGTGCCTTGTAAACAAAAACATCTAAGAGTAAACATATTACAATGAATATTAACTTTGAGCTACCTCTCGTGCAATAGTTGGGCAAGCCTGGGTTGCTTTCTAGTTGCTCTGCAGGAGAGAGATGACGCAGACTGTTTCCAGGAAGATTTGTAACATTGGGACTACCACAGGGGCCATTACACTATGATCTGGAGTCTTGCTAAGAGTCAGAGACAGCTTGATGGCCTGCTTGGTTAGGTTTTGGGGACCTCATTGCATCCTTACCTTACAGGGAAGGACCATGGTCACCATCCTCTCATTTCAACTTCAGCTCAATTTTCCAAAGGACAAAAGAGGAGGAATATTTTCATTTGGGGATGTCTCTATAAAATTAAGTGGGGCATTATCAAGAATATAAAATGGTGGTAGTGCATTCAAAAACAGTCATTTGCTCACCGGGAAACAATGAAAAATAATGGAGGATGAAAGATGAACCTTAAGATTAAATTACTCATCATGGTGTTGGTGACGTTGTTGTCAAGTGGTATTGATTCAGTTTCGACTTATAGTGAGTCTATGAACAACAGACAGGACAGTGACCAGAACTTAGCCATCCTCACAAGTGGTATGTTTGAGCCCATTGCCGCATCTGCTGAGTTAGCCCAATGGCTTGACTGTTCTCATCTTGTGCACTGACTTTCTCAAATTAGAAATTAATCTAGTCGAAAGAAAGGTCTGGAAAATGCCGTTTTCCCCCTCCTAATCCTTGGTTACTTCTTCTATGTTCATCCATTCTATCTGACATGCTTTTGTGATAGTTTTCTCTCTTTCTTTCTTTCTTTCTTTCTTTCTCTCTCTCTCTCTCTCTCATAATTTCCAAACATTTTTCTTAAGGCTGCAATTGTGTCACCTGAGGAAGGGCTTGTTGAAGGACCTGCTAATCTTCTGAATCCTATGCATTTATCAGAGTAAAAGGACTTCAATAAATGAGGATAGTGAAAAGAAAGAAATTCAATAAGTAATTCATATTTTCCCCCATGGTAAAATATAGGCCGTTGTGGACGGAACATCTGTGTTTCTCAAGGGAATTGGTCCTGTGGTTTCAAGCAGTGAATGACATTTTTGAATCCTTTCCAATGGCTGCCCACCTTTCTTGGCCACACAGAACTGGGCCAGGCAAATAATCAACAGTCTTTTTTTATCTCTCTCTGTGCTGAACATTACACTAGGTGCTTTGGGGAAGGATGCCAGAAGGTGTCTATATGGCGCATTGATAAGGCTGCATACTCAATTCTTTCTCCCAACTTATTCTCTGAGGCTTTCTTTCTCAGGAGAACAACTGGATGAGCTTTCTCTTTTGTCAAGAAAGTGATGCCAAATTCTGCTTTCTGAAAAGGGTCCCCTGGTGTACACCTTTGTTGCCTAAGAGACCCAAGCTTCCACCACCAAGGATGGTCCACAATACACCTGGTGCTGCGTTTGTGGAGTTGCCAATAGATATTCTGGATTTTCCAAGGCAATTGCTAGTAAATAAAGTTTTAGAAAGCAGTCAAGCTGAGTGCTCCTTTTCTAATCCTGTTCTCAATGAGACCTTTCAGGTAACTTAATGAATCCTGCTTCACTGGCTACATTAAATGTACCCTTGAGAAGATCCATATTTATTTAAATATTTATTTAAACATACTGTATGATCAATTAATGTTAGCATATTTGATGATTCAGTTATGTATTTATTCGATCAGTCATTTATTCAAAATTCCTGGCAAGCATTTTTCCTGAGTGCTAACGACACCCGGGATGGGAGGTGTATATTAGACAGGAATGATTGAATCTCAACTTGAAGGTTGTAGGTGTATTTCCATTCACTGAGCACGTGTGAAGTGTCTACTCTCCCAAAGCACTGGCGAGGTCCAACAGGGCATCACTGTTAGGTACTATTTAGTCGGCTATGACTCAGTCCTGTCTCAGAGGAACCGAGGAACTGGCAGGACATCACACTTCCCCAACACTGCTGTTCAAACGACTGTAGTCACCAAGCCATCCTCTCTCACCGGTGGTCTACCGTGGTTTGCTTGACCTTCCTTCCCCTTTGCCAAACATAAATAGGTGGTGGGGAAGGATTTTTGTGACATGAGAAGGAGGAATTTTCTCACACTTAAATGTCATGATTGAATCACAGATTGGACCTTGTCATTTGGAAGGGTTCCATCATCTCCCTGTTAGCACAGTGGCGAAGCTCTCCATGACTAACCAGTTTGTTTCTACCAGCTGCTTCGCAAGTGAAAGATGTGGCAGTTTGCTTCTGAAAAGGTACTGTTTGAGCAGCCTTCTGGAATAGTTCTCCTCTGGACTGGAGGGGAATTGAGGAGAGTCAGATGGACAGGTTCCATGGCCAATTTTTTTTTTAATCATTTGAGATTTGGGGTTTTTTTTCCCCTATGAGGGAGTTGTTTTAGCTAGGGATAGGGGAGTAAGGAATTTTTAATCTGTGAACCAAATGAATTTAAAATAGCCAATTATAGAAATAAAAATTGGCTCCCAAATCCAGACTGAACTTGATTTCTTCTTCACTGATTACAATCAAATGGACTTTTCACTGGTTTAGTGAGAGATTGTAAACATTTTACAAACATGTAAGTAGGTTAGTAAAATTATAACTGATATTTAGCAAGCACCTGGAATTTACCAAGGATGACTCTAAAGGAGCTTAAAATTGTAATGAAAACTTAGAGCATTCTGAAAGTGATCATTGACAAACATCAGTAACAACTTTATTTTCCATTAAATTATTAATAGGAAATAGGTGGAATGTTGACGTTTAATCTGTATGATGTTGTCATATTTTTGTTTGGATACTCACCACACACAGATCCTCACACCAAAACAGAAAGGGTAAAGAAATATTCTGCAAATTCTAGGAAGCTACTTGCCTCTTCTGAATCCTTTTAGCTTCAACAGTTTTTCAAAATATGTATTTTTTCTGCACCATAGTTCCGAATTGCTAAATCCAGGAATTGAAACATTCTGAGAACCAAATCATTTCAGGGTGAATCAAAGCTCTTGGAACATTGCCCTAGGATTTTGGAGATAGTGTTTAATAGTGAAAAATGTTCCATATTTTTAAGGCAATCCCAATTCTGAAAGGCTGCACCATTCATATCCTCAACAATACAGAGAGTCTGGAAAAGCATGTCTTGACCCCAAAATCACTCCAAAGAAGAGTCATGATCCTTGCCTATAGGCGAAGCCTGGGAGTCTTCTGGCTGGGCCTACTCTGCCTGCGTTTCCACACTTCTTATCATTCCTTGTACAGAAATCTGGGGCTGGTGACTGTTAATTATTCCACCTTAAAACCTGGAGATATGCCACCTCCTCTATTCTGTCCTAATCAGCTTGACTTCTGGGTGCCATATTAAAGCCAGAGACTGTGTGGGGGTTTAAACAGGAGCTTCTCCCTCCCCGTACCTGATCAAAACAGTTCCACTACTTTGTAAGTGTGTTTGCTGGTGTGTGTTCTACAGCACTGCTGCTGAGGACACCAGTAGAAGACCGTTGTCCGTGGCCCATGGCAGATAGGAGAAGGCGGATTAACTAGAGTTAAATGGATTTTAAGGTAGGCAGGCAGGCATTTTAATGAGGACACAAGCTCTAGAATCAAACAGCCCTGCAAAGGTGCTCATTCTACAACTTTCAGGAAAGTTATTCAAATGGTTTTGTATGTCAGTTCCCATCTGTAAAAAAAGAAGATAAGTCCTCTTTTATAGAGTAATTGGTGGGGGGGGGGGCGCTAATAAACACATAAAACACATTGTGAGTGATAAATACATGATTGCTGATACTATGGTTCTGATAAATATACAATGAAAAAGAAGTAACAATGAAGACGAAGAGGGTGTCATGGGGTAGACTCACCTGGAATTCTTGATCATTTTAACATGCTCTGACTTCTTTCTGTAAAGTGATAGAGAAACTTCCACTTTTCATCTGATGAACTGGAATGCAGGGTGCAATGAAATGGAGTTAACCTGATTATGCAGCTCTTCTAATGCAACTCATTTTTCCAGAGCCAGCTCCAGTTCAGGTGTCCTGGAGGCTTTTCCCCACAAGGTCAGCAGTCGGAAACCATCAGCCAACTCCCATCAAGAGTGACCGTCCAGAAAACACACAAGGGCTGGTCTACCCTGGCCTATATAGTCGCTATGAATCAGAATTTATTATGCAGCAAGGAACTTGGTTTTGACTTTTACTTTTTTGATCTTCCGATCCATTATCCACCATGCTGTCCCCATGGCATCTTGTACTGTGTGTTAGGTGACATCCAGCTCTCTCAAACTCAAAGTGACCCAATGTACAGCAGAATACAACAGTGGTTGGTCATCTCCCAATCTCATACCTGTTCTGCGAGAGCCCAATTTTTTTTTTTTTTTGCAGACTCCCTGTGTTAGTCCGGGTAGGCTAGAGAAACAATTTCATCGACCCGCATATGGATATAAGGAAAGGTTTATATATGAGAGAAATGGAACATTGAGAAAGCATCCCAACCCAGTCCAGTTCAAAGTCATAAGTCTGATATTAGCCCATATGTCCGATACCAGTCTATAAAGTCTCCTTCCGACTCATGAAGTCACAGGCCAGTGGGTGCAGAGTCCCAGCTTTGGCAGGGGTTTCTCTGCGGCTTTTCTTGTTTCAGCGGTCTGGTTCCATCAAGGTAAGGCCATGTGGTTTCTCCCCTGGCTCTTCTGGTTCCTCGGACACTGCCATCTTGTCTTGTCAGTAGAGCAACTCCCAACAACTGGGAAAAAAATGGTCTCTCATCTCCACAAGGGAAATACCACGAGAAGACCCAGAATTCTCAGGAGAAAGGCATGGCCACATAGTGGCCTCATTGACTATCTCCAGTTGACAGGCTAACCTCCACCCCTATATCCTAATCATGAAATTGACATCACGACTACATGACTGTCACACTCCCTATCCCCCCATCTTATAATGATCTTCCTCTTACACACTGCTCTTCTATGTTACACAGTGCTCTTCTCCATGAATGTATATCCCTCTTCACAATGTATTCAAAGTCTGAGAGACCAAAATCTCTTCATTCTTGCTTCTAAGGAGCATTCTTACTATACTCTCCCCCCCCCTACCCCCTCAGGGAGAATTTACTTATCCTTCTGGAAATCTAAAGTACTTTCAATACTCCTCACCTCTGCTACAGGATGTCAATAAGTTATCTTCTGTCTGGAACCACACTCTGATTGCTTCTTGGAGGTGTGGCTTCTAAGTGACATTGTCTTTGTCTAGTGCCATGATGGAGGCACCATAGGACCTTGCATGGTGGAGCACACAGAGTGTCACTAAACCAAATATGGCACTCGAGAGGGTGAGAGCCTTTTGGTTCCTGTAACCCAGAAAAGGGAGGAGCATTGCTTTTGTCAGTAAATAGAAGATACATCTGAAATAGCAGATATATCTGCCCGTTCTTTGCTAATTTTCCACACACATTCTTCTCCTTTCACGCAAATTCACAGCCCTTTATCAATGTACTTAATCTTCCCACTTGAACCAAGCAGACTCTCTTAGCCTTCATATACTAGACCAAGGGACTTATAGGGGAGAGTCCTCAAAGACTTCCATCCTTCTTAATAAAGAATGACCTTCTAGGTCGCCATTTGCATATCCTGTATCTTGTTGCCTTCTCTTATTTTTCCTTTATGTAAATCACTCAAGAAATTCACATTTTATAGAGATGAAATATATGCCTAAGCTGGCAATTCTAATTGGATCCAGTTAAAGTTTGCTAGAGTTCTGTAGAAAGATTGCTAAGAAGACTTTGCATTTCCTTGTGAAATTGGTTTTATTTTACACTTCTAACTCAGACAGGGACACGCACATCCACATATACATGTTATATTAAACAGACATGCACACACAGAGACACATCTCCAATTCCTTCTCATCTCTGAGTTAGAAATGTAACTCATCTCCTTCTCCTCTCATCTGTCTCATGACTAACACTCTCACCTCCTTTTCGATAGGTGTTTGAATCAAGGATAATAAAAGGTTTGTTTAGAAGGAATTCATGCAAATGCTGTCACTTAGACCACAGCATACATTGTAATAGAGAGGGGAGGGGATGAAAGGTTGAAGGGAAAAAACAACAACAAACAATTAAGTCGTGAACGGGGAGACTTGAAACACTCATTCGGAAAAAGCTCTGGCTTCATCTCAACTCCTTCCTTCATTGCCTGGGCAACTTGTTTCTTGTCTTCTCCCTTGTTGCAGTCATTTGGCCTTAATACAGCAAATTACTTCAAAACATAGTGGGTTCCACAGTGAACCTTTGTTACCTCGCATGTGTTTCTGAGAATCCGGCAGCAGCTTTCAGACTCACTTGTCTCTTAGGGTTGAAGTCAAGCTGCCTGTGGGTCGGGCTGCAGGTATCTGAAGGCCCAATTGGGGTGGGAGGCCCTGCTTCCATAGTCGGTCACCTGGCCAATGGCAGGAGGCTTAGGTTCCTGGCCACATGGACACCTCCCCCCAGCCT